>CM053403.1:98402689-98444736 GCA_028644305.1 Xerus rutilus
TTTGGTACCGGGGATTGAACTCAGGGGCACTCGACCACTGAGCCACATCCCCAGCCCTATTTTGTGTTTTATGTAGAGACAGGGTCTCACTGAGTTGCTTAGTGCCTCGCCATTGCTGAGGCTGGCTTTGAACTCGCGATTCTCCTGTCTCAGCCTCCCTAAGTGCTGGGATTACAGGCTTGAGCCACCGCGCCCGGCTTTCTAACTCCCAGGCTTAAGCAGTCTTCCTTCCTCAGCCTCTTAAGTAACTGGGACTACAGGCCTTCCACAGCACCCAATTTCTTCATGCACATTTTGATATTAGAAGCGCTGCATAACAAAATGGGCAAAAGGCAGAAAGGAAAAAAGAGTAACAAAAGGTTTAAATATAATCTTTTACTAAACCACATATTATCCAGAGCTGATTATTAAAATAATTAAAATAATTATTAAAATTATTAAAGCTTGCTGAGACAATAAAGTATTTGTGAACTTTGTAGGCATTTGCATCTTTCTTGAAGGTAAGCGAGATGTATTAAACCTTGCAGCCTTCTAGGAGCAAGCCAAGATGAATGTACAACATTTTATGAAAATGATGGGTAACTCTGGGGAGTGGGTGTAAACCACTTGTTTTACTGGGATTCTGTGCCTGCATCCATCTTGTACCCTAGAATGACAATTATTGTTCCTGTTCTTTTTTTTTTTTTAATTTTTTTTTTTTTAGTTGTAGATGGACACAATGTCTTCATTTTATTGCTTTGTATGTGGTGCTGAGGATCGAACCCAGGGCCTCACGCATGCGAGGCAAGCGCTCTACCGCTGAGCTACAATCCCAGCCCCCTGTTCCTGTTCTTACTAGAGTCAGGGATTGGATAGGTTTCTATAACATGAAGTTGAGAAGTAGAGAAGCTGGTAATTTGAACTAAGAAGAGATAGAATATGACTACTTTTTCCATATTTGACTTTTGTACTTCATAGTTTTAAAATTGATATGCAGAAATAATTGAGATAGAAAGTTCATTTTAATAGGGAAATGAAAGCAGAGGACTCATCTTCTGAGTTGGAGTAAACTGATCACAGAGTGTAGTTTAGAAATGGTGCATTTATAAAGCAAAAAATAAAACCTTAAAAATAAATATCAAGCCAAGCACGGTGGCGCAAGCCTGTAATCCCAGCACTTAGGGAGGCTGAGACAGGAGAATCACAAGTTCAAAGCCAGCCTCAGCAACGGTGAGGCACTAAGCAACTCAGTGAGACCCTGTCTGTACATAAAACACAAAATAAGGCTGGGGATGTGGCTCAGTGGTCGAGTGCCCTTGAGTTCAATCTCCAGTACCATAAATAAATAAATAAATAAATAAATAAATAAATAAATAAATAACAAAAGAATAATAATAGAGCCTGGAGTTAACTCTCATTTATCATTCATATACTAAATTGGCCAGTAGGCATAAACTTAATTGGTTAGATTTTTTCCCCCCATGCTGGGTATAGAATCCAGGTCCTCTTGCATGCTAGGCCACCAGTAAGCAACATCCATAGCCCTGTTATTGTATTTTGACATGTCAATTTAGTTGCTTTCTTCTTTTAAAACTGATTTTCCACTAAAACTCTGCCTTAAAAAAAAAAAACTTCTAAATTTAGAACCTATCAACTTTTATGTTCCAGATAAGATTAATATCTACAATGATTATCTAACCTTTATAAGTAGTTATAACTATTAGCTTTTTACTAATATTAGGTTTTTTTTTTTTTGGTACTGGAGATTGAACTCAGGGGCCCCTGACCACTGAGCCACATCCCCAGCCCTATTTTGTGTTTTATGTAGAGACAGGGTCTCACTGAGTTGCTTAGCACCTCGCCGTTTCTAAGGCTGGCTTTGAACTCGCGATTCTCCTGTCTCAGCCTCCCTAAGTGCTGGGATTACAGGCTTGCGCCACCGCACCCGGCTTAATATTAGGTATCTTGGGGATGTGGCTCAGTGGTTGAGTGCCCCCGAGTGCAATCCCCAGTACCAAAAAATATATATATATATTAGGTATCTTAATCCCATGAGTTTTTGTAGTACAGCTTTTGATATTGTTTATTAAATCGGGTTTTTCTCTTGCCCTGTCTTTAGCCTTCACCAGCACAGGCTTTGACCGTCACACTTCTCCAGTGTTTAGCCCTGCTAACCCAGAAAGCTCAATAGAAGACTGCTTGGCCCATCTTGGAGAAAGAGTATTGCAGGAACTGAAAGAGCCTCTGCATAAAGCATTGCAAATGCTCCTCAGCCAGTGAGTTACCATTGCTGAGTGGGAATGTGCTTCTCTAAGTAGTCTCGGATCTCTCATGCGGCGCTGGATTGGTTAAGGCTTTGTTTTAGGTGAACAGTGTCATTTCTTTTCTCACTTTACTTTTTTTTTTTGCTTTTGCTTTCCCAAAGCATCTCTGTATTTTGAATGACTACTTTGCCTCTAAGTAGTGATTTAACTGTTCCAACGAAGATTTCATGGTTTGTATTATTTGTTGAGCTGTCAGATTTTAACAGAGTTTAACTGTGTTGTAAACACAAGCTATAGCACTTGTCCTGACCACTTTTTTCTATGGTTCTTACTAGTTGGCCAATGTAGATATAATTGCTGGGGTTTTATGCATTGTAATGTGGTATTAACATTATATTTTAGATAAGCTTTAGCGTTGCACATCTGCCCATGGAACTACTTTCACATTCTTTCTTTTTTAATATTTTTATTGTAGATGGTTATAATACCTTTAATACCTTTATTTTACTTATTTATTTTTATGTGGTGCTGAGAATCCAACCCAGTGCCTCACACAAGCTAGGCAAGTGCTTACCACAGCCTTACTTTGACGTTCTTCTTGTTTTTTTAATATATTTTTCTTAGTTGTCGATGGATCTTTATTTTATTTATTTATATGTGGTGCTAATAGTCGAACCCAGGGCCTCACACATGCTAGGCAAGTGCTGTACCACTGAGCCACAACCTCGGCCCTACTTTCACATTTTTATAGTGGACTTCCCTCCTAGCTATGGATCTGACCATATTAAAGCTAGAAACTAATAAAAATTAAAGTATATTAAAATAGAACAAATTCATTTATTGTAAATCTTAAAAGTCAATTTCCCCTAGTTGTTTGCTGAGAATTATTAAGGAACTGATGTGAGTTAGAGAAGTATTTATCTTAATAAAGAGTGACAACTTTATAAAACAGGAAGAAGACTGTTCCTTATTAAAAGGGCCAAAATTCAGATGCTAAGTTACTGTTGTAGTAAGGTAATTTCTTATTTTTATGTAGGGACAGTTTATAGTTTACCATTTGTTACAAGGAAGCAATTTGGGTTTTAGGAGAATTCAGTTAAGTAAGCAAACATAAAAATCCTAGTTATACTTAGGGAAATGAAATCATGCTTGAATATTTTGACCTTAAAAATTTGTTTATGCTGGGCATGGTGGTTCATGCCTGAAATCCCAGTGACTTAGGAGCCTGAGGTAGGAGAATTGCAAGTTCAAACTCAGCCTCAGCAACTTAGTGAGGCCCTAAGCAACTCAGCAAGACCCTGTCTCTAATACAATATTTTATTTTTTTTGGTACTGGGGATTGAACTCAGGGGCACTGGACCACTGAGCCACATCCCCAGCCCTATTTTGTGTTTTTTGTAGAGACAGGGTCTCACTGAGTTGCTTAGCACCTCGCCGTTGCTGAGGCTGGCTTTGAACTCGCGATTCTCCTGTCTCAGCCTTCCTAAGTGCTGGGATTACAGGCTTGAGCCACCGCACCCGGCTTCTAATACAATATTTTTAAAAGGGCTGGGAATGTGGCTCAGTAGTTAAGCGCCCCTGGGTTCAATTCCTGGTACCCGCCCCCCCAATTTTTGTTGTTGTTGTTGTTGTTGTTTAAAGATAGATGTGAAGCCGGGCGCGGTGGCTCAAGCCTGTAATCCCAGCACTTAGGGAGGCTGAGACAGGAGAATCGCGAATTCAAAGCCAGCCTCAGCAATGGCGAGATGCTAAGCAACTCAGTGAGACCCTGTCTCTACATAAAACACAAAATAGGGCTGGGGATGTGGCTCAGTGGTCGAGTGTCCCTGAGTTCAATCCCCAGTACCAGAAAAAAAAAAAAAAAAAGATAGATGTGAAAAGAAATATATGGGTGCCGGGAAATAAAACTTAATCAGGAAATGTGGATCTAAACAGTGGTTTCAAAAAGTGTTTAATGGAGCCTTAAGCACTGAGGTGCTATAGGAGCCCTTGAAAAGGTAAGGGATAGAGTGAGTTAGAGGGGTGCATTAGGACCTCTCTACTCTTCTTAAGCCAGGACACCTATACTTCCATCTGTTTTATATATTGAGGTTACATGTAAGACTTGAAGAAAGAAATTTGCAGCTTTGCCAAGAAGGAAAACAAAATTAAACCAAAACAAAAAAAAAACTTGTAAAAGCTGTTGGGAGTACAACTAAGTGATAAGCATAGGCAAAAGATTCTGTATCTAACTGATGGAAACTGTTTATAGCTTTGAAACTTTTGCATTATTTATGTCAGTTTTTTTCATTTGTTAATTTTAACTTTGCTTTGATATTATCATCTCTTCCAAGAAGAGTATCATATAGTTTTTTCCCTAAATATTATTCCTGGAGTCTTTTTGTAATCTATAGAAAAAAATTGATATCATCTCACTATAAATTATATTTGAAAGATAATTGGCTTAGAAGAATGTTTTCCCAAGCCTTGAATACCAATGTAGTTATTTTTAAATTGGTTGCATGGCAAAGTCAGGTCTCCCTGTGAATACAATTTTTCAGAAGTCTACTTTTGAGAATTTTTAAAATTTTGTTACTAATACCTTGAAAATAACTGGTGGTAGCCAGGCGCAGTGGCTCACACTTGTAATCCCAGCACTTTGGGAGACTGAGACAGGAGACTTGCGAGTTCAAAGCCAGCTGCAGCAACAGTGAGGTGCTAAGCAACTCAGTGAGACCCTGTCTCTACATAAAACACAAAATAGGACTGGCGATGTGGCTCAGTGGTCGAGTGCCCCTGAGTTCAATCCCTGGTACCAAAAAAAAAAAGAAAGAAAGAAAGAAAATAACTGGTGGTAAACTAGAAATACTGTATAGATTGAAGGCAATATCTTAAGGTGGAAAATACCACCTGCCCCTCTAAACGGTTTTGTTAAAGTACGAAATTACAGCAATGCTGAACTCTTATGTGGAACACCAGCAATTTCAAAAGGTACTCCCCTTTCTTTTTTTTTGCTCTATTCTAAGACATCATTAGGTTATTCATCTTCTTAACTTTTTTATGTATTAGATTTTCTTTGAATGTTTTAAGCTGCTGCATCTTTTATGTGCATATATTTGTGTACATGTAATGTTTCAAATCGTGTTTCATTCTGAAGGATGCTAAAGTACTTTAGCCTGATAGACACTACCTATAAGGACTACTGTGACCCACAGCAGCTTCAAACAGTTCAGGAAAGGAAGTGAAGGGACTGATGTACGCAAGTAAAACTTCAGGGAGAATATAGGTAGGTAGACTATATAGTATCTACTGAAGTTCAAGCTTTACACGAATGTAGTATATAATCCAAGGCTTCTTTAAAAGTAAGAAGCAGCTTACTTCTTTGAAGTAAGCTTAGTATTCTAAGCTTACTTTAATGAGAATGTGATATCAGGAAGATAGTACATACTGTATCCATCTTATCATTGGAAAGATTATTCCTGGTATTTAGTATCACTGTAGTATTGATTTGATATTGACTTGAATAAAAGAATGTATGTCTTCACAACTGTTCTCTGAAATATATAAACCAGTGCTGTTTAGTAAATGTAATGCAAATCAAATATATGTAATTAAAATTTTTCTGGCAGCCACATAAAAAGTATGAAATTAATTTTAAAAATTTAACAATATATTTTCAGCCTAGTATATTCAAATTTCATTTTAACACATATTCAATATAAAAAATTATTAGTGGGATAGCTTACATTCTTTTTATTTACTGTTTAAAATCCAGTGTGTAGATTATACTTTCAGCACAACATAGCCACATTTCAAATGCTCATTAGCCATATGTGGCATTGAGACATTGTCGAGACATGTGTCAAAATCTTCACTTGAAACGAGAGCAGTGTAACCTTTGGAGCCAGATCTAATTGGGTGTGAATTCCTACTTTGCTTTTCTGAGCTTTGGTTTCCTAATGTGTAAAATGGTAATATGTGATATAAAATATAAATACATAGAAATATACTACCTAACATAATAAGCTACCAATAAATGGTAACTGTTATCAATCTTAAATATTCATAGGCTAAAGAAATCAGACCTGAGTGGTTAGAGCAGAAAATGCCTTTGGAATGCAATTTTAAAGTCCTACAGAAAGCTAAAAGTGTAGCTTAATGGTAGAGAGCTCATCTAGCATGAGTAAAGGCCCTGGTTCGATGCCCATCACCACATATAAAACTAAAATCCTACAAAAGCAAGACTTCTTCACTCTTTTTTACATGTCTGTTAAAACTTTGCCCAAAATGGGACGGGGGTCTTGAATCTATTATCCAAGCTATTGACACCTTCATATCTTATTTGGTAAAATGTTTTTCTGTTTGTTTAATTTGCATATGAAATAAATGCTTAAAATATAGTACTTAAAGCTCTTCAACAAATTATTGGGACTTCGCTGACATCACTCAATGATTTTGGGATTTTTTGTTTGTTTTCTTGTTTTGATACTGGGTATTGAAGCCAGGGGTACTTCACCACTGAGTCATATCCCCAGCCCCATCCATCCATCTATCTGTCTGTCTATCCATCCATCATCCATCCATCCATCCATCCATCCATCCATCCATCCATCCATTCAGTCATTTGTTTATTTATTGGTACCAGAGATTGAACTCAGGGATACTCGACCACTGAGCCACACCCCTAGCCCTATTCTGTGTTTTATTTAGAGACAAGGTCTCACTGAATTGCTTAGCACCTTGCTGTTGCTGAGGCTGGTTTTGAACTTGGGATTCTCCTTTCTCAGCCTCCCAAAGTGCTGGGATTGCAGGTGTGTGCCACAGCGCCTGTCTCCTTTTTATTTTTTATTTTGAGACAGGATCTCACTAAGTTGCTTAGGGCCTCACTAAATTGCTGAGGCGGGCCTCAAATTTGCAGTCCTCTTGCCTCAGCCTCCCGAGTTGCTAGGATTATAGCCATGTGTCACCACGCCTGGCTATGATTTAGGTTTTTGATATGACTAGAACTTGCATGTAAAGAATCAGGCTAATTTCCATGCCCTCCAGGATTTTATATCATAAGACAAGTTAAAAATAGGGCACCAACTAATTATAACAAATTAAAAAAAAAATAAGGCACCCAACTGGGTGTGGTGGCACATGCTTATAATCCCAGCAGCTTGGGAAGCTGAGGCAGGAGAGATGAGTTCAAGCTAGCCTCAGCAATTTAGGGAGGCACCTAGCAACTCAGCGAGACCCTGTCTCATAATAAAATATAAAAAAGGGCTGGGGATGTGGCTCAGTGGTTAAGCACCCATGGGTTCAATGCTCAGTACCAGAAAACAGGGCACCAATTTTTGACATTATTTATTCTAACTCCTTGTATCCTCAGTTTGAAAGTCTTCCAGTGATGTGTTTCTTTAGTTTTTAAATAGTGTACATGTTTTGGCTTTAAAAAGTGTTAAAATTATGCTTTTAATTTTACTGGGATAATTTTTATTTGTTGTTATTTGATATCAATAACCCAAGTATTTATCTGCAACATAGAATGTTCTACCAGATAATTTCTAAGTAATTACAAAAAATTATTAGATATTTATCTTACTATTTTATTAACTACTTTTCCAAACATGCATCTCAGATTATAGAATGCTTGAAAAAAATGCAACCCAAATACTAAGAACCATATCTTGTATAAAACAATATGTTGAATAATCTTAGTCACTTTAGCAAAAGGTTCAACAAAACAGTAGTGTCTTTATATTTACTGAAAATTTAGAATTTTCCGTTTTTGTGACACAGACTTTTAAAAAATTTTGTACAGGCCAGTGACGTATCAGGCATATCGTGAATGCACACTGGAGACCACAGTTCATGCCAGCGGCTGGAACAAGGTATTAACCAAATTATCTTTACTCTTACAAGATTTTAGTGTGTTAATGGTAAAGTATAGGAGGAATTGTTAGTGTCTTACATTAGAAAAGTGTTAGAGCTCTTTAATGTGTAAATCCAACTGTGTTAAGTGGATATTTTTAAGTTAATTGTTGTTTTGATTAATGCTATTTCTGCTTGGCCCAGAAATATGTGCCTCATAGTATGTTTCCTTTCCTTTCTGCATACCCTGAATTTCCCATCATTGTTTCATTTCCTTGTGTTAGAGGTGACTTTTATCTCCACATGGTTATTTATTAATATGTGAGTATATCTTGGAGGAGAAGACTGACTTATTTGAGAGATATCCTCTTCTGATTTTCTTAACTAATACCATTTGTACCTTACAGTTTGCAAAGTATCTCGTGTCACATCTCATCTGATCATCACAACCATACTTTTTTTTTTTTTTTTTTTTGGTACTGAGGATTGAACTCAGGGGCACTCAACCACTAAGCCACATCCCCATCCCTATTTTGTGTTTTATGTAGAGACAGGGTCTCACTGAGTTGTTTAGCTCCTCGCCATTGCTGAGGCTGGCTTTGAACTCACGATTCTCCTGTCTCAGCCTCCCTAAGTACTGGGATTACAGGCTTGCGCCACTGCACCCAGCTACAACCATACTTTAAGAAGGCAGAATGAATTTTATTGGATTTTGTTTTGTTGTTTACTTACTTAGGTGTCTAATCAGAAAAAAAGATTTAAATAACTTCCCTAGTTCTTCTTGACTAGTAAATATTAGAACCTACACTAGAGCTAAGATCTTCTAATTCTAACTTCAGTGGTTTCTGTTTTTGTTTTGTTTTTGTTTTTGCTGTACCATACTGTTTGTTTGTCCATTGTCTTAGACTGTATTATCTACTTATCACCTTGGAAAGGCAGAGTATAAAGGGATGTAATATGAAGAAGTATGGCCCCAGGTGATTTTGCACTAGGGAGGAAAAAATTTGGCACAATTATTTTTACAAATAGCCACCGTTTATACAGTCATTTCTATATAATATTCAGTATGCATAGAGCATTGTTCACAGGACCTCTCTCAGATAACAAAATTTGTTGATACTTAAGTCCCTTATATAAAATGGTATAGCATTTGTATATAACTCTATATGCACTTCTCCCATGTACTTTAAATCATCTCTAGATTACTTACAATCTCTAATACAATATAAATGATATATAAATAGTTATTATACCATATAGTTTAGAGAATAATGACAAGGAAAAATACCCGTGCACATTTAGTTCCGATGCAGTTTTCCAAATATTTTCAATCCAAGATTGGATATAGAACCCGAGGACATGGAAGGCTGACTGTAAATAGGTCAGACTGTGTGACCACATGTATAATCGATGTATATTAGGTACATAATCTGATTTGTTTCAAATATCAACTTTTTTTAAAAAAGTTTTAATTGGTAGATAACATTGTATGTTTTTATCTTGTACAACATGGTGTTTTGTTTTGTTTTTTCTTTGATTTGGTTTGGTACCAGGGATTGAACTCGGGGGCACTTACCACTGAGCCACATCCCCAGCCCTTTTTTGTGTTTTATGTAGAGACAGGGTCTCACTGAGTTGCTTAGCGCCTTGCCATTGCTGAGGCTGGCTTTGAACTCGCAATTCTCCTGTCTCAGAAGTGCTGAGATTACAGGTGTGTGCCACTACGCGTGGCTCAACATGGTGTTTTGAAGTATATGTACATTGTAGAATGGTTAAATCTAGCTGATTAACAAAAGTGTGACCTCAGTTATCATTTTTATGGTGAAAACACATTCACCCTCTTTACCTTTTTTTTTTTTTTTTTTTTTTTTTTAATATCTTTATTTTATTTTTATGTGGTGCTGAGGATCGAACCCAGTGCCTCCCGCGTGCTAGGCGAGCACGCTACCACTGCGCCATAATCCCAGCCCCCTCTTTACCTTTTTTTTAAATTTTTTTTTAGTTGTAGATGGACACAATATCTTTATTCCATTTATTTATTTTTGTGTGGTGCTGAGAATCGAACCCAGTGCCTCTCGCATGCAAGGCAAGCACTCTATCACTGAGCCACAATCGCAGCCCCCCTCTTTACCTTTAAAAAAATTTTTTTTTAGTTATAGATGAACACAATACCTTTATTTTATTTATTCCTTTATTTTTATGTGGTGTCGAGGATCGAACCCAGTGCTTCACACATGCTAGGCAAGTGCTCTACCACTGAGCCACAGCCCCAGCCCCTCTTTACATTTTTTAAGAATACAATATATTGTCATTGATTATAGTCATCTTGTTGTGCAATAGATATTTTGAAATTTATTCCTCCTATCTAAAGGTAATTATGTATCCTTTGAACAAGGTCTCCCTATCTCTTTCTCCTCTTAACTACTCCTGTCCCTTGTAACCATTACATCTACTTGTTTACTAGATCTACTTCTCTGAGATAAGATTGTTTTAGTTTCTCAAACATCAGCTTTACCACAGACTAAATGTATTTAGGCAGGTTAATTAAGCTTTTGAATCTTAGTTTTCTCATCTGTGAAATGGAGACAATACTACTAACTTTATACATTTAATTAGAACTAATTGAGATTATACATGTTAGCACATTATATGTCACCATAAAATGCATTCAGTAAAACATTAAAGATTTATACCATCTGAAGAAAGACCTGAGTAGTATTATAAGCACTCAGCAAACAGCAACTAATCTACTAGTTTCTGTTTTTGTTTTTTGGTGCTGGGAATGGAACCCAGAGTCTTACACATAATAAGCAAACATTATACCACTGAGCTTCAATTCCAGCTCTTTTTTATTTTACTTTATCTTATTTACATATGTATATTTTTTGCAGTACTGAGGTTTGAACCCAGGGCCTCACACATGCTAGGCAAGTGCTGGACCACTGACCCTCACATTTTAATTTTATTTTGAGACAAGGTCTTATAAAATTGCCAAAGCTGACTTTAAACTTGGGATCCTTCTGCCTCAGCCTCTCCAGACTCTGAAATTACAGACATATGCCACAGCACTTGGCTTAATATGGTAGTTTAATACATGAGACCTTGTCCTCATGCATCATATAACAATGGGGATTCATTTTCAGAGTCGCATCCTTGGGTGACCTTCTCATTATGTGAAATGTAGAGTATATACAAATTAAGACTGATCTGCTGTCACTAGGTAATATAATCTTATAGGAACACTGGCCTTTATGTGTTCATTTTTGACTAAAACATGCATCACATAACTATTGTTACTGTTGTGAAGTTTTAGAGTGTTTCTTAGTTCATCATTTATTAAAATATATTTTCCTCATTTTTTTGAAATAGAGAAAAATACTCGTGGACATTTGAATTATATTTTATAAATAACAGTGAGCTTGGTTATATTTCTTAGTATATCAACCATCAAATACTTAGGTAATAATTTTACTAGTTTTCCCTTCTTTCTGTTGCTTCTGTCTAGTAACTTGGAGAGTTAATTGTTGTATGCCCTGCCCTCTACCACCCCCGCATCCTAGAATGATCATAAAAAATCTGAGTCAACCTGGTCTTCACTGTCCTTTTTTACCTTCCTTTTTTCCCCCATTTCCTGTTTTATTTTAGTCCCTCATCTGGATCAGGGGGCCTGCTGTTGACCTTCAAGGCTGTGGCTTAAATACCTCAAGTAAATGAAGCGTGCCAATTAGAATATTACGTGCTCTGCTGAACCCAATATTATTCTCCTAAATTCTCAAGGGCTGAAAAGAACCTGGTTTATGATAATCGAGTGCTGAAATTTGCCCTTCCCCATTCCATGTAAAAATCAGAGTGGTTCATATAAAGCAGTAAGCTCATGATTTGTTTACATTCAGCATGTTAGCAAAATTCCTTTTTTTTTAAATCTTCAACACCTTGTCTCACCACTGATAGAAGTGATAGAAGCAAAACTATACAACATGCTGTCATGTCACCCCCAAACAGTTTTTACTCTTACTTTTTTTTTTTAACATGCTAGAGTTTGAGCCCGTAGACTCACACATACTAGGTAAGCACTCTATCACTGAGCTGCATCTTCAGCCCACTCTCCTGTTTCTTGATGGCTGAATAGGTCATTAGCAAAAGGTCCATGGTGCTTTTTAAAGGGGGAAACAAACAAAGGCTGGGCATGGTGGAATATGCCTATGATCTCAGCAATTTGGGAGGCTGAGACAGGAGGATTGTAAATTTAAAGCCAGCCTCAGCAACTTAGCGAGGCCCTAAACAACTTATCAAGACCCTATCTCTGGGTTGAGCCCAGGGAAGCTCTACCACTGAGCTGCATCCACATTTCCATCCCTGTTTATTTTTTATTTTGAGACTTAGCATCTTACTAAGTTGCCTAGACTGGCCTCTAACTTTTGATCCTCCTGAGTAGCTGGAATTACAAGTATGCATCATTGTGCCCACCTGCTAAATGTATTTTTATTTTTAGATGTTTAAGAAATTTTATCATAACTGTATGATTGTTTTCTTTCCACATTTTTTATTGGTGCATTATTATAGTTGTACATAATATAGCATTTGTTGTTAAACATTTATACATACACATAGTATAACAATACAATGTGTCCAATATCACTTCCCAGCACTTTCTTCCACCCTCCCCTCCCTGGTGCCTTTCCTCTACTGATCTCCCTTTGGTGTTCATTAGATCCTACCCCTGCCCACCTTTCTTTTCCTTTTTCCCCTCACCTGCACATATGAAAGAAAATATAACCCTTGACTTTCTGAGTTTGGCTTATTTCACTTAATATAAAATGGTCTCTAGTTCCATCCATTTTCCTTCAAATGTCAACTGTATTTTAAAAGTTGGTTTATTTGAATCAAGATCTGAACAAAGTCTGCATTGCATTTGGTTGTTATGTTTTCTTTTTCTTTTTCACTGAAGTATAATTCACATAAAATTTGCCCTTTGGAAGTATACAAGTGAGAAGTTTTAGTATATTCACATTAGTTCATATAGATCTAGAAATGTGAATAGTGAGACCTTCTCAAAATGGATAAGGATTCAGTTTTTTTGTTTGTTTGTTTTTTGTTTTTTGGTACCAGGGATTGAACTCAGGGGCACTCAACCACTGAGCCACATCCCCAGCCCTATTCTGTGTTGTATTTAGAGACAGGGTCTCAGTGAATTCCTTAGCACCTCCCCATTGCTGAGGCTGGCTTTGAACTCTTGATTCTCCTGTCTCAGCCTCCCAAAGTGCTGGAGTTACAGGCATGTGCCACTCTGCTCTGCTCAGTTTTATTTTAACATTAAAAAAAAAATGCTTGGTGCCATGGTACACTCCTGTCATCCCAGCTTCTCAGGAGGCTGAGGCAAAAGAATTGCAAGTTGGAGGCCATATGGGCAATTTAGGAAGACCCTGTCTCAAAATGAAAATAAAAAAAGGCTGAGGCCCTTGGTGACAGAGCACCCCTGGGTTCAATGTTCAGCACTGGAAAATTAATTAATTAATTAAAAATAAAAAACAATATAAGAGGGAAGAACGCAAAACAAATCCAGTTGCAGATTATATTGAGTGCTTTTTTGGAGGGAGTCACTGAGGATTGAACCCAGGGGCACTTTTACTGTTGGGCTATATCCCCAGGCCTTTTTAATTTTTTGAGACAGAGTCTCACTAAAGTTGCTGAGGACCTCCTAAATTGCTGAGGCTGGCCTCGAACTCATGATGCTTCTGCCTCAACCTCTGGGATTATAGGCATGCACTACCATGCCCAAAAATATAGAATTCTTGTGGGTGGGAAAATGCCAAGTTGATGGAGATCAGTTGTAGAAGTAATTCATGAAGCTTTTGTGTGTAGGCATATGAACTGGGTTTAACTATTTAAAGATCATTTAAACAGTGTTTTAAAAAGCTGAAAGTCAAGGGCTGGGATTGTAGCTCAGCGGTAGAGCGCTTGCCTCGCATGCGTGAGGCCCTGGGTTCGATCCTCAGCACCACATACAAAGCAATAAAATAAAGACATTGTGTCCATCAACAACTAAAAAAATATTAAAAAAAAAAAAAAGCTGAAAGTCAAGCTGGTTATGTAGCTCAGTAGTGTAGCACTTGCCTGGCATGTGCAACACTGTGGGTTCAATCCCCAGCCCTGCAAAATAAATAAAATAAACTTTAAAAATTAAAAGCTAAAAGTCACTATACAGGTCAGTGAAGAAAGTATGTCACATAAGTAAGCCCAGTCTATAGTAGTCATTAACACTTGTATGAGGAATGAAGGGGGGGGGGCATAAATCGTCTACACAACATACATCACCAAGAAAGGTGTTATCAACTAAACTAGAGAATGCTGGTCCATAAAATGAAATTTCTACACTCTGGTGACTACATTTCAAGAAAGATAGAATGAGAAGATCCAGAAAGGACAATTTAAATAAAGAAAATGATGCAATAATTGCCCTATGAAGAAGATTAAATTTCACCAGCATGTATAATGAATGAGAGGGAGTATAGTCAAGGACTAAAACTGACAGAAGTGAAAGAGGATTGCAGATTTATTGCTAGATTATTATATGTAAAATCAGGGTATTTACTTTTTGATATATACCAAAAAGGTAATTTGGAACAAATAAACTCTAAAATGTCTGCAACTCATTTCCCCAAGAGGCAGTACAGCTTATCATGAATATTTTCAAAGTTTTATGTATTTATGGATTTTTGTGGGAAATTAAAATGTTTGAGATTCAGAACATCTCAGGCCTTTGAAGCTGATAGGATATGAATAGCAACAGCAGCTGACTCAGGTCCCTTGCCTGTTTTTGCCCAAGGCAAAATACTGGGGCTAGATGAACAACTTTTTTTTTTTTTTCTTTTTGTTTCTGTTTTTGATAGTATGATAGATTTTCTTATTATGGGAAAAACCTAGCATATTTTTCTTTATAGCCCTATGTCTTTCCATTACTATTAAAAACTGAACTTCTTCTACAAGGTCAAAAAGTAAATGTATTTGTTGCATTCTTGTTCAGTTTAATATAGACTCCTTTGGGGCTACTTAGAAGCCAAAGAATATTATTATGTAGGATAAACTCATTGGGTTGTTTTGTTTGTCCTTCTCTGTGGAAATATTTTGTCAGCCCTCAGTTATTTCCTTGGTAATCCAGCAAGAAGTAACTAGAATTGGTTTCATTTCCTTGTGCATTCCTTCTCCCATCATGTAGACCTTTTGATGTTTTAGACAAGAGACTGCATATAGATGGATAGCTGAAATACTTAGTTTTTTCTTTCTTTTTTTCTTTTTTGTAATGTTGGGGATCAAACACAGGACCTCAGGCGTGCTAGGCAAGTGCTCTGCTATTACTTTTTTTTCAATATGTAATTTCTTCTTCTTTTTGTTTTTATACTGAGGATTGAACCTAGGGCCTTCCATATGTTAGGCATGAACTCTACCACTGAGCTACATTTTCAGTCCAATATGCAAAATTTTTTTGTAGTTGCAGATGAATAGAATGTCTGTATTTTATTTGTTCATTTATACGTGGTGGTAAGGATGGAACCCAGTGCCTCACACATGCTAGGCAAGTGCTCTCCCACTCCCACTGCACCAGCCCACAATTTTTTTTTTAAAGGAAGGCAACAATAGACTAGTTTCTGTTACAAATTTTGATGGCTTACCTTTTGCATTATTAGGTACAGGTTATAATGTCTTCTTTTATATTTGATTTTTGATGAGTTTTACAAGATAGGTCATAATTTTTATTTTCAAATAATAAAAGAATATGGTACAAACTACAAAAAGTACAGAAAGAAATGCATCAAAAAAATAAATTTTAGCCAGGTGTCATGGTGCACACCTGTAATCTCAGCACTTTGGGAGGCTGAGACAGGAGAACCACAAGTTCAAAGCCAGCCTTTGCAATGGCAAGGCGCTAAGCAACTCAGTGAGACCCTGTCTCTACGTAAAACACAAAATAGGGCTGGGGATGTGTCTCAGTGGCTGAGTGTTCCCAAGTTCGATTCCTGGTACCAAAAATAAATAAATAAACAAATATTTTCTCGCCTTGGTTGCCAGTCGCCTAGTAAGCAACCATTATTTTTAGTTTCTTACATATTTTTTCTAGATGCCATAGGACTATACAAACTTGTATGTATATATATATAGTTTTGTTTTATGAATGATCCCACATTGTACACATTCTCCTGTATCTTTCTTTGTCTTAAAGTAAATCTTAGTAGAATGTGGGTGGTAAAATTAATTAGTTGTGGTGATTGAATAGTGAACAACCTCTTTTTAACAACTACATACTCTATTGGATGACCAGAATTCATTAAACGAGTCTGCATTGTTTCTAGTCTTCTGCCATTATAAATAAGTCTGTGAATTATCTTATACATTTGTTATTTTTCTCTCTCACTCTGTCCCTGTCCCCTCCCTCAAGTGCATACACAATTATTTTCATATAATAATTCAACCACCCTATCATATGAAATATTCAGAAATATATGCAGTATTCAGCAAAAGATCCTAGTAGGGGTTAAGTGTTTTATTATAATGAAAATGAAATACCATGATACATCTGAGTATAATTTTCTAGTAGTTGGAAATAAAAAATGCATTATAAGAATTTCAGAGTGTTTCTCCCCCCACCCCCACCCCCATCTTTACATTGAAGATTTTGGTGCCTCTGGTTTTGCTCCGACAAATGCTTTTGGAATTGACAAGACGTGGTCAAGAACCTTTGAGTGCGCTGCTACAGTTTGGAGTAACATATCTGGAGGACTATGCAGCAGAGTACATCATTCAGCAAGGTGGCTGGGTATGAATTACTGTTTTTTAAAACATTTTTCTTTAAAAGAAATTAGGCCTATTGTTTTTAAACAGCATAGGGTTATGTCTATATTAGATGATGATCAGTGGAAAAATTATTCATACAGTTTCAGTTAAGCTACTAAGATTTTACTTATAGTAATTGATATATTATACTTTTAAATACATCTTAATTATGAAATAGTTCATTCTAACAAAAATATATAAATTACTAAGCATGAAGAATAATAAACTGAAGCCGGGCACAGTGGTGTACTCCTGTAATCGCAACAGTTTGGGAGGCTGAGACAGGAGAATCATGAGTTCAAAGCCAACCTCGGCAACAGTAAGGCACTAAGCAACTCAGTGAGTCCTTGTCTCTTCATAAAACACAAAATAGGGCCGGGGATGTGCCTCAGTGGTCAAGTACCCCTGAGTTCAATCCCTAGTATCGCCCCCTAAAAAAATAGGAATAATAAAATGAACACCAATATGTTTACTCCCACAGTCCAAGAAAAAAACATGGTTAACACTTTAGGGGAGGAGCGCTGGCAATTAAGCCAAATACACATGCTAGGCAGGCACTCTGCCACTGAGCTACACCCCCAGCCCACACAGCAACATTTTTGAATTTCCTTATATTCCCCTCCTGAATTTTGACATACTCATACCTGCCTCACAATTCCTTTTCTGAATTTTAAAAATTATAGTTTAATTATATATGTGTGTATTCTGGACAGTATGTTATTTTGTATGCTTTGAACTTCATCTAAATAGTATCATGCTATATATATTCTTCCGTAACTCACTTTTTTCACTCAATATAATGGTATTTTGTTTTTTATTCAGTTTATTTATTCCTCTGTGTCTCTGAAATGTTTTTCACCCTTAACATCATTCCCATCGAGAATGAATGATCTGGGTTGATTCATTGGCTAGCATTTGTTGTAAATATATGACACTTTATTTACCTATAGTCTTCTCAGTGGATATTTCCACCATTTTGTTATAATGCATATGTGTAAGAGTTTCTGTTTAGAATTTTTGGATCATAAAGTTATAGACAAGTTTTAATTTGCAAAATGATGAGCTTCTGTCATTCCACATCTTCCCCGTTACTTGGTTAAGATATTAGTCGTACATAGCTAGGAATGTTATAAGAAAGAAGCAAGGGTTGGCGTGGAGATACATGCCTGTAATCCCAGCTACTCAGGAGACTAAGGCAGGAGGATCCTAAGTTTGAGGCTAGCCTCAGTAACTTAATGAGACTGTGCCTCCAAATAAAATAAAAAGGTTTAGAGATACACCTCAGTGATAGAGTACATACCTAGCATATGTGAGACCCTGGATTCAATTCCCAGTACTGCAATAAAAGAAAAAGAAATGAATTTGCCCTTCCTAGGATTTATCTCTTATCTTTTTGCTTCAGTTTATCATGTACCAAGCAGTTATTCCTCATCCAGCAATCTCTTGAGTGCCTGTTAAATACTATGCTGTATCCTAGAATCAACTGCTATGAATAAAGAAAATCCAAAGGAGTTTACATTTTCATGGAAGTAGACAAACAATTAAGATATGTAGCCAGGCATGGTGGTACACGCTTGTAATCTCAGCACCTGAGGAGGCTAAGGCAGGAGGATTGAGAGTTCAAAGCCAGCCTCAGCAATTTAATGAGGCTCTAAGCAACTCAGCAAGACCCTGTCTGTAAATAAAATATAAAAATGAGCTGGGGATGTTGCTCTGGTTAAGACCCCTGGGCTCAATCACTGGTACCCCCCCAAAAAAGCAGTGTATCCAGTAGTTACGTATGCCATGAAAAAATAAGACAGGAAAACATAAATGGGATAGTTTTTATACCAGTCAAGTGAGACTTCACTGAGAAAATGCTGTTTAAGCAAAGATTTTGCTATTCTCCCTGTTTTTTTTTGTTTTTTTTTTTCAAATATTTATTTATTTTTTTAGTTGTAGGTGGACAGAATATCTTTATTTTATTTTTATGTGGTGCTGAGGATCGAACCCAGTGCCTCACGCATGCTAGGCGAGCACGCTACCACTGCGCCACAATCCCAGCCCCCTCCCTGTTTTAATCTGTTTATCACCTTGTTCTTTTTTTCTATTCATACCCTGGTGGTGGAGTTTTCTTTTTCTTTCTTTCTTTTTTTTTTCCTTCTCCTCTCTTTGATGCTAGGGTTGTGTGTGTGTGTGTGTGTGTGTGTGTGTGTGTGTGTGTGTGTTTTGGGGTTTTGGGTTTTGTTTTGTTTTTTGTTTTTTGTTTTGGTGGTGCTAAGGATGTAACCCAGGCTTTCACATATGTAAGCATGCACTTTGCCACTGAGCTACATCTACAAACCCCTGGAACTAATCTTTTTAAAGCTGTTAGTTGTAATTTATCCAACAGTTAGTGATATTATAGTGATTTTATAAACTCTGCACATTAAGCTTTTTAGACACTATGCATCTAAGGATTCAAGTTAATAAAAGTGGAAATTTAATTAATATGGATGCTAATATAGAGTGTATTAGGTTTAGATACTTGTTAAAAGCTTTTTTTTTTTGGTGCTGGTTTGAACCCAAGGGCGCTTAACCACTGAGCCACATCCCCAGCCCTATTTTGTATTTTATTTAGAGACAGGGTCTCATTGAGTTGCTTAGCGCCTCGCCATTGCTGAGGCTGGCTTTGAACTTGTGATTCTCCTGCCTTAGCCTTCTGAGCTGCTGGGATTATAGGCATTTTTGCTTTCTGACAGGGTCTCACTGAGTTGCTCAGGTCCTTGCTAAGTTACTGAGGCTGGCTTTTAACTCACCATCCTCCTGTCTCAGCCTCCCACACTGCTGGGACTAGAAGTGTCCCCACTGCACCTGGGTGTTAAACACTTATTGAATGAAGTGCTGAGCCTTTGTAGGAAAATAAAAAGTATTTTCATGCTGCTGTTTTGTTTTGTTTTATTTTGTTTTTGGTATGGGGGATTGAACCCAGGATGCTTAACCACTGAGCCCCATCCCCAACCTTTTTATTTTTTATTTTGAGGCAAGATCTTGCCAAATTGCTTAAGGCCTCACTCAGTTTCTAAGGCTGGCCTTTAACTTGGAATCTTTCTGCCTCAGCCTCCTGAGCCACTGAGATTATGGGCATTGCCATTGTGCCCAGCTCATGCTATTGTTAAAAATATGAACTATGATAAATAGAACTATGATAAATTGTTGCCATTTTTTTTCCTATTCTAGGGCTCTCTTTCTTTCTTCTACTCACCCCTGCTTTCCACCCCCCTCCCTCCCACTTTTTTGGCCATTGTACTATGTGATTCCTATGAGAGCCAGGGGACACCTCAGGTTAATGTCTACTTAGCTTATATGGTGCTTTACAAAAACATAGAGGAGTGTTATATATTCCCTTCCTGATTCTGTTTTATTATGACATGGTGCATTAAAGTTTGTCTGTGATTATGATTGTTATGTGGAAGGTATATGATTCAACTCAAATATTTGTGCTAAAGACAAAAAGTTACTGTATGAATAACAAGTTTATTAATACTTAAAATATGTTTTCATCTGTACATTTAAATGTCTGATCTGTATTTCACATTGTTAGGTCTAAGCCTAACAATTTATATTTAAAACCAAGATACTGCTTTTCTTTTTTCTTTGTAATTAAAACCAAGATACTGCTTTTCTGCCAATCGGTATAGGTGTTTTTTCTGAAACAATATGTCAGCCTTGTCACCTATTAGGTCCTTTTGTTGAACACTGTACTGTCAGCTCTTAAAACCATTCCAGAATAAAAGCATTTCACTATATGATGTAGCATGTCTGTTATATCAAGTCTGTAGTATGATTTTCACAAGGAGTGTGTTTGTTTTCACCACTTGCCAACATCAGGGTGAAACAAACTGCATAGCTCTCTATGTGGACTAGTTTTGAAAACCTACAGAGAAAGGAAAAGTGCTGGCAGCCATATCTGTTGGATAATGGGGTGATGGCACGTAGTTAGTCAGGCTTTGGGCATAGATTTGCAGAGAGAAAAATATTAACCAATTTATTAACAGAAACGGCTAGGATAAAATGCTTTCTGGAGTTTTGCAGATTGTTTTGCTTTTTCTATGACCCATGTTTTGTGATTATTTTCTTAGTACATTTAGCCGATTTTTCCTTTGTACTGGTATTGGAAGAGCATTTATTGAGTTTTAGATGTGATGTGATGAGTTTGAATATCAAGTGGATGCAAGTTGAGGTGTTAAAAGCAAACAACAAGCTGGGCGCAGTGGTGCATACCTGTAATCCCAGCACTTTGGGAGGCTGAGACAGGAGTATCGTGGGTTTAAAGCCAGCCTCAGCAACAGCGAGGTGCTAAGCAACTCAGTGTCTCTACATAAAACACAAAATAGGGCTGGAGTTGTGGCTCAGTGGTCAAGTGGCCCTGAGTTCAATCCCTGGTTTAAAAAAAAAAAGAAGAAGAACAAACAACAACAAAAAGAAACATGGCTGTATATGCTTTTTTCCTAGTTACTTCAGTCATTCTTCAAATTTGGACTTGGTCATACAGTTCCAACTTCTATACTTTAGACATGAAAGAGTCTCAGTCCTAATTACTGATCTTCCCTGTCAAATGAGAGTGGCATAGTTCTATATGCCCTTAAGTGTCTGTGTAGAATAGCAAAGCTAAGGCTTCTAGTGTATGGAGCAGTGATTATAGGTAGCACCAACTCATGTTCTTTTTCTTCTGTTGATATGGGGTCTCACTTGTTGCCCAGGTTGGTCTTGAACTCCTGGGTTCAAGCAATCCTCCTGCCTCAACCTCCTGAGTAGTTGGTACTACAGGTGTGCACTACCCCACCCAGCCTAACTCATGTTCTTTTTCTTCTTTTTCCAGGATAAGCAGAATGGCCCATAATGTTTATTTTTTGTCTAACATCATGGCCTTATTCCTGCGTATTCTTCAGATTTTCTATGAGCTGTACTTTACTGATGAAATTACTAATAGTATCTACCTATTTCATAAAGACTTTCTGGAGGGGAATCAGTGGAGAGGAGGAGTGGGGTTGTGGGAATGGGAAGGACAGTAGAAAGAGAGAGACATTATTACCCTATATACCTTTGTGATTACACTAGTGGAGTGACTCTGAACCATGTATAGCCAGAGGAATGAGAAGTACTCCATTTGTGTACTATATGTCAAAATGCATTCTACTGTAAACAATGAATTTTTTTAAAAAAGTCACAGTGGCAGAGCAGCAAGGGCTAATTCAAAGCATAAAGTGGTGGACCACTTGTACAGCCTCAGCAACTTATTAAGGCCCTCATTAACTTAGTGAGGCTCTGTCTCAAAATTAAAAAACTTAAAAAGGGCTGGGGATGTAGCTTTTGGTAAAGTGCCCCTGGATTCAGTTCCCAGTACCAAAACAAACAAAAAATCTTTTGCAAAGTGGCACAGTATGCACTTAGCATGTGTGAGACCCTAGGTTCCATCTCCAGCACAACCATCACTCCAGTGACAACAACAAAAATAATCTCCCCACCCAATAAACATCTCAGCAAAGATAGCAGAGGAAGAAAATAATTTTATTATTGAATAAGCAGTAAATCAGAATACGATGCACATCACAGGCAACCCACTGAAGAGATTGCAAAGACAGAAAGAAATCTCGCTCTTTTCTATAGCTAATCTTACTTCCAGATAAAATTGCTTATTTTATTCTATCTCTGATTCAAGTTAGGCTTTGCCTTTTGGAATCAGGTGCCAGCTAAAGTTTAGCTTGTATCCTCTTGTGGAAACTGGGAGAGAGGGCATTAGCTTCTTTGATGATTACATTCCAAAGAGATGACTCTCTAGTCCTTGAGGAAATATTCTTGAGTTGTGAGATTGGCAAGAGGCTTATTTAGCTATTAAAAAGATTTACATGCACTTGAAAAGGATAAAAATTCTGAAAGGAAAAGGAGGGAGGTCTGTTATTTCAAATGGGGATCATTTAAGCTTTTTTTTGGTACTGGGGATTGAACTCAGGGGTACTCGACCACTGAGCCACATCCCCAGCCCTATTTTGTGTTTTATGTAGAGACAGGGTCTCACTGAGTTGCTTAGCGCCTCACCACTGCTGAGGCTGGCTTTGAACTCGTGATTCTCCTGTCTCAGCCTCCCTAAGTGCTGGGATTACAGGCTTGAGCCACCACGCCCGGCTGATCATTTAAGCCTTTTATTTTAATTTGTATTTGCCCTAACATCATTGGGTAGGGGATGATAAACAATAAACAAATACTTGCATAAATTTTTTAAAAATAAGGACTTTCTGAAGATTAATTGATAATCTCTATAATACTGTTTAAGCCCATAGAGGTTAATTTTAGTGTACAATAAGCCTTAATTGATAACATGTGCTGCGCCAAGTGCTGAATATATAAAAAGTTTTTTTTGTTTTGTTTTCAGTTTTTGGTATTGGAGATTGAACCCAGGGACACTTTACCACCAAGCTACATCACTTGACCTTTTTATTTTTTATTTTGAGACATCTCACTAAGTTATGGAGGCTGGCCTCATACTTGTCTCAGCCTCCTGAGTTATTGGGATAATAGTCGTACACCACTGCACTCAGCCTAAGTGTACAAAAGCTGAATAAAATATAGGCCTGTGGGGCTGGGATTGTAGCTCAGTGATAGAGCATTTGCCTCACATGTGTGAGTCACTGGGTTTGATCCTCAGCACCACATAAAAATAAATAAGATAAAGATGTGTTATCTACAACTAAAAAAAAATTTTAAAAATAAAATAAAATATAGGCCTCAGACCTAGTTGAAGAAAATAAATATGAGTAACTGTAGCATGTTACATGCAGTGAGTGATAGAGCTTTGTTCAAAGTGCAATGAGAAGGCAAAGGAAGAGAACTGTTAACGAAGGTCAAGCATAAATATTGATTGAATTAGAAACATAGATCTAATTAGTAGCTTTTTCAGAGCTAGAGATAGAATATAACTTTCAAGTGCTGTTTGTACTGGCATTAGAATGACAATATAGGAATTTCTTGCTTGTTTACTTTCTACCTTGTTTTTGTTTATTTGTTTTCATTCATTCTGCCTCTTTAGCCAGAGAGTGATGCATTGCCAACAGAATTGGAAATTAGAAGATTTGTTTCTTGTCTTGTCTATGCCAAATACTAGCCCTGTGTTTGGGGGGAAATTTCTTTTTCTTTTTTTTTTTTTTTAATTTTTTTTGATTGTAGATGGACACAATATCTTTATTTTATTTATTTGTATGTGGTGCTGAGGATTGAACCCAGTGCCTCACACATGCGAGGCAAGCACTCTACCACTGAGCTACAATTCCAGCCCTTGAGGGGAAATTTCTTTAGCTTTTCTGAGCTTCGGGTTCATCAACCTGAGGAATATCTATCTCACAAAGATAATGATGTGAAATGTTTTGTGAAAGTGTCCCATTCTTACAAATGTCAAGTTCTCAGATGTGTCTCTACATAATGTGTTTTTTTTAATGTAGTTTTATTTATTTATTTATATGTGGCACTGAGAATTAAACCCAGTGCCTCATGTGTGCCAGGTGAGCGCTCTACCACTGAGCTACAACCCCAGCCCAAGAATGTGTGTGTTTTCCTCCCTCTGTTTAAGTCTGATTGAAGTTTTCCCTGATTCTTTTATTTGCCCTGCAGCCCCGTTAGGGCACAGAGTAGTTGGCAAGCTATGACTCTGACTCATCTCATTCCCTCCCTCCTCTTTCTCACTTTCATTTCCTGGGATTTTCTTGCCACACTAGAAGTAAGTCTGTCTCCTGAACAGGACAGTTGAAGTCCACTGTGGTAAGGCTTTTTATTTTTTCCATTGTCATGTACTAAACTAAACATTATGAAAAATTAGTTTTACATAAAAAATTATTGGGGAAATGTGATCTAGAGTCTGTCATAGCATCTTAAAATTAATCTTTGTCTTTTTCCTGACTCAAAACTTCTCATTTCTATTTTACTAACAGTAAACCTTCAAAAGGTATTGTTGTTTTATTCTAGGGTAAAGACTCTTGGAAACTTTTAGGTTAATGATTTGTTGGAACAGTTTTCATACAGTGGGAGGTGACTCATAGGAAGTAATCTAAAATCAATTAGGTGAGTTGCAGCTCAGATCAGTTTAAGTTAATGAGGATAAGTTGTGTTTTATGAATCTTTTATTTGTGCAGGTGTTTTTACTGTGTTGTGTCCTGAAAAGTATTTTTTATGGCTCTTAGTCATGTTGGGTGGAACACTTACTTCTCTGGAATTTCTTTCATATTTTCATTTTCTTATTGTAGGCTAATAGTGATCAAAGAAGCATTGAGTTGTTAGTGTCCTGTTTGAATATAGAAAACTAATTATCTGTTCCCATTTTATAAGAATACTTGAGGAAGAGATTTATGTAAAGTGTGAGAAATGATGATGAAGGTTTGTTGGCATATCTTAGGGGAAATGATTTCCTATATGAGTGTACCAATATAGGTGGGCTTGAGAATTCTGCCAGAACATCCTCCAACGGAACATTGAAATTCTTATAGCAGCTTATCAGCGGCTATGACTTGGAAGGTAAAATATTGCTGAGGTGGCAGAATAATTTCTAATCGATGTGAACAATAAAGAGTGAAACAATAAAGTGTGATTAATATGGACATCAGGAAACAGCTGCTGCAGATTTTGAAATTGTTCTTTGTTTTTTGCTTAGCTACTATCATCAAACCAAATCATATTGTTTTATTTTACACTTATTTAAAAATATTCCCTTTTTCTCTGTATCTGTTTCTTTTTTTTTAAGTATTTATTTTTTAGTTGTAGATGGACAGAATATCTTTATTTTATTTTTTATGTGGTGCTGAGGATCCAACCCAGTGCCTCACGCATACTAGGCGAGCACGCTAACACTGTGCCATAACCCCAGCCCCCTCTGTATCTGTTTCTTATCAATTTCCCATTTTAACTGAAGAGTTTCGTGCACAAATCTTCATGTGTTTGAAGAAAACAAGAATTGCCCATTTTGTCTGCTTCTAGCCATAAAGTCTAGAGATGGCTGTGATACAGTGGGGAAAGTGGCAGAATGGGGATCCAGGAACTTCAGCCTAAGAGTCAGGATAGTATAGTGGGTCAAAGGATAGACCCTGGAGCATACTGCCCAGGCCTGAGGCTGCCTTTATGTCTTGAGAAAATTATGTCTCCTGTGCAGCTGCTTCAGTTTCCTTATCTGTAAAATGGAAATAATGAGACTAGCCTCTCATAGCATTGAGAGTTTTAAGTAGATTAATTTAAGCAAAGTCTTTAGAACATCAGAAGAGTTACATAAGAGGGGCTGGGATTGTGGCTCAGTGGTAGAGCCCTTGCCTCGCATGCGTGAGGCACTGGGTTCGATCCTCAGCACCACATAAAAATAAATAAAGATATTGTGTCCATCTACAACTAAAACAAAAAAATAAAAATAAAGAGTTACATAAGAGTTATCTGTTGGGCTGGGGTTGTGGCTCAGTGGTAGAGTGCTTGCCTCGCATGTGTGAGGTACTGAGTTCAATCCTCAGCACCACATAAATATTGTGTCCATCTACAACTAAAAAAACATTTAAAAAAAAAGAGTTATCTGTTGTTATTAACATTCAATTCTAGCGAGCAAAGGACCTCTGAGCAAATGACTTAATCTCTCCAGGTTACATTTATTAAAGGAAGGGGGCAGTTCTGATTCTTTATACATATTTAAACTCTCATGCTGTATTGCTAGTTTTATATTTCTGAATCCTTTAAAGTTGCTCCTTTGCATTTTTTGTATAAATGGAACTAAAAGAGATGAACAACAATGCAAATATTCCCAACAATGCAAATATTTTGTTTTGGAAACAGTTGAGATTATTGGAATTATTAGATGTTATTCTTCTACCTAAAAGGTAATGTGTTAAACCAAACAGCTCTGTTAGTGAAAGCCTCTTCATTAATGATGATAATTGTTAAGGAGAACGGTGGTTATTTTTGTAAACATTTCAGTGGTCATGTGTTCTTTCTTTAAGACTGTACAAAAGGGGCTGGGACTGTAGCTCAGCGGTAGAGCGCTTGCCTCACATGCGTGAGGCCCTGGGTTCGATCCTCAGCACCACATACAAAGCAATAAAATAAAGACATTGTGTCCATCTATAACTAAAAAAAAAAAAAAAAAATTTAAAAAAAAAAAAAAAAAGACTGTACAAAAGCACAGAATATTTGGTGAATCTTCAATTAAAATGTCACATATCCTAAATACAGAAATAAGTTGTAAGGTAGGGAAGCTACGACAATAAGGTAAGGAATAAAGTTATTTAATCTGAATTGGCATTTAAGCAGTAGATTACTTCAAAGTTATAATTGGATGCACTTGTGTGTAATGCCTTAAATCTTTTGTTAGCTTTAAGCTGTTAAAATAAGGGTGTATACATGTAGCTTATGGTAGAATGCATGCTGAGCATGCACAAGGACCTGGGTTTGATCCCCTGTGCCACAAAAAAAAATAATAATAAGGGGAAATGACGTTTTTACAATAAGTTATCTGTGGGCGTGTTTGCTTTTCCCTTATTTCTAAATTATGGAACTTTTGAAAGTTTGATTTTTTTGGTCCTGTCTTAGAGCCTTAAAACTCTCCTTTCTGAGGATTTAAAATCTTACCTTTCTTGTATGTCTCTTTTTTTGTTTGTTTTACTTTGTTTTTTGCTTTTAAAATCAGTCCTTGCTATTAGAGCTTCCAGTTTTAGAAGTGCAGGTAAGAAACTTGTTGAAAGCTCCTATTAGCACTTTGACTCTTGAATGCCCCTCTGTTTGAAGAGCTGTGTAAAGCTACATCTTTTTTTTTTTTTTTTTTGGTACTGGGGATTGAACTCAGGGGCACTTGACCACTGAGCTACATCCCCAGCCCTATTTTGTGTTTTATGTAGAGACAGGGTCTCAATGAGTTGCTTAGCACCTCGCCATTGCTGAGGCTGGCTTTGAACTCGCGATTCTCCTGTCTCAGCCTCCCTAAGTGCTGGGATTACAGGCTTGCGCCACCGCGCCGGGCAAGGCTACATCTTTTGAAAAGGCTTGAAAGCACATTACAAAACTTGTAGGACAATGAGCAGAGAGAGAGAACAAGTGTGATTCCAAGACTAAGAATAAAAACCATGAGAAATTACATTGTTTCCAAAAAACAAGTGATTAAGAACTCTGGGGATTTTTTTGTGGAATATTTTAAATGTGCATGAAAAACTAACAAGAAGAGTTTTAACTCACTATTTAACATAACTCCAAAATGCAAATTATTAACTTTCTACTTATCACTTAACAAAATGTCAACCCAGTTTTTAATTTTCCAGTTTTTTTCAATATGAAGGAAAGAATTTTAATATTCAGCAATACTTCATTACCTTTCCTTTTAGCTCCGTTGCAGATAATTGAGGGTAGAGGATTATACACCTGCTAAACCACATTGTTAGTTCCTTATTTAGCGATTTTGAGAGAGAAAAATAATTGTACTAATGTTAACAAGGAACAAATAGGAACTTGGTGCTACTTTATGCTCTTACTACTTTTTCTTGCCTTTTTCTTCCTTCTTATAAAATCATTCTGCACATGCACCTTTCTTTCTGACCTTCTCCAAATGGCAGTCCTGGAAGAGAGGGTTGGATAAACAGATAAACCTTTGAGTATAAGTTATGTAACACAGAGAAAGCTCTTCATCATAGATGTTGAGAATCTACATGACTAATTAGAATTGTGTTCTGGCAAGGAGGCATAAACCTAACTTCACAATACAATTGTGAAGTTATGACCAATACATTGGTCTACCTTCCTGACTGGGTTTCCCTCAATGTTGACCCTCTGGTCTTTCAAGAAAATTACAGAACTGGTTTCTTGAGTAAATAGTAGCTGTTTTAATCCATCTTGCTTATTGCCATTCTTCATTATTAGTGATTTACCAAGAATTAGCAAAGTGTACAGTATCACTTATGTGACTAAGTATTCAGTGAATGAATCACGGACGAGTCTCAATCACCCTCCCTCTCCCTGGCCAGTGTTGTAGAGTCTTTCCTGGCTTTGGGTGCCATAAAGAAGGTCATTTGATTACAACATATTTGTGCCCTTCTAACTTTCATTAAAGATTACCATTTAGTTGTTTGGAGTTGTAGCTTTAGCATAGAAATTCTTAAAAGTTCCACAGGTGATTCTAACTAGGCAGCAAATTTTGAGGACTCTGCAGCCATGTCATTTCACCAACTAGATTACAAAGTTCTTGAAGGAGATTATACAATAATCTTTTTTTTTTTTTTGGCACCAGGGATTGAACTCAAGGGTACTTGACCACTGAATCACATCCCCAGTCCTATCTTTTGTGTTTTATGTAGAGATAGGGTCTCACTGAATTGCTTAGCACCTCGCCGTTGCTGAGTCTGGTTTTAAACTTGTGATTCTCTTGTCTCAGCCTCCCAAAGTGCTGGGAGTACAGGCCTGTGCCACTGCGCCTGGCTTATACAATAATCTTAAACTTCTGTCTTCACCATAGCAGTCAACTATGAATTTATTAGAATGTTCATTATATAATATTTAGTGGTCAAACACACTCTAAACATAAAGGAGTCAGTAACTAGTTGTTCAAACTAAATAAATATCGGGAAAGCTATGGTAAAGTACAGGTATTTCTAGTCATTGTTGAGAATACAAAGAAAAGAAATGGTTTTGCAGTATAGTTGGCATCCTCAGGAAGGGCTTCTTTAAAGAAAGAAATGAAGGACCTTCGTTGAAAAGAAGTGCAGGGATTAGGAAAATGAGTTTGGAGATCTAGTTTAAGTAGCTGGAAGGGGCCATGACTCAGAGCATCAAGAGACCTCTGCTAGGACATGGAAAGTGTTCCTTTTGTTCTGAGTCTTCTGTGTTGGAGCCAGTTAAGAGAGATCCTAAACTGAGCCTTTGGTTATGAGTTCAGTTCTGTTCAAATCTCCACTGAGGATCTTTCTTTTCTATTTATAGTAGAAGCTGGAAAACAGATGTATTTCCTCTTCAGAGAGACATACAGATCTAGAACAGCTAGTAATGGCTGCTTATCTTACACATCCTGAGTGTTCCATCCATAGGGGATGATGATTCCAAGGCAGCAGTCATGCAGAAAAGGGTGCCAACTATTTCAGTGAAAAAGACCCCAGAGCCAAGAACTGAACCAACTCGTCCAAGTTCTCAAAGATTTTTATGTTATTATATTAATGTAGTACTAATTTTATACAATATATAATTATAATTGATACAATAAAAATGTATGGAATCCTATAAGGCATATGAGAAGAGTCGCGTAGACACATACTATTTACTGTATGTTTTGAAGAAGCTAAGAGTAACAGGTAAAATACTAGGAGTTCAGAAGTGATGAGGATTCAGATGGGCAGAATTAAGGGAAGCATGTTTTTTTACCCTTAAGTATTTATGATCTATAAATGACCCCTGGATTATAATGGTTTGACTTATGATTCTTTGACGTTATGATACACATGTGAGTACAAATATATATACAGCTATTTTTTTCTTTAGAATTTAACTTTTATTTTATTTATTTGTTTTCATGTGGTGCTGAGGATTATACCCAGTGCCTCACCCATGAGGCAAGTGCTCTACCACTGATATACAACCCCAGCCCTACATGTAGCTATTCTGTTTTTGCTTTCAGAGCAGTATTCAGGTATAAGATAAATCAGGTATAAGATATTCAACATTTTATATTAAAATAGGCTTTGTGTTAGACAGTTTTGCCCAGCTGTAAGCTAATGCATATGTTCTGAGCATGTTTAAGGTAGATGGGGCTAAGTTGTTCAGTAGATTAGATGTGCTAAATGCACTTTCAACTGAAGATATTTTAAGCTTATAGAGTGTATCAAGATGTAACTCTGTTGCAGGTTGAAGAGCAACTGTAGTTGGGGAGATCTAATAATACAGTAGACTCAGCAATCTAGGAGTTGAGGAGAAATAAGAGAGGGGAGGGGCTGGGATTGTGGCTCAGTGGTAGAGCGCTTGCCTCGCATGCATGAGGCACTGGGTTCGATCCTCAGCACCACATAAAAAATAAATAAAATAAAGATACTGTGTACATCTACAACTAAAAAAATTTAAAAAAAAAAAAAAAAGAAAGAAATAAGAGAGGAGGATGCAGTGCTCCAGAGGTGATGGCATTTAAGCCAGACCCTGTTGGAGCCAGATCACGGATCTTAAACTAGAATAGGCTTCAGGGAGCCTGAAATTTCTCCTAAAATAGTGTTTGTATGAATGGAGTCTTAAGGGAAATGTCATACATTATTTTATGTTTGCAAAACATTTTCTGCTCCCTCAAAATGGTAAAAACCCCATAAATAAGGTGACAGGGTTTGGGAATTTAGTATAGCACTTGTAGGGGACAATGAATACACTCACCAAGATAAGGCTCCCTCTTATGTGGAGCCTAGAATATGATGAAGACAAATTTGAGGTAGGAATAAAGAGGAAAGATTGGGCTTCTCCCACTCATGCTTCTCTAATACTAGTGTGCTGTGGCCTTTTAAAATTTAATATTTGCTTTCCTAGGAAAACATTAATGTGTTCCAGAAGGGATAATGTATTTTAAATATTGTATGACTTTGCCCTTTTGCTTTTTAACTGAAGGAGTCAGATAATTAGAAATAGATTTTAAATGTAGCAGTACTCTATTTTATAAAATTCAACTGAGCCTTTATCTAATGGCCAGATGGCACTTTACCATCATCTTTTCTGTTTTGAGATATTGATGGGGTGTAAGAGGGACTTATTGGGGGTGGGAAGTTGAGTTCATTTCTCAATAGAACTAAGATCTTTGTCAGTCTTTATCTGCTGCATTTGGTTGTGAAGGGCTCTTTGTTAACATTCATTATTGATGATAGTCCCAGAAATGTTTGATGGTTTTATATTATCAGTACGCTCATGCAAATATAGCAATGAAAGAGGTGAAATCCCAAAAGATTGTAGATGGAAAAGTCTCATTTTTGATCCTGAGTACTTAAAAAAAAAAAATCAAGCCAGGGGGACTATTGTTTCAAATTGTTCTTACTTTTTTTCATATGTGTGTGGTACTGGGGATTGCACCCAGAGGTGCTGTACAACTGAGCTATACCACCAGCCTTTTTTTTATTTTTGAGACAGAATCTCACTAAAGTGCCAAGACTCACCTTGAACTTGGATCCTCCTACCTCAGCCTCTCCAGTTGCTAGAATTACAAGCATGTGCCACCATGCCCAGATGTTTGTACTTTTTAATTGTTTTGTTTTTTATTTACTTAATTTTAAACTTTCTTTTATTTACTTATTTATATGGGATCTAAAGGGGTGACGATATAACTCAGTTGGTAGAGTGCTTGCCTAGTATGCACAAGGCCCTGGGTTCAATCCTCAGCACCACCAAAAAAAAAGTCTGCCAGGCGCAGTGGCACATGCCTGTAATCCTAGCACTTTGGGAGGCTGAGACTAGAGCATCCCAAGTTCAAAGCCAGCCTCAGCAACAGCGAGGTGCTAAGCAACTCAGTGAGACCCTGTCACTAAACAAAACACAAAAAATAGGGCTGAGGATTTGGCTCAGTGGTTGAGTACTCCTGAGTTCAGTCCTCAGTACCAAAATAGAAAAAGTCTCTTGCATATTAATATGGGTCTCACTATCTTGCCAGGTTGGCCCTGAACTCCTGGGCTCAAGTGAACCTCTGGAGTCAGTATGGAGAGCAGGCTGTGCCCTGCTCAGAGTTGCTCCACAGTGGAACAGCAGTCCTCAGACTGTGCCTAAACCTGACTGACTCCATTTTGTAGAGTAGTAAAAATAAAATAGACCAACATCATTTTGACTACAAGTGCCAAGAAACAATGTCTCTACACCTTGTTTGTGCAAGTAAGCAACCACATCTGCCCAGCACAACAATATCAGTACAAATTGATAAATAATTTATACATATTAACTTAATCAAATTCAATCAAGGAATACAGACATCCCAGATCATATAAGGAACACCAGACATAGGAGCTTATCAGCCTCATGAGATCCAACCCCCTCACCTAAGATCCATAAGAGGAGCTCCCTGAAACTGACATAGCTAGCTCACAACACTCAGCCTATGCCCAGCTAAAGATAGTACGAGTTTTTTTAGGTTTTTTTTTAATTTAGTGTTTTGAGTTTTAAAATCTTTGTTTTTGTGAATAGTGCACTGGGGATGGGACCCCAGGCCTTGTGCATTCTAGGTAAGCACTGTACCACTGACCAACACCCCAGACTCCTACAGTAACTTTGAGAGCAGAGCTCTGATTCTACTTTTGTATCTCAAAGACTTCGGTGCCCTACCATTACGTATTGATTAATGACCCTGTTTCCTAGCTGTCATTCAGGTTTCTCTATGGTCGTGTTCCAGTTGAGCTTTCTATTTTTCCTGTAATTTATGCACTAATTAAACTGGGCTGTTTGCTCTGCTGTTTTTTCCCACAGGTCTGTGTTTTTGCTAGTATTATATCTTCAACTTGGCCTTTACGTCAAAGTCTTCCCCTGCTCCAGAGTTCAGTATACTGCCAGTTCTTCCTTGAAGTTGTCATCCCTACATTCTCTCACCTCCACCAAAATAACTCATTTTCCTATCTAAACTTTTTTTTTTTTTTTGGTACTGGAGATTGAACTCAGGGGCACTTGACCACTGAGCCACATCCCCAGCCCTATTTTGTGTTTTATGTAAAGACAGGGTCTCACTGAGTTGCTTAGCGCCTCGCCTTTGCTGAGGCTGGCTTTGAACTCGCGATTCTCCTGTCTCAGCCTCCTTAACTGGGAATCTGAATATGGCAAAGCATTATTTTCATACCTACTAATTAGTAAATCCCCTGAGTACAAGGTCATACCTTTGTTTCCTCTGCTGTTTAGCACTAATTATATTGCATCAGTGAATTACACTGAATATACATGAACTTTTTTTCTTTAGTTGTTGATGGACATAATAACTATTTTTTATTTATTTCATGTGTGTGGTGCTGAGGATCAAACCCAGTGCCTCACACGTGCTGGGCAAGTGCTCTACAACTGAGCTACAACCCCAGCCCTATATGAACTTTTGATATGTTAGTTTCAAGGTAGCCGGTCAGGGACTGTCAAAAACTCTTCCTGTATATTGGCCTACAAATAAGTGCATTCAATCCAGAAACTATATGGATCTAAACAGCGTATTTATTCCTGGAACTTCATTTAAGAGAAAATTCATTTCCCAGCTTGACCTAGTTTTACAATATTGACCATTCTTTATGTTGACTCTCCTTTTCTAGGGCACTGTCTTTAGTCTTGAGTCTGAGGAAGAGGAATACCCTGGAGTCATTGCAGAAGATAGCAATGACATCTATATCCTGCCTAGTGACAACTCTGGACAGGTCAGTCCCCCAGAGTCTCCAACTGTGACGACTTCTTGGCAGTCAGAGAGCCTACCTGTCTCACTGTCAGCTAGCCAGAGCTGGCACACAGAAAGCCTACCAGTATCCCTAGGGCCCGAGTCCTGGCAGCAAATCGCAATGGATCCTGAAGAAGTCAAAAGCTTAGATAGCAATGGAGCTGGAGAAAAGAGTGAAAATAACTCTTCTAATTCTGACATTGTGCATGTGGAGAAAGAAGAGATACCTGAGGGTGTGGAAGAAGCAGCTGGGACTGCCTTGCCAGCCAGGGAGCTGCAAGAGGCATTCCCTGGAGCCCCTGCTCCCTGGCTTCCACACATTACTGCCACTTCTTTGCTGGAGACAAAGGAACATGATGTAGAAATGATTGCAGGTGAGAAAGCCAGCCCTGCTCCATCACTGTTTGTAGAGCTTGATGAAGAAGATGTGAGAGCAGCAGCCATGGAGCCTAGTGAAGCAGAGGAGGGGGTGCCCTCTGCACTGCCAAGTGACAAGGAGCTCCCTGTGAGGAAGAGGAGTCTTAGTGAGGAATCATCGCCTGCTGCAGAAGGAAAGGCCCTACTGTCTTCTGAGGGCAAGTCTATGCTGCTATTTGGAGGGGCTGCTGCTGTTGCCATCTTGGCAGTGGCAGTTGGGGTCGCATTGGCTCTGAGAAAGAAGTAATTACTGCTTCAGAAGAGAGAGAAGACAAGAGGATCTAAAGTTGACTTGTCCTTGCTGGAATTTGAACTGGCAACTGCCAATGGGACCTTTGTGGAACACTCTGGGAGGATTGGGGCTGTCCACTCAACAAGGCAGCAATAGAATCCACATGTTAGGGCTGGACATAGAGGGTGTTCACCTTGGTCTGATTGTCAGTTCCAAGGGCCTTGGCTTATTCTAGATTCAGACTCTTATGAGTAGAGTGTTCCCTATAGAACAGGGTTTCTCTGCCTTGGCACTGTGGACATTTCAAGAATTCCTTGTTGTAGGGGCCGTCCTGTGCATGGTAGGATGGTCAGTAACATCCAAGCCCCCACCCACCAGATGCCAGGAGCACCCCATTCCCTGTGAGGACAACCCAGAATGTCTCTGACATTGCCAAATGTTCCATGTGTGCAGAATCATCTCCCATTGAGGGCTACTGCTTTAGAGGGAAAGGCTTCATTTAGAGAACTCGGGTAGAAATTTCCAGGGCAAAGGGCTTAGCTGTGGACTCCACAGCTGTGGGCTTGTCAGCCATTCATCCCCTTGGAGTTTCGTCTTTCCCAGTGGCCATCCTGTGTTCTACAGCTGCTCCTTTTAGGTTCCCCCCACCCAACACACACTTCCATCTTTTAATATGAGGGTGCTCTCCCCTCGTCCCACAACCTCTCAGGTACCACACTGCTTCTTCTTTCCCCCTTTCATCCTGATCCTGAGGGCAAGGGCTCCTCTGATGCCCTGGCCACCTCTGACAAATCCCTGAAGCTTCCTACAGCTTCTTCTTGCAATTATGCTGCCTTTAAGAACACTTAGAAGAAAACACTTAGAAGAAAACATTACAGAGACCTTGGGTCCCTTAACTTGGGAGCTTAATGCAGGTAACTGGCTACGGTCATTTAGTTAGGGTTCACCCTGCTTCCCTATGATGACTTGCCAGTGGCACCTCTCATCACTGGGTTAGTGTATTTTCCTCAATATCTGGCCTCAGTCTTAGCAGTGGTCATCCAGCTCCACTGTGGTTCTCTTGTGACATGGTGAGAATCATCACCCTTGGGCTTACAGAACCCATTGAGTCATATCTCCTATTAAATGTACTGTCATTGAAATAAAATGATAAGTTATCACCTAATACTAAATATCACTGAAATAAAAAGTTGGAAAAGGAAGCTTGATTTTCAAGACTGAGGCTATAGTTGAGGTTCTAGTTTAGCCTTCAGAGATCAGGAACAGAGGCTTCACCTGAAGTCCTCACAGCTCAAATGTCAAGGAAAGAAAGAAGAGGACCCAAAGCAGTTTGTGCCAGTTGAGAATCAGCATCATTTTCAGGCTGATCCTGTTCCTAGAGGAGGGGTGGAACTGTGTTCTTTCATGCCTGAGGGCCACAGTGTCACTCTGCAGGGCACACATGCTGATAAGAGGTTATCTCAGATTTATCTTAGTCAATGTAACAAATTACTTTTTAGATCATGAAATTGATAATAAAATACTTTATCTACCCTGATCACTAAGACCTGATGTTTTAAATGGGCTTTCTTTTTGAAATTTATTTTTTGAAATAAAATATCCTTAAAGAAGTATTTTTAGAAGTTGGTCAAGAAGAGATCCAACTCTTGGGTTGGGGTTGTGGCTCAGTGGTAGAGCACTTGCCTAGCATGTGTGAGGCACTGGGTTCGATCCTCAGCTCCACATAAAAATAAATAAACAAAATAAAGTTTAAAAGAAAAGTTTCTGATAAAAAAAGAAATCCAAGTGTGTTGTGTGACTTAATTGCGTTATCATGCATTATTTGTTTTGTTTTTGTTTTTGTTTTTGTAGTGCTAGGGATCAAACCCAGGAGCCTGAGCATGCTCAGCCTGCACTCTGCCACTGAGCTACCCTCCCAGCTCATGCACTGTATCTTTATTTTCTGATTTTCAGTGTCCCATCTAATGAGTGGTATTTCTTAAGGATTTTGTTCACCTTGATTAACTTAGCTGAAGGTGAGGGGGTGAATGAGATTCATGAAGTAAAGACTTTTTTTCCTCTGTGAGTTCTGACACTTGCATGGGATTATTCTGTATTCCAATTGCTGTTTCAATTTTATTATATTTTATGTTATATTTGAACTACTATGGATTGAACCCGGGGCCTTCAGCATGCTTAACCAGGGCTCTACCACCAAGCTACACCCCAGCCTTTATGTTTTTTTGTTTCTGCAGGGGTGGCACCCATGATTTAACTCAAGGGTACTAAACCACTGAGCCACATCCCCAGCTCTATTTTGTGTTTTATGTAGAGGCAGGATCTCACTGAGTTGCTTAGCGCCTCGGCTGGCTTTGAACTTGCAATCCTCCTGTCTCAGCCTGCCAAAGTGCTGGGATTATGTTTATTTTATGTTATGTTATTTTGAAAGAGGGTCTCACTAAACTGCCTAGGATGGCCTTAAACTTGTAATCCTTCTGTCTCAGCCTCTCAAGTAGCTGGGATTACAAGTGAGTGACCCTGCACCTGGCTCTAATGGCTGTATTTATGTTGGCATAGGTTAAGATCGGAGAGACTGGTGAGTTAGGATTTTGATTTCTTTTTTCTTTTCATACTAAAATGTGCATTCTGTGCATTCTCACACCCATAGGGTGCTCCAGTTATGCACTGGCAGGATTCAGGTTCATTTCTGAGCTGCCAAGAGACAATCTGTGGGTTAGGATATTTGGGTCTGTGTTCTCTGCAAAGACAATAAGGACAAAGTGTGATATTGAACTGACTACTTGCTGCTTTGTTTGCCCAGCTGTTGAACATAAACCTGAAGTAATTTGGCCAAGTGTATTTTCTGGGTGAATACTCTTTGTAAGTTATTAAGTAATAGAATGTGTCACTGTCCCTATTCTTTCCTCACTTTCTGATCCTCTGCCTCTGGCAGTGAGAAGAAGTAACTATAGTGAGGGCTTCTTGCTACAGCCCCTAGTTTTTGCTTATATATATATTTCTCAAATTTTATATATAGTCAAAATTTATCAAATATATACATATGTACATATATGTAGATTATATATATGTGTGTGTATATATATATATACTATATATATATATATATATATATATATACACACACACACAAAATATTCCCCTACCTCTTTTGGGGAGGTCTGATAATAGCAGCCCATTCCTTCTTGTCCCCTGATATACATGACATCCAAGTCTAAGCTAAAAGAATGATTTAGAATACATCCAATTTCTTTTGGGAATGAAAATGTAGAATTGAGTTTTACCCTGTCATCTTTTGTTCTTCATGAACTATAGAGGAAATGTTTTGTTAGTAATGTAGAACTTCTCTAGTCCCCCCAGTGTTGGAGATGGAACCCAGATCTTTGAGCATGCTGGACAAGTGCTCTTTCACTGTACTTTGTCCCCAGCCCTCTATAGAACTTTTTTTTCCCCCCTTGCAGTACTTGCAGGAAATGAAACCCACATCCTCAGTATAGAACTCTTGTTAAATGATCTATTGAATGTAATGATTTTTGATCACTTGGCAAAAAAACAGTGGTTTCCTGAGAAAAATGTCAGAATTAAAAAATGCCAACTCATCCTCTGTAATAATGTGCTAATTCTGGGCCCATAATAATCAGTAACTACCATGTGCCTTACAAGGACTCTTATGATCATTACTGCCCTCTAGAGAATATTCTAGATAAAGAAATGCCACTGTCCACTTGGATCTTGCATTCTCTACCTGAAGGCATCCTTGACTCTTCTTGTGTTCCTGTCCCATCTCCCATCAAATATAGCCACTACCTGGGTTTGTTGTGCATGTGTGGCAGGGGAGGTAAACAGTGAACATGGAGATGCATTTTTGAACTGCAACTGCCATTAATTTTCTCAGCTTTTGTGCTAATTCCTTCCTGTAGTGTAAAAGCAATGCATGCTCCTTGCCGTTTTCCCTGAAGGTGCAACGTGTAGACATTTGATTTTTTTTTCTCATTTTAAGAGCTCTTCTGTAGAAATAAAAGGTTTTATAGGTGAGACATTCTATCCCTTCTTTTTCCTTTCTCTTAATTTGTCTTCACACAAACATCTCTTTCACAAAACTTGATGTGGCAATCATATTTAGCAAGAAGGACAGGCCATCTGATCAGTTAATAGAATCAACTTTCAGCCCATGAATGAATTCCCTTTCCAGCAAAATGCTCTATTCCAGAACTGAGACTTGCTGTCATCTGGGATATCCATGTGTTCAGGAGATGTGTTTTCCACATCAGAATGTCCTCTTGCTAAGGAAAAAAACTTTGCGTATAGCCACAGGTTTTGTAAACATTAGCTGCACTTTGGCAACATGCAGAGCTTGTTGCAGGGCCTGGTGTACCTTCACGCACTATCACAGTTCTGATGCCTATTCATATGTCTGTGCTTCCCATGCTGCAGATTAAAGAAATCTAACCACAGTTTTGTAATTTTCCTGAAGTCTTGTCGTATATGAGAGGCAAAGCAATAATTTGACTTAATCTTGGCACCATGTTTGTGCTTTTTCCAAGTTCTTACTGTTGTTTTGTTGAGAAAGATAAGGTAATGTTCAGGACTTCTAATCACACCTGACGTCTTCCCCTTAGATGCTGAATGAGATGCCTTGTGGGTACAAAAGAACTGTCAGTGCTCATGACTTCTTATTAGCTTTCTTGGTTAATGTGTTGAGTGGTTTTGCTCACAAGCAAGGCTAGGCAACCTGATGTGAGGATCATCACCAAGTGCTAAGGGAGCCAGGTACAGGTGGCACCATGACACATTTTTCTCTCTTCCCATTCCCCTAGTTTTTGGTGTTCTCTATTCCTCCTCCCCTGCTGATCCATAGGCCTATAGGCATTGCTTGGCTCTCTACTCTCAGAGATCAAGACCAGGATTGACCGGGCACATCTTGCTCAGCTGACCCATGACTTCACACTCAATCCTTCCCTTACCATCCACAGCATAATGTCAGTTCTTGCTGTGCTAATAGAGTCTAACTCTATAGCAGGAAAGAATGAAATTCAGTTGCTGTGTTGTAGTTACCTCCTTTATCAAGACGACTCCATGGAAAGTTGGAAACTGTCATGTTCCTAAAATATCAGTATATCCCATCTTCCCTTTAGCCCCTACCTGGCTTGTGTGTTTCCTGGTTCACTCCATGGGGGTCCTCCCCATGTTGATGTTTCTGCCGCAGGATCCCAACCAGAAAGTGGCTTCATTGTAGCTCAGGTGGGAGTTGTTCTCAGGGATATTTGCAAGGCCTTGTCCTAAGTGCGGAGTAACAGCTACTCACCTCTTCCCAGCTCTCCTGAGGGGACTTTTTATAGTGATATTGCTCATCTCAGTGGGCAATCTTTGCACAACTAGAAGAAACTGAATGTACAATTTAAACAAAGGTTTTGACATTTTAAGATTACTGGTTTCCTGCCTTTTTCCCTAGGAAAAAGAAAATGAAGTACATCTTCCCTGTATAGAATCTGGAGTAAGTTGGATTATTACTGATGAATTGTATTATGCACATAAACCACTGCCTGGCGCCAAAGGAAAGAACAGATTTACTTCGTAGTCCTGTATTTTTCCTGCTGTTATAGTCTTCCATTTTTTTCCTTCAGATTAAAAGTGCCTCTTACTATCTGACTTGTTCTTTGATTGAACTCAATTTATCGTTGACTTTAATGCTCTAATTTCCCCCAAATGCTGTAATTAAATGGTAATTTTGGTAATTAAGTTAACATGCATTTTACTTAAGCAGTAGGTATTTCCTTTTTCTGAATGAAGCTCCTTTAGCTCTGCTCACTACTGTTATGGTTCGCTCAGTATATCATTGCAAATTGTTCTGGCTCCATTTCCCTCCTGTTGCCTACCTTTTGGATAATCTACTCCATCAGGGAAAAATTCCAAAATTCAACTCTGTGAATTTTGCTTTTGGTCAGCAGCAGTATCTTGAGGAGAACACCAAAGTGAGGTGGCAAGAAAATGAGACTTGAAGATAAGCAACAACTTATCTTCCTATTCATGTAGCAATCTCATGTGCTGACTTATGGGGGATCATTTCAGATCTTAAGTCTTGTCTTTCTAAGTACACATCATTTGGTTTGATTTCCAGTTCTGCACACCTGATCATTATTGAAAGGACACCCCATGTTCTAGTTCCCAGTTAGCAAAAGCTAATGATGCTGCTAGAAATATGAACCCAGGCATGGGAGCTGAGGTCCTCTAAGGCACCCCTGGGCACTTCAGCAAGTGATGCTAGACCTCAAGAGCCAAGGTCAGGAACAATCTGATACTCCACAGGACCTTGGTGTGGGTCTTTTAAAGGAGGAAGCTTTTCATCTTTAGCAAAGGAGTTTCCATCACAATAAATATTTTGAAAATAATGGGAAACATTCTCTGAATTAAAGTCATCTGTTATATCCACACTAAGTACGTTATCAGAGCAAAATCCATCAACTTCCAGGATATGCCAAGGACTGAGATGTGCTCAACATTGGGACCTTGTTTTTGATATGGTGGGGTCTTTTATGTTAGCTTGGGGAAAGGGGGTGATAACTTTGCTCTATACCAAGAAAGTGTATCAGACTCAAAATGAAAAAACTGACACCAAGACCCATATGAGCTGTATTAAATGGTGGCAAAGGATATTAATGTAAGTGAAATGGTGGAAGATAAACATGCTGTGAATGAACAATGTGATAGAAAACAGTCCAGAATTACTTCCTGTTCAGATTTCTTTTCCATCAGTTTAGATTTGACTATTTTATTCAAATGGCTCCTTTTCGATGAAAATCTCTCCCCTAGTGAGTCTAATTGTAATGACTGCTGCATGTATGTGTGTGTACAGAGTTATCTGTTTGAGTCAATCTATTTCTATTGTGATACAAATCTTTATTTTTTAAAAAATCCACTCCAAAACATTCAAAATAATAGCATCACTGAAAGACTTATTTACAATGGCGGCTTTCATACTGCCAGCAACACCTGTTTGCTTTTAGTGTTTGTAACCTTTTGGTGACACCAGATTGATAGCCAGCCCTAGGGTGGTAGGTGCTGAATGCTGACCAACATAGAGAGATTTTTCTTTGATGCATTTGAACATTTTTTAAACACTAAGAACAGCCTTTAT
>CM053403.1:98445236-98465539 GCA_028644305.1 Xerus rutilus
TTACCCGTATTTATTTGGCCTGTGTCCCTCAGAAGGGGAAGTGCTTCACCTGCATAACTGTAAAGTCTAACTGTGTTGTCTTTTATGCCTAGAGCCTGTTCTGTCCTGAGGCAGATTCCAGGCTTGGATGGACTCTGGGGGAGGGGGGTGGAGCTGAAAACTGAATTATAAGGCTATTAATAGGACACCTGGCATTCTAAGAGCTTCCAAATGTTATCTAAACCTTGACTTCTTAGAAATAGGACAGATGCATTTAGCTGCTTGATTGTGGACACAGTGGTTGATATGGGCCTTTATATCACCATGACACTTTTTTTTTTTAATTATAACTTTATTTTTATTTTTTATCAATTTGCATGTGGTGCTGAGGATCGAACCCAGTGCCTCACCCACCCTAGGTGGGCCCTCTGCCGCTGAGCCACAACCTCAGCCCACCATGACACTTTTTAAATAATTCTCTTGACTCAAACATAAGGAACTCAAACTACACATCTATGCTTTGAGACCAGAGTTTGTCATGGTCTGAGAACAAGCATCTTAGTCCAGAACCTCTGCGCCAGGCTTTTACACAGATTGTTACTTCCTTGGTAATAGGATGTCCCCTGCTTTGTGTGGAAGTTTTCACACACATGGGGTGTGTGCAGTTCTCCTCCAAGCCTTGCTTTCCTTAAGCAGGATGCTGCTTGCTGTAAACACCATGCTCCAAGGGTGCACTTTAATAAACAGTAACTTTTTTAAAAAACAAAGCAGGAGTGTTTTTTTTTTCTTTTGCCCTCACCAACCCGGGACAATGCCATCCTTACTGCCTAGGCTGAGAGCCCTGGGTCCTGCACTCTCCCAGTCTAGGCACCCTCCTAACAGTGGGCAGGAGAAGGCTTCACTCCTGGCACCAGAAGCAAAGGTTCACCGAAGTGTGGAGCTAAGAGGTTTATCCTGTAGCATTCACTGCATTCTCCTTGTCATCCGGGCCTCATCAGTGTAATGGGGTGCTCATTCCATCTCTGTGAGAGTCATCAGAGGACTCAGTGCCATGAGTCATATGGGGGGACAGAGGTCCCTGCAAGGAAAGTGACCCTAGACTGTTGCTGCTGATGTCACGTCTGCTTTCTCACTTCTGCCATATGCTATGTCCTCTGCCCACTCTGTCCCTATGCTGGGTAGGCCCAACTCGCTCTGGTTCCATGGTTGCTCTGGGAAGCCTATCTCCACCCCCAGTTGGGGTGGGTGTTCATCAACTGGAGCCCCACAGCACCCCAGCCACCCTGGTCATCAAACCCCCTATCCTCCAGAACTGCACAGGACCTGCAGCTCATCTTCTCAGGCCTGTGACCAACTGTCCTAAGTGCTGACACCTGCCTCTTGGCCACTCTGACATGTGTCTTCTCCATACAAAGGAGCTTCTCTGTCTCACCTCCTCCAGGAGCCCTATGAGTGTCTTTCCCACAGAACCCATGTGTTTTGCTTGGGGCTCCAGACTGCAGCTAGACAGTGCTGGTGGTTATGCAGCATTCTGAGATGATTCAGGATGCAAATTGAAATGAGATTAAATTTTATTAAGAATACTTAAAAGGACATTCTAGGCATGGAAAAAAAGAAGTATAAGACAAAATAAAAAAGATAATTTCCCAGGGGAGGGGAAGGACAGCAGTGGTAGAGAGGTTGGCACTCAGTACAGATCAGGAACTGACACTGAGAGAGGTGCCTCAAAGGCCTCTAGATCCACAACAGCCAGCAGGCGTGCTCCCCTAAGTGAAAATGGGTCTTGCTTGGTGGCTTCTGTACCTGCAAGCTCCATGACAAGAAATCTGCTACCAGAAGGTGAGATGGCTGTACTTCCACAGAGGTGGCTTCAGCTTGTCCAGGAGCATCATCAGTTGAACAGTGTGCTACCAGAAGTGGAATGGGGTCTGGCTTGACACTGTCTGATCCCACGAGTCCTAGCTTCATAATGCTTTAAGGCTTGCTGCCACAGTGGGAGGGGGATCTACCCCAGTGAATATCACCCCAACTGTCTCAAGATCCACAGCATCCATACCACGTGCTGTAAGAGATGGGAATGAAGTCTGATTCAGCTGCTTCTACACATGCAAGCTTTAGATCCCCCATGGATGAGAGATCAGTTACAAGGAGAGATGGCTGTATTTCTACAGAGGTGGCCACAGCCTGCCCAGGATCTTCAAGCAAATGGACCACATGCTGCCAGAAGTAAAATGAGTTTTGACTCGGTCCCATCTGACTCTACCAGTTTCTAAATCCATATGGGCTGGAAAGGTCTGCTGCTCCAGTGGGAAGAGGCTCTACCCCAAAGAATGCTGCCCCAAATGCCTCAGGATGCACAATATCCAGACCATGTGCTTCTAGAGTTGGAATGAAGTCTGGTTGATTCTGGACCTGCCACCTCTAGGTCTCCCATGGCTAGAAGACCAGTTATCAAAGCTGAGATGACTACCCAGAGGTGGCCCCAGCTTTGTCAGGATCCTCAGCAGCAGGCCCATGTGCAACCAGAAGTGGAATGGGGTCTGACTCAGTCCCATCTGAACCTGGATGATATAGCTTCATAGTGACTTGAAGGACTGATGCCCCAGGGGGAGGGGGCTCTACCCCAACTACTATTGCCCCAGCTGCCTCAAGAGCCACAGCCTCCAGACCACGTCTGGCCAGTTAGAATAGTCTGGCTCTGCTGCTTCTGAGAGATATGCAACCACAAAGAAAAGTGGCTGTATCTCCACAGAAATGGCCCCAACCTGTCCAAGATCCTCAGCAGCTGGGTCACATGCTGCCAGAGGTGGAATGGTCTCACTTGGCACCATCTGATCCTGCTAGCTCTAGCTCCAGGATGAAGGTAGGCTTGCCCAGGAGAGGGATCCACCCCAACTAATGTTGCCCCAACTGCCACAGGATCCACAGCATCAGAACCATGTGCTGGTAGAGTTGGAATGAAGTTTCACATAGCTGCTTCTGCGAGCTTACCATGGCTAGAAAATCAGCTGCCAGAAGGGGAGACAGCTCTATCTCCACAGAGATGGCCCCAGTTGCCTCAATATCCATAGATGTTGGAATATTTATTGGCAAATGTGGAACGTCCTCTAGCCTGGCTGCTTGGGACTCAAATCTAATGATTGAATTGGGAAGGCTGCTGCCAGAGGCAGCTCTATATCTGGAGGTGGCGCTGGAACTGCAGAGAAAAATCCTGAACATGTCTGCCTTTCCCTGAGGCTTTCCTATTCACAGAAGACCCCTGCCACTGAGAGAGAAGCCCCAGCCCCTGTCCACAGAACAGGACATCTTTTCAGACTGAGGTCCCCAGCCTGCAGGATCCCACGGTGGTCCTGCTCCTGGCCAAATGCCAGTCCCTGTGCTTCCTCCTGGTGGCAACCCCTCCTCACATGCTCTCAGTCACCACCCTGAGCCTCCTCACCATAGGGCTCAGCCTCACTGGGATGTGGATCCTCCTGCTGGGTCAGGAGTCTGTGGATACAGAAGTTGAGGTTCGAGCTGGGCAGTATGTAGGCTATGAGCTGGTTCAAGCTGGCCAGGTCTAGGGACTCACAAAAACCCTCAGCACATTTATCCAGCCAAGTTTCCAGGATGGAGCAGAGGCCTCTGGGTGCAGGCAGGCAGGCAGATATCAGAATCAGGGGCCTTTCCTGTCCTTCCCTTGGACCGTCCCAAGGCCAGCTGCTGGGTAGGCTCCCATGCAAAGCAACATTGCCCATGTGTAGTTGGGCATGGACAGCAGAGTTGTGAGGCCCATGTGTGGCAGTTGCTCCTCATACCAGTTGTCCAGCCTCCATCCAGGCTGAGATGGGCTATGGTAGGGATGGATCCTCACAGGGCCCCTGCTCTGAGCCACCAGCCTCCCCTCTGCTCCTCCATGGGTGCCTGGGAACCCACCCACAGCTATCCATCTCCTCCTACAGGTGAAGCTCCAGACTTCAGCCCTCTAATGTGAATCCAAAGAAGTGCTGGACCCCTGGGTTTGCCCAACCCTTCTCTACTCCAACCTCCCAAGTGTCCCCACTCAAAAGACTCTTGACTCTAAGCCTACCCATTTCTTTATTTATTCTTCCTCCTCACAATCTGGCTGAATATTCCACATCTAGAGAAGGCCAGGAAGGTGTCCCCTCTATTGTCCTGTGGCCTTCACCTGCCAGTATGCCTAATGGGACTGGACTTTCCAGTGGAAATGGAAGCCCAGGAGGTCTGGGAAGTTTATCTGCCTAGAAATGTGCCTGCACACAGTATGTGCTACATACATGTTTGTGCTAACCAGCTTCTTTCCAGATATCTATCTCATTGGGCTCAGGCCCCCTTCGTCCACCCCCAGAAATCCCTGCTTTGGCATCTAGGTCAGGGCCCCTTCCAGACGGAGTCCCCAATCTCCTTGCCAAATGGGGAAGCTGCTGTGCCCGAGGTCTCAGAGAAGTGAGGCCTGAGGCAAGAGCTTCTTCATGGAATGTATGTGCATGTGTGTGTGGGGGGTCATTACACGGAGAAGTCCACAACCTGAGGCAACCCATTCCACAGGGATAGGCCCAGGGCAAGCCTAGGGCCTAGGGCTCATCCCACTTGGTCCTTAAAACACCATAGGACATGGGTCCTCTTCAAACACCAGTTTCCACTGAGCTGACTGAAGCTCAGAGAGCTGTAGAGCATTCCTAAGACCCAATGAGCAGGTGGTGTGTCCCCCTGAGCTTGAAGGTGGTGTGCACCTTTTGCACAGCAGGCCCAGCACCTGCCAGGGGGTCTCAAACTTTCGGCCAGGAAGGCGGGAACAAAAAAGAGGTCCTTGTGGAGCAGTCATCAAGTGGTTCACAAGCTTCTCTACCATGCCTGACTCCAGGGTCCCCACCCTGCAGGTCTCATCCAGGACTGGGTTGACTCATTTTCACCCTAGAAGGGACAGTTCTAACATGGAAACAGTAACATACTGCAAAGTGACTCACAGCCATATAGTGAAATGAAACCAGCACTAAAAGAATTTTCCTTCATATTCATATGCATGCACATGTGCTCACAGACACTCACATACCTGGGAAGGGGCTGGTGCCATCCACCTCTGGGCTTCTCAGAAAACTCTCCGGAGGCGTCAAGGCGAAGGCTGATCTAGCATCCTGAGGTGAGCAAGGTCCTCCTCAGCAATTTCCTGAGGCCTGAGCCTTGGTGATTTGGGAGACATGAGATCATCCCTCTCTGTGGTCTTGACAAGTGAGCTGGATGGGGCTGGTTTTACAATGTGAGTGCCTGGCTGCCAGGGCTCCAAGTCCTATTTGGTCCATTGTCAAGGAAATAAGGTTACTTCCTGAGGTCCCCTGTCCTGAGCCTCTTACTCATACAATACCACCCAAAAGACCCACGGGCATGATGACTGCTTCACTCTCCCCATGTCATCTGCATGACTGAACACAGTTATGCCAATACAACCTGGCCCACCATCCCCCAGGCAGGCCTCAGTGCACCCAGTGCCCCATCATTGGGGAGACAGAGCCATGTTAATATCCAGCTTCTTTTTCTTTCCAGGTATGTGACCCTGGATGAATCGTGCCTCTCAGGGCCTCCCCACCTGAGGCCCTGAGATGAATCGTGCCTCTCAGGGCTTCCCCTCCCCAGTCTCCCCACCTGCTCCCTGGGGATTATTCTAGCATCTGCTTCCAAGTATGTCATCAGGTGTACGTGCCCATAAGTACCTGTATTACTCATGAAACCCTAAGTCTGGAAATACATGCCCCTATTGCACAAGCTTAGAGATGGTCCAGTTACTAGAAAAGGAATGGCAAAGATTGACATGAAACTCAATCAAGATCTGGGTCCCACAGAGAGATCTAGGGAAAGTCATTTACCTTCTGGATCACATTTCCTACTCTGCACCATGGTAAGTTTAAAGTGACTAAGACTCAGAGATTTTCCCCTTTTAGTATGGATCTTCTAATGAAGTTCCAGGGACATTTAGAATTGGCACAAGTACTTCCTCTCAACATGTGGGCACCCCATAAGTGATCCCAGCAACTGCAACCTCCTGGTGCTCAGGGCATGTAGTCCCCACCCCTCTAGGTAGAGAACTTTCTGTAACAGACACACAGGAGTGCAATGGTTGGTCATGGACATACATTTTCCTTGCCTATGCAATGAAGTCTTGCTCTCTACAAAAGCCACTTTGCACAAGAGTTCCTCTATTTCTGACTCTCTGGCAACACTTGACATCACATGGCTTTCTAGTATTTAGCATTAGTATTTATTTAATGGGTATGAAGTGTTGTTTTTTCAATAACTTTTTAAATATTTTTATTAGTTGCTGATGGACTTTTATTTTTATGTACTTATTTATATGCGGTGCTAAGAATTGAACCCAGTGCCTCACACATGCCAGGTGAGCATGATACCACTGAGCCACAACCCTAACCCCTTCAATAACATTTTTGATTACTAATGACTTTAAGCTTATCTGCCTATACAATCTATTTTTGGCTGTCCATTAAATTCACTGTTAACATGATGTGGGTGATTGTGACAATCACCCACATTTCTATGTGTCATTATCTTTTTCTTTTAGATTTTAAGGCATTCTTTGAGATTTTATATGGTTCTTTCTCGTCAGATTTTAATTTTATACATATCTTTTCTTACTTCATTAGCTTGCCCATTAAATTTGTTCCCAGTGTAATTTCTTGAATAGAAAGCCTTAAATTTGATGCAATAATATCCATAGATTAGGGGCTGGGATTGTGGCTCAGTGGTAGAGTGCTTGCCATGCATGCGTGAGGCACTGGGTTCGATCCTCAGCACCACATAAAAAAAAGAAATAAAATATTGTGTCCATCTACAACTGAAAAAATATTTTAAAAAAATCCATAGATTATTTTTCCTTATTGGTTTGTTCTTCTAAAATTGGATTTAAAAATCCCTTTCTGGCTAGGCATGGTAATGCATTCCTGTAATCAGCCTCTCTGGAGGCTGAGCCAGAATTCAAAGCCAGCCTCAGCAACTTAGCAAGGTCCTAAGTAACTCAGTGAGATCCTGTCTCTAATAAATAAAATATATAAAGGGCTGGGGATGTGGCTCAATGGGTTAACTACCCTGGGGTTCAATCCCCAGTAAAAAAAAAAAAATCCCTTTTTGGTTGTAGGTCACAAAAGTATTCCCTCTTATATCTTCTATTAAAATTCTAAATGAAACCCTAATACAGTAATTAGATCTTTTATGTCTTATTTAAGAATTTTCCCTTAAATATGACATTGCCTAGAGGTCCTTAAGGGATGTGACTGAAGCATTCTAGGTTTGCAACTTATGAACTCAGTGACCAGTGAGGAAAGGGGATTGTTTTTCGTAGATCCAACTTGAAAAATTACAGAGGAAGACTCTGCTTGACTGGCTAGGTTGGTGTAGCCATTATGATGGCCTTATTAGCAAGATGCCTTACCAAGTGCTAGACAGACAAGAATAGTCACTACAGGGGTGATAAGCTAAATATACCCAGTAGTTACAATTTAAAGTTAAATGTGCTTAAGGGTTTAGAGATGGGAACAATTGCACCCTATTGGAAGAACCAGATAATTCTTTATGGCAGAAATACATTTTTAGTAATCTTAAATTTTATATACACATGATATTAGGTGATGAACCTCTAAATAGAGGAAAAAGCATAAGTAAAATTGCAATGGCATGTAATTAGGAATTAACTCAGGGTATAATCCAATTGAATTACCTTAGGATACAGGAAAGTTTAGTGTGTACCAACTCTTTGAAAAAGTATTTGTAGATAGTGTGGTAGCATGAGCCTTCAATCCCAATGACTTGAGAGGCTGAGGCAGGAGGATCACAAGTTCAAGGCCAGCCTTGGCAAATTAGTAAGACCTCTGTTTAAAAAACAAAAAGAGGCTTATGAAGTATCCCAGTGGTCCCGTGCCCAAGTACCATAAAAAAAGAAAAAGTATTTACAGAAGACCTGGTGATCCCTTATTCAACAGCCATCACCCTAATCCTTCATCTTTGCTAAGAGAACCCGACTGAGGACAGCAATGTACTCTTCTTTAGCAGTTAAGTCTTGGTTGATCTAGGTCCACTGTGGCAATTCAGTTCAGCTTTGCCTGATAGTTTCCCATGCTCCCTTGATCAGGTTCCATGACTTAGCTCTGGGTAACAAAATGCCAAGTACACAACTCCTGGGAACTTTTCTTTCCATTCTCTTCTCTTTGGCACTATAGCAGCCATCTTGTATTCAAATGAGATAAGGACAAGACAATTGCAAATGTCAACCCAGAGCTTTAATATCATTACAAGCAGGTTCAGCTTTCTAGGCCCAATCCCACAGGCCTCAGCACTGACAAAAATTCTGTGGTTGGTTTGGTTTAATGCTCTGTTACTATCTTGAAGTTATTAATACTTTTTCAGGTGCTGGTGATTAAACCCAGGGCCTTGACATTCTTCACACCCACTCTACCACTGAGCTACACCCTCAGTCTCTGCTATTAGTAATTTTAGCAAGTGGACTTGAATGATCATTTTGTACTGGGCCCCACAAGTTATGTAGCTAGTGCTGAATAGAGCCACTGTCCAAACCTCTTGTTAACAATAAATGTCCTTATGAATGAAAATACTATTAGCTGGACTTTCTGTTATTTATAGCTGAAACAGAAACATTCACCTTTTTTTCCTGGATTTTGGGGTCAATAAAGCTTGACACTGTAAGCAGCATGAACTCTGCATTCAGGCAGCTCTGTAGTTTGAGCGCTTTGTTTCAAACCTTTGAATCTGTTTCCTTAGTGTTAAAGTGGCAAGGAATCATGCCTACTAGTTAAGAGTTGTGGAAGGATGAGGTGAGTTAACATGTAAGGCACACAGCTTAGCATCTGACAATTAATAGATGTTCCAGGAATGTTTGTTGCATCCTTTCTCACTTATACACTTCCCAGTCAGTCCACTTGATGGGCTGGGGGTATAGCTCAGTGATAGTGTGTTGCTTAAGCATGTTAAGGTCCATGGGGTCGCAAGCCTGTTAATCCCAGCGCTTAGGGAGGCTGACACAGGAGAATCGCCAGTTCAAAGCCAGCCTCAGCAACGGGGAGGTGCTAAGCAACTCAGTGAGACCTTGTCTCTACATAAAACACAAAATAGGGCTGGGGATGTGGCTTAGTGGTCGAGTGCTCCTGAGTTCAATCTCCAGTACCAAAAAAAAAAAGAAATCCATGGGGTCAATTCCCAGCACTGTGAGAAAAAAAAAATCCATGTAGGCAATAGTCACTATCTGGTCCTTAAGATCTCACTTTAAAAAAATCAGAGGTTAGCCAGGCGTAATGGCGCATGCTTATAATCCCAGCACTTTGAGAGGCTGAGACAGAACAATCACAGGAGCACACACTGTAATACCAGCTACCAGAGGCTGAGACAAGAGGACTATAAATTCCACACCAGCCTGGGAAACTTAGCAAGACTCTGTCTTAAAAGAAAAATAAAATGGGCTGGAGATGTAGCTAGCTCAGCAGTAGTATCCTGGGGTTCAATCTCCAGTACCAAAAAGAAAGGGAGAGACAGAGGGAAAAAAGAAATTTGCATAAGGGGTTGGAAATATAGCTCTGTCCTAGAGTGGTTGCCTAGCAAGGTCCCGAGTTCCATACTTAGCACTGGGGTTAGGGTGAGGTGGAAGGATGAAGGTAGGGAGGTAGAAGAAAGAAACATGTAAGTAGAATTTAACAAATAATTGTGAGATTATAGCTCAAGTAACTATTACCTAGGTTAAGAAATACGAGTTCAGCATGGACCCCTGCCCAGTCTTCCTAGTGAAGCACTACTCTGGATTGACTGATCAACATGAGATGGAGTTTTGCTATGTTGTCCAGGCTGGTCTCCAACTCGTGGACTCAAGAGTTTTTCCTGCCTCAGCCTCTCTAGTAGCTGGGACTTACAGGTTCATACTGGATTTTGTTAATAATGTCCTTCATTTTAGTTCAGTTTTACCTTTTTCTTTTTTGGTACCAGGGATTGAACTCAGGGGCACTCAACCACCGAGCCACATCCCAGCCCTATTTTTATTTTATTTAGAGACAGGGTCTAACTGAGTTGCTTAGCACCTCATTGTTACTGTTACTGTGCCTGGCTTTTTGAACTCCTGATCCTACCTCAGCCTCCGGAGCCCGCTGGGATTAGCGACATTGCCAAAGGGCCTGGCTTTTTCTTTCATTTTTTAACAATGATATCATATGTATAAGATTCAGCCATATGAATGACATCAGTGTGAGGCATATAACTGCGGGACATACGCAATATAGATACTTCCATTTCAAAAGTAAGAAATCGGAAAGAAAGAAGGAGGGACAGGTTCCAAGCAAGTCCAGAACCTAACATGGGAAATTCCATTAGACTTTAAGGTGGAGAAGAGAAAGATCATGAAAAATAGTCCACAAATGGCTTTTTCCTGGGTATCTAAGAAATGAAATATTTCAGGGTGCCTGTCTCGTGGTGGGTATACAGTCACCTTGTCTGGGAGCACATCCCCTAAGAATTGGTCATCATGTTGGAAGTACTGGAAAGGAGAGACTGTGCAGCAGACTCAAAAGCTGCAATGACCCACGTGTATCCTAGGAGGGAAAAATTAGAGAACCTAGGCAGGATGAAACAGTAGATTTGGCCAATGAGTAAATGTGAATACTAAAGAGAAACAGGAAGATGTTAATGGGATTATGAGAGTGTAAACTGGTTAAATGTGGTGGAGGGAAGTAAATGTGAGTAAAATGATTACTTTCATCTCAAAACATTTTAAATTAATAACTACTGGGAAGCCTGGCGCGGTGGTGCACGCCTGTAATCCCAGCACTTAGGGAGGCTGAGACAGGAGAATCGCCAGTTCAAAGCCAGCCTCAGCAATGGCGAGGCACTAAGCTACTCAGTGAGACCCTGTCTCTACATAAAACACAAACTAGGGCTGGGGATGTGGCTCAGTGGTCGAGTGCCCCTGAGTTCAATCTCCGGTACCAAAATAAATAAATAAGTAAATAAACACTGGGAGGTGGGGGATAAATACAATTCACACTGCTCTTTCTCGGTTTAGAGAGTTTATCTACGTCCTTAAATTGATGGCTGCTGTTACTCTTTGCATGACTCTGATAACCGACAGCAATTCTCGAGAAAGTTGGGTTATTACCTGCAACAAGGCACCGGTGCCCGATGGATTCGTCTTGGTGCTATAGGGGCAAAATAAAACAGATAACTAGTCCAGCACTTGGCAAAGCGCAGGGACCTCATGTGGACATTAATTTCCGCCCACGCTCTCCTATCCTGGTATATTTTCCAAAGGAAAACGACCCACAGTGGCGAGGGGCTTCTGTGATGCCCGCGTGGACAGCCCCAGGCTCTCAGATCCGAATACTGCCTGTCCGGGACACATTTCCCAAAGCCAGGGGCGAGGGGAAAACCCAACGCCCTTTGGACAAACAGTGCCCACTGCAGCCGTGACTCTAGTGATAATACCGAGTACCCCCGACAGCAGCGGCTGCCTTCGGATTCCGGTAACCGACCCTGAAGAAGCGGGTGGAGCTGCGGCCAGGTCTGGAGGCGGTTCGAGGCGGTTCGGGGCGGTTCGGGGCGGCCCGCAGGGGGCGGGGAGCGATGACGTCATGGGCGCCGGTCCGCGTGGGGGCTGCGCTGGCGGCCCTTGTAGTAGTTGCGCAAGCCGCAGCTTCGCGGAGCTGCGTGGGACCGCTGCAGTGGCTGCGGCCCCGAAGTCGGGCGGGACCTCACGCCTCCCTCTTGTCGCTGGCGCTGAGGCTTTTGCCTTTTCTGCCCCGCTCCTCGCCCCCGGTCCCGGCTGAGCTGGGAAGAGAGTCCTGGGTGAGGGGCGGAGCTGTAGGTGAGGCGTCAGGACCCCCTGCCCCACCCCCGCCCCAACGTCCCCGAACTCACCTAAAATCAGGTTTCCCATCTCAGGCACCTAAGTATCTGGTCTGGGAGATCAGAAATGATCGGGGAGGGGAAGAGCCTTTGACCAAGCGGGGCTGCGAAAAGCGGAGGATCATTTTTTCTGTAGACGTTAGACGTTTGTTAATACTGTGACTGGTTAGTATAAAGTAGGAAAATTTATAGTTAAAACATTTGCTCTAACCTGGCGCGGTGGCGCACGCCTGTAATCCCAGCGGTTCGGGAGGCTGAGGCAGGAGGATCACGAGTTCAAAGCCAGCCTCAGCAGTGGCGAGGCACTAAGCAACTCCGTGAGACCCTGTCTCTAAATAAAATACAAAATAGGCCTGGGGATGTGGATCAGTGGTTGAGTACCTCTGAATTAAATCCCTGGTACCCGCCCCCGGAAAAAAGTGAAAAATGAGATTTTAAAAAGCAAAACATGATTTTGTCCTAATTATTTCAACCGTGAACGTTATCCAGCAAACTTGGACTTAGTGATACAGATCAACTTCTATATTTTAAAGTTTCAGTCATAATTACGGTTTTTTCCTGTTTAATGAGGAAAAAATGTCATAGTTCTGTGTGTCCTTTAAGCATCTGTGTGGATTATCAAAGGTGGAGTTCTGATTTATGGAGCAGGGATCATACCACCAACTCTTATTTTGACAGGGAGTCTCACTCTTGCTGGTCCTGAACTCCTGGGCTCAAAGGAGCCTTCTGCCTCAGCCTCCTGAGTAGCTGGGACTACATACAGGTGTGCACCACCTTGCCCAGCCTAACTGATGTTCTTTCTCTTCAGAATCAGAATGGCCCACTCATGTTTATTTTTTATTTATTTTTTAGTTGTGGATGGACACAATACCTTTATTTATTTTATGTGTTGCTGTGAATAGAATCCAGTGCCTCACACGTGCTAGGCAAGCATTCCACCACTGAGCTACAACCCCAGGACCTAATGTTTATTTTTGTCTAACAACGTGGCCTTAGAGAAATCACTTTCCTACATATTCTTTGGATTATCTATAAATAAGCTCTAGTTTAATTAAATCACTAATAGTATCTGCCTGTTTATAAGGATTTTCTGAAGATTAATGAATGAAATGTAATAGGTAATGGGAATTGAAAACAGTGTAGCTTGAGGGAAGAGGCAAATAGCCCTATGCTAAAACCCCTCCTTCCCCTGAGACTAATTGCAGATAAGGGAAGAGTGCTCTGCCAGGTCGGAGACACTCCCTCTGTCCGCAGCTCGCAGGACCCTGACCCCTGAGCCCAAATTCCTGGGCACTAAAACTGACCACTTTGTTGATTTATGGAACTGGCCCCAAATTCCTAAGTGCCCAAGAAAGCTGGCATGTCTCCACTATGCCACCCCCCAACACAAACCTATAAAAACCCAGTCCCTTTCTTTGTTCAGTGGCTCATTTTCCACCAGGAAAATGGGTCCACCACCACCACCTTCGCAGATGAATCCTGTTTCTGAATAAAAGCCTGAAATGACTTGCATGGTTTGCTGCCGCCTTGATCTTTTTGCCCTTACAAAAAGTAAGAGCATGTATAATGCTCTTTAAGCCCCTCGGGGATTAATTTTAGTACACATAAGCCTTAACAGATTGCACCTGCTGTGCTAGGCACCATGCTTGATGCTGAGTACACATTCAGTAAAATATAAGCCCTTTAAAGCTCAGACCTAAAGAGAATAAATGCAAATAACTGTGCAGCATGTTGCAGACAGTGATAGAGGTGTGTTCAAAGTACAATGAGAAGGCAAAAAAGGGAACAATTAATTGAGGTGCAATGTTGATTGAATTAGGAGCACACATCTTTAGCTTTTCAGAGCTAAAAGTATGGAGTATATCTTTCTGATGCTATTTTTACTGGCATTAGAATGAGGAAATAGGAGGCTCAGATAGGAGGATGGAGTGCTTGAGACAACCTAGGGCAATGTAGCCAGACCTCGTCATAAAATTTAAAAAAATAAAAGGGGCTGGGGATGTAGTTTAGGGGCAGCACATTTGACTATCATGTTCGAGGTCTTGGGTTCCTTCCTCAGTAGCATACAAACACAAAAATTGTTTGGTTATTCTTATATTTTTAATTGTTCTATTTAGGTTTTTTTAAAAGACAAAATTTTAAAGCTTTTTACTTTTATTTATCTGTTTAATTTTTTTTGGTACCAGGAATTGAACTCAGGGGCACTTGACCACTGAGCCACATCCTCAGCCCTATTTTGTGTTTTATTTAGAGACAGGGTCTCATTGGGTTGCTTAGTGCCTTGCCATTGCTGAGGCTGGCTTTGAATTCACGATTCTCCTGTCTCAGCCTTGAGCCACTGGGATTATAGGCGTGCACCACCACACCATGTCTATTTAATTTTTGAGACAAGTTCTATGTTGCCTAGGCTGGCCCTGTTCTTCTGCTTCCTTCAGTCTCCTGAGAGCTGGGCCTATGGGTGACAGCCACCATGCTCTGCTGAAGACAATATAAGATTTTGAGTTTCCCTCCCAGTATTTTTTTAAAAATATTTTCTTTTTAGTTGTAGATGGACATAATATCTTTATTTCTTTTTATGTGGTGCTGAGGATTGAACCCATGGCCTCACGCTTGCAAGGCAAGCACTCTACCACTGAGCTACAATCCCAGTGCCCCCTCCTAATATTTTAAAATTACTGGGTGTTTGGTTATTGGGTGCTAGGATGGGATCCAGGACTTTGCACATGCCAGGCAAGATCTCTACCACTCACCTACTCCCCAGCCACCTGGAATAATTTCTTAGGATATTTGGGCCTGTGTTCTCCACAAAGCAAGATTTCCTTCTTACTAAGGAAATAGTGTGAAGTTGAGCTGGCTACTTGCTGCTTTACTTGCCCAGCTATTGCACACTGATCTAAAGTAGTTAGGCCAAGTGTATTTTACTTTTTCTAGATGGCATTTTGCTATTTGCTAAGTAATAGGATGTTAGTGCCCCTATTCTTTCCTTACTTCCTGATCCTCTGTCTCTAGCAGCTGGAGGAAGTAGCCGTAATGAGGGCTGTTTCTTACTACAGTCCCTATTTTTTGCTACTATGTTTTAAACAAAATTGTTTCTCAAATCCCCTTTCTCTTTTTGGGATGCTGATTGTAGAGGCCATTTCTTCTTGTCCCCTGACTTACATGACATCCAGGTCTAAGCTAAAGGAAAATTCAGAATACATCCAACATTAAAAAAAAATTTTTTTTAGTTGTAGATGGAGACAATGCCTTTATTTTATTTATTCATTTTATGTGGTGCAGAGGATCAAACCTAGTGCCTCACACATGTGAGGCAAATGCTGTACCACTGAGCCAGATACCCAGTCCCTATATCCAACTTCTTTAGGGGATGCAAATGTCAGAATTAAACGTTATCACCCTGTTTGTCATCCCTTGTTCTTTGTGAACTATAGAGGAAAAGTTTTGTTAGTTCTGTAAAACTTTTTTTGCAGGGGATGGAACTTAGGAGTACACTGGACAAATGCTGTCCCACTGTGCTATGTCCCCAACATTTTGCAGAGCTCCTCTTTTTCTCCCTGCACTGAGGATTGAACTCAGGGCCTTGTGCATGCTCCATGTAAGGCTTTTAACTGATTCATTCATGATTTCTGATCAGTTAGCCAAAAGCCAGGGAAGGTTTCCTGAGAAAAATACTGGAATTAAAGAATGCCAATTTACCTCTCTGTACCAATGTGTTAATTCCAGGCCCATAGGAATCTGTCTGTAGTCACCTTGTGTCTTAGAAGGACTCTTATGGGGCTGGGATTGTAGCTCAGCGGTAGAGCGCTTGCCTCGCATGCGTGAGGCCCTGGGTTCGATCCTCAGCACCACATACAAACCAATAAAATAAAGATATTGTGTCCATCTACAACTAAAAAAAATTAAAAAAAAAAAAAAAAAGAAGGACTCTTATGGTCAGTATGAACCAGACTGAAGTTAAGGACAACTTACTGATAACATTTTCTATATCCCAAATTTGCTCAAAGTGAGAGTAGAGGCTGAAGGGCTGCACCCACCTGCAGCCTGGGAGACACCAAGGAAGCCAGAAGTGATTACCTTCTGCCCCTGCCTGTCTAGCACAGGCTCACTTCACCTGGCTTTCATTTTTATACATTGTAAGAGCTTCTGTGGGAACAACAGGAGAAGCACTGTAATGGTTTCTCTCCATTTTCACCAAACTGTACAAAGTTCATTTTTGCATCATTCTTATAATGGAACCCAGTCAACTGGGATCCACATAGGGTCCCTGGGGTAGGCCGTGAATAGTAATTCCTGCCCTCTAGAGAATATTCTAGATTAAGAAATGCCATTGCTGACCTGATTCATGTATTCCCAACCCAAAGGTATCCTGGCTCCTCCTCTGGCCTGTGTTCCTGTCACATCTCACATCAAATGCAGCCCTGGGTTTGTTGTAGAAAACAACGAACCAGTGACACATTTGAACCACAGTTGCTATTAATTTTCTCAGTCTTTGTGCTAATTCCCTCAATATTATAAAAGCAATGTCCTATCCTTGCCCTTTTCCCTAAAGGTACATACGATATGCGGACATTTGACTTTTCTCATTTTAAGAGCTGTTATAGAGAAACAAAAGGTTTTGTAGGTTAAGAAACTTCATCTCTACTCTTCCAATTTGTCTTTTCACACACACTTCACTTTCACAGAAAATGTGGTGGTTGCTGTTCAGCAAGAAGGCCAGAGGCCATCTGATCACTAAGAGGATCAACTTTCAGCCCATGAACAAACCCTCACCCAACAGTGTCCATGTGAAGTCTCAACAAAACACTCCATGCCAGAACCAAGAGCTGGCGTCATTGATAACCTCCCAGCTATGAGTTCAGTGTGCATTAGGAGGTGTGTTTTCCATATTAGAACATCCACATCCTAAGGAGAAAAACAAACTTTGTGTGTATGGCCATAATTGTTGCAAATATTAGTTGAACTTTTGCAACATGTCCCCTTGTTCCAGTGCCCTCACATAGTCACAGTTCTGAGACCTATTCATATGCCTAGCTTCCCATGTTACTGATTGTGGAAACCTCATCAGAAATTGTAACTTTCCTAAAACCTTCTGTGTGAGGGGCAAGGCAATAATTTGAATTATTCTGACTCAAAATCCAGTGTTTTTTTCCCCCCAAGTTCTGTTTTGTGACCCTGAGAAGCAGTCTTGACAGGCTGTCTGCACACAGTTGTACCAGCTGCTTACTGCACAAGGGCAGACTGGGGCAGGAGGCTGCAAATGTCAGAGTGCCATCTGTGCTCTGCTCACCGGAGTCTCTTCCTAATTTCTATAAAGTACTGTGTAAGCTCTTCCAAGTACATAGCATGTTCCACTATAGAAAAAGAAGGAAGGTGATGTCCAGGGCTTCTAATCACAGCTGATCTTTGCCTTAGATGCTGAATGAGATACTAAAGATCTGTCAGTGCGGTGGCCTCTTTAGCTTTCTTGGTTAACGTGGTGAGTGGTTTTGTAACCTGACACAGAATGATCACCAAGTGTTAAGGGAGCTGGGGGCATGTGGCCCATGACACATTTTTCCCTTTCCCCTAGTCCTTGGTCCTCTGTTCCTCTTCCTCTGTTGATACCATTGGCCTGTGGTGTGGATGTGGAGCAAGGTGGGAGAATACCTGTAGGCTTTGCTCTCCACACTCAGAGGTCATGACCAGAACTGACCACACACATCTTGCTTAGATAACCCATGACTTCCCAGTGTCAACCCCCTTACCATCCACAGCACAATGTCACATCAATTCTTGCCTTGGTAACAGAGTTCAACTCTATAGCAGGGAAGAGTGAAATTCATACATTGTGTCATAGTTACCTCCTTTATCAAGAGGACTCCATAGAGAGTTGGAAACTGTTGTGTTCCTAAAGTATCAGTACATTCCATCTCCCCTTTAGCCCCAACCTGGCTTGTATGTTTCCTGGTCCTCCCATGTTGTCCATTCCACAGGACCCCAACCAGAAAGCGGCTTCATTGTAGCTCACGTGGGAGTTGTTCTCAGAGATATTTGCAAGGCCTTGTTATAAATGCAGAGTAGCAACAGCTGAGTCTTACCCTGTTTCCACCTCTCCTGAGGGAACCTCTTATAGTGATATTGCTCACTTCAGTGGGCAATCTTTGCACCACCAGAAGAAACAATGTTCAGCTTAAACAAAGGTTTTGACATTTTAAGTTACCGATTTGCTGCCCCAGGAAAAGGAAGTTGAAGTACATCTTCCCTGCTGAGTCTGTAATGGGTCTGTTCCTTCATGATTTCCAGCAAGAAAATTGTATTATGTACTTGAGCTGTTGGCCAGCGCCAAAGAATTTATTTTGCCTAATCCCATTTCCCCTGTTGTAGTCTTCCACTTCTTTTTCCTTCAGATTAAAAGTGCCCTATTTTTTGTATTTTTATTTAGAGACAAGGTCTGATGAGTTGTTTAGCAAAGCCTCGCTTTTGCTAAGGCTGTCTTTAAACTCACAATCTTCCTGCCTCAGCTTCCTGAGCCGCTGGGATTACAGGCATGTGCCACTGTGGCGGCAATACCTCATTTCTTGATTCAGCTCAATTTATTGCTGCTGACTTTGATGCTCTCCCTCCACCAATGCTGTAATTAAATGGTAATTTTAGCCAGCCGCGGTGGCTCAAGCAGCCGGGCGCGGTGGTGCACGCCTGTAATCCCAGCACTTAGGGAGGCTGAGACAGGAGAATCGCGAGTTCAAAGCCAGCCTCAGCGAGGGTGAGGCGCTAAGCAACTCAGTGAGACCCTGTCTCTACATAAAACACAAAATAGGGCTGAGGATGTGGCTCAGTGGTCGAGTACCCCTGAGTTCAATCCCTGGTACCAAAAAAAAAAAAAAAAAAAAGGTAATTTTGGTAATTAAGTTAACATGCATTTTACTTAAGCAGTAGTTATTTCCTTTTTCTGGATGAAGCTCCTTTAGCTCTGCTCACTACTGCTGTGGTTTGCTCAGTGTATCCTTGCCAATTGTTCTGGCTCCTCCTTTTGGCTAATCTAGTTTCACCAGGCAGAGGACCAAAATTTAAGATTATGAATGCTGTGTTGCCTCAGAAGCAACATGTTGGGGAAAACATATTGGAGATTTGAAGATAAGTGTCTACTTATCTTCCAATTTATGTGGCAACCTGACCAATTTGACTTATGGGGGATCATTTCAGATCATCGGTCTTAACGTCTTAAGTACACACTATTTGGTTTGAATCCAGGTATCATCAACTGAAAGGCCACTCCAGTCAGCACAGCTAATGCTGCTGCTAGAAAATGAACTCAGGCATGGGAGCTGAGGTCCTCTAAGGCACCCCTGGGCACTTCAGCAGGTGATGCTGGACCCCGAGAGCCGAGGTCAGGAACAATCCGATACTCCACAGGACCTTGGTATGGGTCTTTTAGAGGAGGAAGCTTTTCATCTTTAGCAAAGGCGTTCCCATCACAACATTTTGAAAACAATGGGAAACATTCTCTGAATTAAAGTCACCTCAGTTATATCCACACTAAGTATGTTATCAGAGCAAAATCCATCAACTTCCAGGATATGCCAAGGACTGAGATGTGCTCAACATTGGGACCTTATTTTTGATATGGTGGGGTCTTTTATGTTAGCTTGGGGAAAGGGGGTGATAACTTTGCTCTATACTCAAGAAAGTGTATCAGACTCAAAATGAAAAAACTGACACCAAGACCCATATGAGCTGTATTAAATGGTGGCAAAGGATATTAATATAAGTGAAACGGTGGAAGGTAAACATCCTGTGAATGATCAGTGTGATAGAAAACAGTCCAGAATTACTTGCTGTTCAGATTTTTTTTTTTGGTACCAGGGATTGACCTCAGGGGTACTCAACCACTGAGCCACATCCCCAGCCCTGTTTTGTGTTTAGAGACAGGGTCTCACTGAGCTGTTTAGCGCCTCGCCATTGCTGAGGCTGGCTTTGCACTCCTGATTCTCCTGTGTCAGCCTCCCTAAGTGCTGGGATTACAAGCGTGAGCCACCGCGCCCAGCCAGATTTCTTTTCTATCAGTTTAGCTTTGACGATTTTTGCTCCTTTTGGATGAATATCTCTCCCCTAGTGAGTCTAATTGTAATGACTACTGCATGTATGTGTATGGAGTTATCTGTGTGAGTCACTCTATTTCTACTGTGAATTATTTCTACAAATCTTTTATTTTAAAAAAAAGTCCACTCCAAAACATTCAAAATAATAGCATCACTGGAAGATTTATTTACAATGGCAGCCTTCATACTGCCAGCAACACCTGTTTGCTTTTAGTGTTTGTAACCTTTTGGTGACACCAGATTGATAGCCAGCCCTAGGGTGGTAGGTGCTGAATGCTGACCAACATAGAGAGATTTTTCTTTGATGCATTTGAACATTTTTTAAACACTAAGAACAGCCTTTAT
>CM053403.1:98466039-98484416 GCA_028644305.1 Xerus rutilus
TTACCCGTATTTATTTGGCCTGTGTCCCTCAGAAGGGGAAGTGCTTCACCTGCATAACTGTAAAGTCTAACTGTGTTGTCTTTTATGCCTAGAGCCTGTTCTGTCCTGAGGCAGATTCCAGGCTTGGATGGACTCTGGGGGAGGGGGGTGGAGCTGAAAACTGAATTATAAGGCTATTAATAGGACACCTGGCATTCCAAGAGCTTCCAAATGTTATCAAATCCTTGACTTCTAAGAAAGAGGACAGAAGCATTTAGAGGCTTGATTTTGGACATAGTGGTTAGCATGGGCCCTTATATCACTATGACACCTTTTAAATAATTCTCTTGATTTAAACACAAGGAAATCGGGCTGGGGTTGTGGCTCAGTGGTAGAGTGCTTGCCTAGCATGTGTGAGGTACTGGGTTCAATTCTCAGCACCACATAAAAATATAAAGATATTGTGTCTGTCTACAGCTAAAAGTATTAAAAAAAAAACACAAGGAAATCAAACTAAACATCTGTATATTGAGGCAAGCGTTTGCCATGGTCTGAGAACAGAGATTATTACTTCCTTGGTAACAGGATGTCCCCTGCTTTGAGTAGAAATTTTAACATGTACAGGGTATGTGCAGTTCTCTTCCTTTATAAACAATAACTTTTTTAAAAAAGCAGATATCACTGAGTATTTTTTCCCTTCTGCCTTACAACCTGCTTTTCAATTTAATTTTCAAGTGGGGACCTATATAGCTATTGAGATAAAGGCACAAGGTACAGATGTAGGAGATGGTGGATAAGATCCACTCAAACGTGGGGCTGGGATTGTGGCTCAGTGGTAGAGCGCTTGCCGTGCATGTGTGAGGCACTGGGTTCGATCCTCAGCACCACATAAAGAGAAATAAAATAAAGATATTGTGTCCATCTACAACTGAAAAAATATTTAAAAAAAAAAAAAAGATCCACTCAAACGTAGGCAAGTTGAATTTTTCGTCCAAAATACATCAGTGTAGAAATTTCTAAATGGGTCACCAGCTGGAAATATCATCCTGAACACAGGGAGAAAGAGCTCTTGTCCAGGACCTCTCTTTTCTAAGATGTCTGTTTACATGGCCATGGCTCCTCTTTGGAGGCAACTACACTGCTGTCACCACGTCAAGTTTAGCCTGTTGTGCTTCTGCAGTCACCCATTCAGTCCATCTCCTAAGCAAGAAAAGAACACCAGTCAGAATTAGCCAGTCTAATTCACAACCAGGATTTAGTAATTAACACTAGTGTTTTAATAGGAGTGAAGCTGGGGTAAGCGCAGACACAGTGCCTCCAGATCCTGTTAACCTTATACCCCAGTGCCCTCCCTTTACACAAGGGCAACTACAAGGGCTTTCTAAGGGCTCAGAGGTAAAGATAAGCCTCTCCATAATCATGTAAGGTGTTACGACATGTGTTAGAAGGTCCAAGGGATCACTAGTCTCTTTAAGCTATAACTATTTGGTACCCATCAGTACAGATGTTGACATTTTGCCTCTTATTCCTTCTTGAAATGGTTGTTGGTTAAGAGAGGGGGGCAGGGAAAAACCTGTTCAGAACAGGAAAAACCTGTTCTGTTCAGAGACTTTCTCTGGCTTCTTTCTTTTCAATAGTTCAGCATGTTTCACCCCTGATTTTGCAGATGCCTGTTATATCTGAAGACGATGGTGCATAGCAGATGCATTTAAGGCCTATCAATAACCATTCACAGGGTTAGATGCTATTTTATTTAAAAATTAAGGAAGGCTGAATAATGCTCTGACATGTTGCAAAAAGCAGATACTGATATTTTAAAATCTGAATTAAGATAATTCCACTAGGGTTTATGAAACTGAAGCATCAAGGATGTCTTGCCCTTCTTAGGCAGTGTCATGAAGACTGACTTAGTATCTTGGTTATGTGACAGATGTGCTCCCTGTTTATGGGCGATTGCACATCATCTCTAGCCCTTGCTTCTCGTCCCCTTTTTTGGTACCAGGGATTGAACTCAGGGGCACTCAACCACTGAGCCACATCCCCAGCCCTGTTTTGTGTTTTATGTAGAGACAGAGTCTCACTGAGTTGCTTAGTGCCTCGCCGTTGCTGAGGCTGGCTTTGAACTTGCGATTCTCCTGTCTCAGCCTAAGTGCTGGGATTACAGGCGTGCGCCACCACACCCAGCCCCCCAGCCTTTTTTGACTATTCCTTTTGGTCTCTCTTCCCATCATCCTCTGTTAAGCATGTATTCTGAAAATCTGCACTTATGTTTTGACAAGGTGAAGCTGAGGGCAGCTTGAGAAAGCTTAGCCTAGGCCCTCCATGTCTGCACCATGCTGCTATGATTCTATCCATGGTGTGAGGAAGGCTGCACCTCTCTTCTGACAGCAGCATGTCTTGTCACAGCTTTCCTTGTGCTTCTGTCATCAGGGAGACCAGGGTGAGGAAGGCTGAGAGCAGCCCCATAGCAGAGGGCTCTGCTGGGTTCTAGACCTTTGAGGGAAAAGAATGTGGCTAACAGGAAGAGACCAGGGGACCCCATGAAATGACAAGGAGCTGGCATCAGTGATTCTTACATTTCTGACTAAGTCCCGCACGTAGGTGAATAGGTTCTGGTTAATAAAGTTCACTGTTGCACGAAACACCATATGGAGTAAGGATGGTGTGTGATTGGCCACCTTTTTGGCCAACAGCATGCTCATAATCAGCATGGCCTTCTCGTTCTCCATGTCTTTTGGGTAAGTCTGCATTGCTGCTTTCAGGGTGGTGGCCAGGCAGTTTCTTCTGTCCTACACAGAAATAAAGACAGTTTACTAATAGCTTTCCCTCCTAAAGCCTCTGGTGGTAAGTACAAAGGAGCACCTCAGAAGGAAATACACTGATTGAATAGCTAAGACTACAGGGCAGAGAGAAGGACAGACAACTTAGTTTTGAGGCAATGCAAAGGAAATAGGAGATCACTTCCTTCAGGGGACACTTGTTAACCTAATGCACGTTTACTGAGCACTGTGTGCTATTTAATGGAACACAAGGAGCTGAAGTCATTCCCTTCCATAACCTTCAAAAGACTGTGATAACCATCTTGAACAACTTAGGCCCATCTGACTGGTGTGCACTCTAGCTTGAGGGGACAGGCAGTACCTTCTCACCAAGGTGAGAGGCAGATTCTAGACCACTGGACTTGAGAGACCTTAAGCTCAATGACTCACATGCACAATTACCCTTGTGGGAGGTGTTCCAAAGCAGTGCAGAGCCAGCTGCTTTTGTGTTCTATGACAGCTGCTGGAGAATGGCAGATGGGGAGAGACTGCCAGACTGAAGACCAGCTGCTATGGAAGGGGGTGCCCAACAAGGTAAGGAGGGTATCAGCCTTCTCAGCTGGTAGAAGTCAAAAAAACGAAACCTTCTCTCCTCTCACCTCCTACAGCTACAAGCATTAATTTTATTTATTTATTTATTTTTTGGGTATTGGAGATTGAACTCGGACACTCAACAACGGAGCCACATCCCCAGCCCTATTTTGTGTTTTTATGTAGAGACAGGGTCTCACTGAGTTGCTTAGCGCCTCGCCGTTGCTGAGGCTGGCTTTGAACTTCCTGTCTCAGCCTCCCTAAGTGCTGGGATTACAGGCTTGCGCCACCGTGCCCGGCTTACAAGCGTTTCTTTGATGGCTTTAGGGTGTGGCATTCTCCCATTAGGTTTATTCAGGAAGGAGACAGTGTTCTGTACCAATCTTTGGGTCCCCCACAGGACCACGCGAGTGGTAGTATCTGTGTAACTAAATACAACCATGAAGCCAAGAAGAGGAGCAGACTAAATTGTCAGTGTTTTTGTTATACTTGAGAAAATAACCAAAAATTCTCTATTGGCATCTCTCTTTTTTTTTGGTACTGAGGATTGAACTCAGAGGCACTCAACCACTGAGCCACATCCCCAGCCCTATTTTATGTAGAGACAGGGTCTCACTGAGTTGCTTAGCACCTCGCTGTTGCTGAGTCTGACTTTGAACTCACGATTCTCCTGTCTCAGCCTCCCAAAGTGCTGGGATTACAGGCGTGTGCCACCGCGCCCAGCTCTATTGGCATCTTTATTTACTCTCCAAAGCAGAAAAAAAGAATAAGTCATTTTTGGAAGAGTCAGATATACTTTGCTTATCTTTCTTGAGTCTTCTATCCCTCTGACTTATAAGGTTCAGGTTTTCTAAATCTCCACTAAATTCTCTTGAGAGACAACCATGCTCTAACTCCATTCCCAATTCTCTTGTCAAAGCTCTTGACAGTCATGGAGCTACCTCAAGGGCCACTGGTCTGTCTGATGAGAGACAGGACAGGCCCTGGTTCCAGTGACAATCAGAAAAGCCCAACTTAGCCAGAAGTAGCAACAGTGTATTCCCTCACTTACTTCTTCCGACAGGCCAGCATTCATAAAACACGCCACGAGGTCATTCACCAGTCCTGGCTGGATGCTGTGGTCCATCTCGTCCCCAACTTGGGCAAGATGCCTGGCAATATTCTGGATAACTTCTTCTTGACTTTCTGAATCTTAGTGTGCAGGCAGAGGGCAATAATGACAAAGAGGATTCAGACAATGGCCCCATAGACACTCTTACCCATTCCAGCCCACCCAGACACAGGAAAGGACTCTGCTTTGGAAGGCCAGCTCCTGCCTCCACAGCATGCCCTCACAGTCCCCACTGATACTGGCTCCACTCGACTTAAGCCCCTGTGTGACTTCTGGACTTGTTGTGGCTATGGGACCAGGGAAAGGCCTGAATGAACAGCAGACCAGCTCCAGAAGCAGGCCTCTCCCTGAACACAGACTCAATAGCTGTCCCCAGAGAGGGTCAGTCATGCTGCAGCATTCTTCACTGTAGGCCTCAAAGAACGTGGTGGCAACCTTCATGGCTGTCAGGTTTATACACCAATACCTAACAGGCGTCAGTCTTAGAAGCTTTTAGGAAGGAGGATTTACAGTCAGACCAGGTTTGAGTCCCACCTCCACCACTTCCTGGCTATGAGAACTTGAAGCATATGTCCTACTTCGTCACAGATAGGCAATGGAGTTGACTCTCCTTCCAATCTCGCCTCATTCAGTAAAGCCCCAGGTTTTCTCCAGGACCTACCAGGCCCTGTATGATCTGTCCCTGCTGGCTAAGTAAGATTCTGCTACCTCACTTTGGTCCCTCCCCAGTCTCACTGGCCTCCACACATGCTGCCTCTTCTGCCTAAATGCCACCCCCCGACCAGAACACAGCTCCTTTATTCTAATCCCAGCCTTCTTTCCCTTTTTCTTCCTTGATACTTGTTACGTATTACCATAATTTTAATTCTATAATTTGCCTGACATCCCTCAACCAGAATATAAACTCCCTAAAAGCTATAATTTTTTGGGGGGGGTTGGAATCTGGTACTGACGATTGAACCCAGGGCCCCACATATACTAGGCAAGCAATGAGCTATATTCTCAGCCATTTTTAAATTTTATTTTGAGACAGGGTCTATGTTGCCCAAGCTGGCTTCGAATTTACTATTCTCCTGCCTCAGCCTCCCAAGTTGCTGAAATTATAAGCATGTGACACCACATCCAGCAAAACTATAATTTTAAAAATCAGTTTGGTTTTTAAATTTAAACTGATGCAGATACTCAATAAACAACTGTATGAAAGCTGCCTATAATATGGTACATGCCTATAATCCTAGTGACTCAAGAGGCTGAGGCAGGAGGAACACAAGTTTGGGGACAGCCTCAGCAATTTAGTGAGACCTTAAGCCTTGTTTCAAAATAAAAAATAAAAAGGGGCTGAGGATATGGCTTAGTGGTAAAATGCCCCTGGGTTTAATCCCTGCAAACAAAACAAAAACCAACTACACAGGGCTGAGGCTCAATGGTAGAGTGTATGCTTAGCTTCAATCCCCAGCACAGCAAAATAAAACAAAACAAATAAACTAAAACCAAAATAAGTGCATAAATGAATGAACAGATCCTGTATCTAGCTTCTGATAATCAATAAATGACAACTATTTTTATTTCTCCCATTAAATCCTGTAATTTTTCTGTATTTGCAGCTCCCCTCTGGCTCCTTATTTATGCAGAATGGAAACCTCAGGTTTACCTTAGTCTCTGCTATTCCCACCACACCTGCCCCCAGTCAGTTGTCATATCTGAACTCATAGCTCCCACCTACTGCTGCCGCCTTGTCAGGGTTCTCTCTAAGCTCTCATCTCGATGACACTGTCCTTCAGTCCATTTTCTTCAGAAATGGGGGCACAGCAAGTAGAGCACTGCCACAACTGCAGGAAGCAGAAAGAAAGCCAACGCAACTCGCCAAACTCAGGGGTGACAATTTCATTAAATTCTGTGCTCTAGGGGTTTCATTTGCCCCCTCGCAGCTTTCTTTCTTTCTTTCTTTTTTCTTTTAAGCCGCTTAGGATGGAACCCTGGACCATACAAATGCTAGGCAAGCGCTCCACCACTGAGTCGCACACTTAGCCCCTCACCACGACAAGACACAACATTGCTTCTCTACTCAGGACCTTCCCAGTGCTCACTGATACTTAAGTGGTTAAGTCATCACCTAGCTTCCAATTCCCTTTGGTTTAATTCTCCTTACTCTTAGAATGTTCTAGCCAAACTCAGTCACTTTCTGTGTTTCATAGGCCCTGGGCTTTCCCATCTTCAGGCTTTTGCTTAAGCAAATGGCCATTCCTTCTTCCCTATTTCCAAAGAATTACACTGTACCATCCTTCTGGGCCCAGGTCAACCTCACTTACAGTCATGAATTCCTTCCTGATTCCCTTCAGAGCAAAGGGTTCCCACAACTCCCTCAGAAATGATGGGCTGGGGTTATGGCTCAGTGGTAGCATGCTCGCCTAGCACGCATGAGGCACTGGGTTCAATCCTCAGCACCACATAAAAATAAAATAAAGATATTCTGTCCACCTACAACTAAAAAAAATAAATATTAAAAAAAAGAAAAAGAAATGGTCTATGCCTCACTTATTTGCCAAAGCCTTTCTACATTATTTCAGTGAATCATATACACACCTCTCTTCCCTCTATCCACCAGATCAGCAACATCAGAAATGATATCTGATTGTGTTTCAAGGTTTCCAGAGTCTCTATTTTGTTCCTTGCTTCCAAAGCTTGTTAGGTACTTATTTCACAGGCCAATTTTCTCCCAGAGCACTAGTGAGGTCAGTGTACAGCCCCATTCATCCACTTTTCAAATGCCATTTGGGTCAAGTCAGGGTTTGAGGTGTAAAGGCAAGGGACAGTATAGACAGCAGCAAGAAAAAAGCACAGCAGACAACTCTGGTTATGGTTACAGCTGCATCACGTTCTGACAGTGAAGACATTCCTGCCCATCCCTGCCCACACCTGCCCTCAGTCCTTCCTACAGCTTTTCAAGAGACCAAGTGCTTTTATTCAGTTTAGAGCCACCAGAAGACACACTAGTTGGGTTCAAAGAAAGTTTGTGGCACAACCTGGCTAGTGGGAAACACATTCCCTTTCACCAGATTTAAGATGAGATTGGGCAAAAGGCTGAATAAGCTGTTGGTCTCCCCCAGGGCCACCAGAGGGCACTGCAGTCCCGGTGACAGGAAATTTCAGAGTAGACAACCAAGTAGTGCAGGACAGGTTGGAAGGTATGGGTCACTGTGGAATTTCAGGGCAGCGATTTTCTTTTTCTTTTGCAGTGCTAGGGATGGAACCCAGGTCCTTGAGCACCATGGGCAAATGCTCCACCCCTGAGCTACATCCCCAGCTCCAGGGCAGTTATTCTAATCAAGGTCAGAATCACCTGGGAAGTCTTCCACCCTGACTGCTTACCTGGGTGGCTGGAGTAGGACCCAGGGCCTGCACATTTTTAAAAAGTTCCTCATGTAATGTCTGTGGGCACACTACTAGTGGCAAAGGGGAGTCAAAATAGAAGCGGGAGGTGGGGGCGGGGCTGGGGCTGGTCGAGCACTTACCTAGCATGTGTGAGGCACCACATATAAATAAATGAATAAAATAAAGGTCCATCAACATCTAATATATATGTGTGTGTGTGTGTGTGTGTCTGTGTGTGTACACCTAGAGGCCGGGAAGAGAGCACAGGGATTAAAGTTCAGAATGGTAAAATCTGGAAACAGATATAATAGGAAGCAGCACTGGTATGATGGGAGGCAGCCCAAGAAACTCAAGAAGGGGTCTGGCCCCAAGTCCTGCCTTAGACATGCCCATCAGTTTGAATGGGACTAGTCATTTATGTGTCCCTGGGCCTAAGTTTTCTCATCTGGAAATGAGGTTCAAAATACAATTTTTCCCTTCCCATTGTTCATGCCAGGGATCGAACCCAGGGCCTCATGTATGCCAGACAAGAATGGAGCTATACTCTTAGCTCAGTTTTTTTATATATAAAAAAGGGAAAATGTGAAGTTCTATATGGGATACAAAAATTCCTTTAAATAGATGGATTTCACTGGATTGGGACCTGCTCAAGGTGGTGTGGGGCTGTGTTAGAGTCAGCAGTAGGGCTTCGCTCACAACAGTGATGCCCCAGAACTATCAAATCAGAATGCCTAAAGATGGGACCCCAGCACCACTGTTTTAAAGCTCCCTGGTTCTTGAAACTACATAAACCCAAACTGGAGATTCCTTCAGGTTACAGATCAGTAGTTTCCAATCTTTGGCTGTATCAGAATTATTTGGGAAAACACTTCTGTATTGGTGAATGAACATAGGAAGGGAGATTCTGGACCTAAAAGAGGTTCAGCACCACTAGAGGCAATCAAGCACAGATCAAACCATATAACATGAACATACACAGTGGCCTGAAACTCTCGGGTTCAAGACTGAGCCCAAATGTTCCTTCCAGCTCATGAGTATCCCTAGATGTTACCAGGGACAACATAGCCCGGAACTGGAGCAAAGGAGGCAGGGCCAGGTGCTTACCTTCCTCTATTCTTCCCACGAAGAGACTGGCCCGGTTGCCATCAGTCTGTAGCTCATCCTCACGTTCCCCCTGCAGGCAAACTTGCACGGGCAGTTCCTGGCCCACAGTTCTCAGCTCTTGGTGGAACTTACAGTCAGAGAAGCTTTGGAGGAAGTTAAGCACCAGCAGGTTTGTGATGTACTCATCCCTGAGGCCTGAACCATTGCTGACCTAAGATGAAAGAGCAGTCAGGAAGGCTCCTGGGAACCCAGGCCAGGGCCAAAAGCTCTCCCTGCAACTGAGCAGGCAGAGTTGTATGGGGTACAGATGGTCCTGAAAAACTCTCACTGGTCCAAGAGGTAGATCTCATGTAGATCCAAGACCCTTGCAGCAGCCCCTTTAAGAAATGCCTCCTGTAGGTGCCAAAGAGAGAGCTCCAATTCTGCAAGTGATTCATCTAACATTTGCTTTACCTGAAATCTATGGCTGGGGTGAGTTTCCTATGGTGGGGTAAGAAGGTCCAGTCTGATTCAGGGAACTCAGGCAAATATCATTTAGATACCATCCATTTATTTACATTCTTTTTTTTTTTTTTTTTTTTACAAGTACCAGGGATCCTTCAACAACTTGAATCTAGCTTTCCTGGCTATTCTTCCAGAAGTTAGCAGCTCTTTCTTTTCCACAATCTCTTTTGTGGGCCTAGGATGGTACTGGGCCAACAGAAGACTCAATAAATACTGGGGGTGGTAACCACAGACCAGCACGGGCTTTTGGCCTAGCTTGATCTACTTCTAGAGGCTTAATCAATTATTCTTAATTAATCTACTATTCTGTGGCTCTCCCACAGAGAGCCATCAGAATAGTAGTGCTCTGACCAAGAAGGGCTGGTGCACACAGGCTCCACCCACTGTCCATCTCTGCCAGCAACACTTAGGCTGAAGCTCCTGTCAATGTCTGCGCTGTGGGAGCCAGGAGGGGCCTTTCTAGGGTGCTGCATGTGGGGACGAATTTTTGGAAACAAAGGTGAGCACCTTTATGCCCAGAGCAACCACAACTCTAGAATAAAGAGGAAATAAGTAGCCTGGAAGGCTAGGGATTCCAAGACCTGTCCAGATGTGTGCCAAATATTCACAGGGGGCTGTAAGAGCAGAGGAAGATAAAAGTGCTCGGAGCTGAGCATGGTGGTGTGTGCCTGTAATCTCAGCACTTTGGGAGGCTGAGACAGGAGAATTGGGAGTTCAAAGCCAGCCTTAGCAAGGGCAAGGTGCTAAGTAATTCAGTGAGACCTTGTCTCTAAATAAAACACAAAATAGGGCTGGGGATGTGGCTTAGTGTTTGAGTGCCCCGAGTTCAATCCTTGGTACCAAAAAAAAAAAAAGGGCTGGGGAAAAGGCATTGTAATCCTCTAAGTCCTTAATAATTTGCATTAGAAAAACCAAAAAAATTTTATTAGAAAAGTCAAGGGCTGGGATTGTGGCGCAGTGGTAGCGTGCTCGCCTAGCATGCGTGAGGCACTGGGTTCGATCCTCAGCACCACATAAAAATAAAATAAAGATATTCTGTTCACCTACAAGAAAATAAAAATATTAAAAAAAAAAAAAAAGAAAAGTCAAAACACTTCTAGAGGACAGTTTTTACAGGACAAAACTCTTTAAATAAATAAAATTGCTGGTAGAGCATGTGGTTAGCATGTATGAGGCCCTGGATTCAATCTCCAACACCAAAACAAAACAAAAAAAAGGTTAAATAAAGTATGGTACTTGTGTATTATTGTTCTTTGGCCATTCTTCTTTGGCCATTCTACTTCTTCAGAATTACTTCCAAATAAAAGAAAAACTTTATGTAAAAGTTCTACTGAATCTAATTCTTATAATTCCTGTACTATGAGGCCAAAAGGTTACAAAACATGTCCATTTCTGTCACAAGGAGATGTCCTGGTTAGAAAAGAAGAAAGGAACCCTGGGGCAGTACCATGGGTTAAGTGTGTCTCCACTAAAAAATGTTCAAGTCCTGACCCCAAGTACCCCAAATGGGATCTTATTTGGAAATAGGGTCTTTGCAAATATAATCAAGTTAAGAAACTTAACTTCATTAGAGTGAGTCCTAAGTCCAATGACTATTTATTATCTTTGTAGGAGTAAAATTTACACACCAGGACATGCAGGGACAATGCCACATGAAGATAGAGGCCAAAACTGAAGCAATGCATCTCCAAGCTGAGAAACATCAAGGACCACTGGTAATTCCAGAAGCTGGGACAGAAGCAGGGGTCTGAGTCTCCTGCAGAGGGAGGGAGCAACCCCAATGACAACCTGATTTCAGAATGCTGACCTCTAGAACTGTGAGGGAATAAACTCCTGGGTTTTTGTGTTTGTTTTTGGCGGTACTGGCGATCAAACCTGGGCACCTTACACTGAGTTACATCGCAGACCTTTTATTTTTTGACACAGGGCCTCACTAAGTTGCTGAGACTGGCCTGGAACTTATGATCCTCCTGCCTCAGCTCTCAGAGTTACTGGAATTACAGGCATGTGCCACAATGCCCAGCTTAAACTCTGGTCCTTTAAAGCTACCCATTTTGTTCCAGCAGCCCAAGGAAATAAAGGTGGTTTTTGCCCAAGGGCTACCTTTTGATCCAGGGTTGGTAAAGAAGAACCTGAAGTCTGAATGCAGAGATGCAGTAGCTGCCAGCCATGCCAGATCAGGTTATCCAACATGTTCTGTAATCTTTGTCTTTATTACATAAAATAAAGAGAGTTGGCTGGCAAAGGAAAGGGAAGTAGAAGGAGGGGTTTGGAAATGTTTAGTTGCAGTGAGCTGAAAAGCAGAGAGGACACGCACCTGTATGGATGGGCAAGTGCCACAAAACAGGAAGTGGCTTGGGAAATAGAGAATTTATTTCATTCCATGAACAAACAGAGCTTGTGACGTGCCAAATATGGAACTATGCCTCCCTTTAAATCTTCTAGTGATAAAAGTTGAGGAAGAAGGAATTTGATATTTATCTTTTTAGATCATAGGAAAAAATATATTGAGAGAAATGAGTGAGACTTAGGAAATCCTACTGAATGTATTACCTGATGCAAAGGAAGTGAAAATAATTCTCATGATATAGAATCAGTTCTGATGCAGAGAAACAGATGGAAATTACCAACGCATTTGATTAACTAGAATAAATCTGGTGTTCAAATTTGGCAAAAAGAACACCAAACAAGAATAACAAAAAGTGAAACAGGCTCACTTATTCTTCGTTTTTACAAATATATACATATAAAATCAAGCCAGGTGTGATGGTGCATGCCTATAATCCCAGCTACTCAGAAGCTGGATGCAGAAGGATAGCAAGTACTGGGCCAACCTCAGCAACTTAGACTATGTCTCAAAATAAAAGATTAAAAGAGGGATGTAACTCAGTGGTAGAGTACTTGCCTAGCGTAAGTGAGGGCCTGAGTTCAATTTCTAGTACTGCCAAAAAAAAAAAAAAAAAAAAAAAAATCAAAGAAGAATGCTGAGTGAAATAAGCCAGTCACAAAAAAATAAGCACTGTATGATTTCACTTACTTGAGGTCCTAGAAGAGACCTTCAGAGACAGAAAAGTAGAATGGTAGCTGCTGGGGGATGCTGTGGGGGAGGAGGAGTTAGTGTTTAATGGGGACAGTTTCAGTTGAGGGAGATGAAAAGGTTCTGGAGCTGGATGGTAGCAATGATTGCACAACAACATGAATGCATGTAATGACCCTGAACCATACACTTAAAAATACTGAAAATGGGCGCAGTGTGGTGGTGTATGCCTGTACTGCTGGTGGCTCAGGAGGCTGAGGTAGGAGGATTGCAAGTTCAAAGCCAGCCTCAGCAAAAGCAAGGCACTAAGCAACTCAGTGAGGCCCTGTCTCTAAATAAAATACAAAATAGACCTGGGGATGTGGGTCAGTGGTTGAGTGCCCCTGAGTTTAAAAAAAAAATGGCAAATTTTGTATTTTGTGTATCTTACCATAATTTTTCTAAAACTGGGGGAAGGGGAATCTATGAAAGTCAAAGTGTTTACAATAGGATGAAAGTTCTGATGGGGATAAAAAGATCAAACCCCCAAATGTAAGAGAAAATTGCTCAATGGTTCAGCGAGAACCCCAACTCTGCAACACTGGGTAACCTTCAGTGTCTCAGCTTTTTCAACCTAAAGGTAAAGAAAAAAACAACAGTAGGAGTAATTCCAGTCACTCTTCCTATACTGAAAGGGTGTCAGGAAAAGTGGGACCTCATGAAAGGAAAGATTTACTAGGGTGCTATGCAAGGACGATGTGGTAGTTGTTTTTTTAACTTGAAGACATCTCAAGAATATGGGAAAGGAAGACAGCCCCTACTGGGGTCCTCTGTTGCCCCTGCCAGAGTTCTGTTTCTATTCTTCATACCTGAATAAACCCTACCCCTTTGACTTTGGGGTTGGGGGAGGACATGGGAGAGGAAACAAATCTGATGGATGGAAGAGACAATGGGCAAGTTCACCTGCACCAACATAGAATACTACTATCCATGCTGATAACTGGCCCTTATGGGGACGAGCAGGAACTCTGAAATCTCTTCTGTTCATGCAACTAACATCTCCCCAGAACCCACTATGTAGTAGGCTCTCCAGCTATCAACTTGAAAAACCTACCATTCTCATCCTTCTGAAAGGATATTCAACAAGTACATATTGAGACCCATGGGGTATTTTTTTTTTTTTGGTACCAGGGATTAAACTCAGGGGCACTCGACCACTGAGCCACATCCCCAGCCCTATTTTGTGTTTTATGTAGAGACAAGGTCTCACTGAGTTGCTTAGTGCCTTGCCATGGCTGAAGCTGGCTTTGAACTGGCGATCCTCCTGTCTCAGCCTCCCCAAGTGCTGGGATTACAGGCGTGTGGCACTGCGCCCTGCTCTTTCCTACTTTTAAGTTAAATTTTCCAGATACTTTGTCACAATGACAGAGATCCAACTAACACAAGACTTTTCAGGCACCATAGATGCTGCCATAGGCTCAGGGATGTTGAAATGGTAATTCTGTTGTAGATTTGTGGTTCTTCTTTGCAGAGCTGTCAGATGAGGGGTCCAGCTAGATCAACACCCATAGGGACATACATGAGGGACAAGCCTATACTCAACCCCCTAGCTTCCCCTTCCCAAGGATCCCTCCAAAAAAATTCAGGAGTCTGACCTCAGAGTCCATGGCACAGGCAGCGCTGGGTAGCTCTTACTCACTTTTGGCTCGGGGAGGTCCAACGTCACAACCTAGAAAAGGACACACATAGAGGGATGCCCCACAGGGAAAATGGAGGAGCCTGGCCTCAGCTTTGGCTCAGGAACTTTAGCCACTGCAACCTAGTAGCTGAGGTCACTGTCGCGACACAGAGGGTACTCAGTCCGGATTCCTTTCTTTCCCCTTGGCACAGAATTGTGGGCAGTAACCTAGTGAGCAGACTGAAGTTTTCCTGGATCTTCCCAGAGATTTGCCAGACCCCTTAGTGCTCCCCAGGGCCAGTCCTCCATCCAACAGTTTAACTCTCCTACTCCATTCTCAGGAAGACTTTATGGATTAGGTCAATGGGCTGACCTGGCTTACAAATTATTTTGAAGTAAACACTTACATTATTTAGCAAGTTTTCTACAAGAATATACTCAGTAAATAAAGCATATCTAAAAGTTTTCAGGAAATCTGTCTCATCATGATGACAACTATCACAGCAATTCCTTCCAACAACAAAGATACCAACCCATTTCTTCCATAAGTTCTATGATCTTGCATTCCACACAGTGATGCTGTGTAGGAGCATTGATCCTGACTTAAAGGGAGAAAATATGGCTTGGGGGAGAATTTTCTTGGGGCCACAGAACTAGTAAGTGACAATCAAGAGGGGGCAGATCAGTTCCTTCCATTAGGTCATGTGGCTTTAATTGTTCATATTATTTCCAATAAAATGATGAAAAAAGACAGACTGCACTTAACATACAAAAGATTGAGTCATCCATAGGACACATATGCCAAACTAAATGACCCACTACTGACCAGACAAATGCCAAGTGGGAACTGAGTGAAAAAAAATATGTCCCTGGCCAGGCAAGTGGCGCACAACTATAATCTCAGCTATTTGCATGGCTGAGGCAGAAGGATCGCAAGTTCAAGGCCAGCCCAGGCAACTTAGCAAGACTCTCAAAAGTAAAAAGGGCTGAGGATTTCATGCAGTGGTAGAACACTCTTGGGTTCCAATCTCCAACAGTGGGAAAAACAGACAAACAAACATATAACTCTTATAGACTGTTGGGGGATGAGCAGATACTATGGAGAACAATATGAAGACTTCTCAAAATAGTACAAATAGAACTACCAGCTATCCACTCCCAGGTATATATCCAGAGGAAATGAAATTGGCATACAAAAGATATATCTAGCTGAGTGTGGTGGCGAAAGCCTGTAATCCCAACAGCTCCGAAAGCTGAGGCAAGAGGATAGCAAGTTCAAAGCTAGCCTCAGCAACTTAGTGAAACTCTGTCTCAAAATAAAAAATAAAAAGGGCTGGGGATGTGGCTCAGTGGTTGAGTGCCCCTAAGTTCAATCCTCAGTACAAAAAAAATTATATCTATGTGTATATCTACATGTTTATTGCTATATCATTCATAATAACTACCATATATAATCAGCCTAGGGACCCATTGATGGATTAGTAGATAAAGAAAATTGGTATATATATATACAATGGAATAATGTTCAGCCATAAAAATGAATGACAGCCTATCATTTGCAGCAAAATGGATGGAATTGAAGAACATTATGTTAACTGATAAATCAAATGGAGAAAGACCTACACTGTCATACGTGGACATTAAAAAAACATTGATGCAGGTTGTAGCTCAGTGGTAGAGCACTTGCCTGGCATGTATGAGGCACTGAGTTCAATCCTCAGCACCACATTTAATTAATTAATTAAAGGTTAAAAAAAAAAGAATGCCTATCTTTAAAAAAAAAGTTGATGCAGGCTGGAAGTACAGCTCAGTACAAAGCACTTTACTTGTGTGTGTGAGGCCCTGGATTCAACCCCTAGCACTACTAAAACAAAAATGAGATGTCTGCCTGAATGTAAAACAGTGATTACTAGAGGCTGGAAAGGTGGGAGGGAGGGTGGATAACAGAAACCAAAACACAGAAGAAGTAAGTCCCAGTGCTCCACAGAACAGTGAGGAAACTACAATTCATAAAATCCTATTATATATTTTATGAATAACTAGAAGAGAGGAGTTATCAGGCTTCAAACACAAAACAATAATATAAAAACTTTAATTATCCTGATTTGATCAGTACACATTGTACATAGGTATTAAAATATCACACTGTTCCCCATACATATGTACACTACATATTAATCAAACAATTTTTAGATGTTTATAGGAAATGTCAACTACCCTGATTTTGTGTGGTGGGAGTACTGGGGATATGACTCAGGGCCATGCACATGCTAGGCAAGCACTCTACCACTGAGCCACACCCCCAGTCCAACTACCCTGATTTGATCAAAACACACTATATAGGTGTATCAAATTATCACACTGTACTCCATAAATTTGTACAATTAAAAAAAAAAAAAAAGCTGGGCGCAGTGGCGCATACCTGTAATCCCAGCACTTTAGGAGGCTAAGACAGGAGACTCTAGAGTTCAAAGCCAGCCTTAGCAATGGTGAGGTGCTAAGCAACTCAGTGAGACCCCGTCTCTCCATAAAACACAAACTAGGGCTGAAGTTGTGTCCCAGTGGCAGAGCGCTTACCTCGCATGTATGAGGCACTGGGTTCGATCCTCAGCACCACATAAAAAATAAATAAATAAACAAAATAAAGACACTGTGCCCATGTATAACTAAAAAATATTAAAACAAAACAAAACAAAACACAAAATAGGGCTGGGGATGTGGCTCAGTGGTTGAGTACACCTGAATTCAATCCCCGGTACCAAAAAGCAACAATAGCAACAATAAATAAATAAATAAATAAATAAATAAATAAATAAATAAATAAAAATATATCCGTACAATGAGATACACATAAAATCATTAAACAGAGTTAAGAGTCTTTTTGTGCACCAGTAATAAATAAGATGTCCAAGAGACTAAACAAAAATTTCTGTGGAACAGTTGGAATAGGGCAATCCTATTTTGCACGTTTTTGTCTGTGTATATGTTTTTACACATAATATCAGGTTAAGCCAAATAAAATTTTTATTTTGTAGGGCAAAAACAATATTGGCAATTTCATATGGTTCCTACATGCATAGGAAATAAAAAATAAGCCAGAGAATGGGTAACCGACTTGTCTTGGGGAAGAAAAGTAAGAGGCCAGGAAGGAGACCAGCCATAACAGGGATACTCAGCCTTCAAAACTAGGCATGGACCACCCCACTCCTGGCACTTGCACTTCCTGCCTCAGATGCTCATGTGGGCCTCAGGCACCCCGCACAGCTGGAGGCTGCACTGAATCTCCCACTGGGGTGTCCAGAGGAGCTGTTCCCATGGCTGTGTATGGTGCTTGTTTGACAGAAAAAGGTCCAAGAGCAAATGATACAAGGGCACGTGGACAGATGGAAGGACGCCAGCTCAAGGGCAATCTGTGGAGCAAGAGGAAGCCTCAGAATCATTACCAGCATCAAGTCAAAGATTAAACAGAACCTACACAGGAAAGAGGCCACAGAGGCCAAGCCACTTCCCCAGTCACTCACTGCCCAAGTAGTGGCACAGTGGACTATAACCCAGGCCTCCACCTCAAGGTCTGAGCCCCTTGTCTTATTCTACCGCATCTTTTTGAGACATTTGTCATGCCAGGGACGTAGTTCAGTGGTATAGCACTTGCCCAGCAAGTGTGAGGCCCTGGGTTCCATCCTCAGTGGGGTTCAATCCATAGCACTAAAAGACAGAGGTAGGTGGGGTGGGGATGACTAATACAAACATTGATCAACTTTCTTCCAGATGTTATGCTAAGTGAAATAAGCCTTCACAGCCAGGCATGGTGGCGCAAGCCTGTAATCCCAGCACTTAGGGAGGCTGAGACAAGAGAATCGCAAGTTCAAAGCCAGCCTCAGCAACAGCAAGGTGCTAAGCCACTCAGTGAGACCCTGTCTCTACATAAAACACAAAATAGGACTGTGGATGTGGCTCAGTGGTCGAGTACCCCTGAGTTCAATCCCTGATGCCAAAAAAAAAAAGAAAAAGAAAAGAAAAGAAATAAGCCTTCACAAAGAAGAAACATTCTAGGATTGTGCTTCTTTTTTTTTTTGGGTACTGGGGATTGAACTCAGGGGTACTCGACCACTGAGCCACATCCCCAGCCCTATTTTGTATTTTATGTAGAGACAGGGTCTCACTGAGTAGCTTAGTGCCTCGCCATTGCTGAGGCTGGTTTTGAACTCGCGATTCTCCTGTCTCAGCCTCCCTAAGTGCTGGGATTACAGGCTTGAGCCACCG
>CM053403.1:98484916-98548649 GCA_028644305.1 Xerus rutilus
TTTTTTTTTTGGGTACTGGGGATTGAACTCAGGGGTACTCGACCACTGAGCCACATCCCCAGCCCTATTTTGTATTTTATGTAGAGACAGGGTCTCACTGAGTAGCTTAGTGCCTCGCCATTGCTGAGGCTGGTTTTGAACTCGCGATTCTCCTGTCTCAGCCTCCCTAAGTGCTGGGATTACAGGCTTGAGCCACCGCACCCGGCTGATTGTGCTTCTTAAAGACACTTACAGTAGTCAAACTTATGTGGACAGAAAGTAGAGTGGTGGCTGCCAGGGGACTAGGAGCAGGGAAAACAGGACTTATTTTTTAATGGTATAGAGTTTCAGTTTAGAAAGATAAAAAGTTCTGGAGACAGGTGGTGGTGACAGTTATACAATGATATGATTGCAGTTAGTGCCACTGAACTATATACTAGAAATGGTTGAAATGATAAATTTTCTATTTTACCATGATAAAAACCATAAATTTAGTTTTGTCTATTCAAGGAGTCTGAGGCAGGATTTTCCTGAGTTTGAGGCTAGGTCATGCAACACAGAGAGGCTGTAACAAAATAAAAAATTAAATTTTAAAAAGAACAGATTATCTTATTGAACCCATGCAATTATATTATCAGGGGGTAAAAAAACAGTGAAAAGGAAGGAGAGGTTAGTGAAAACCAAAATCATTTAAGAACACTTCATTTCGGGCTGGAGCTGTAGCTCAGTGGTAGAGTAATTGCCTCACATATGTTGAGGCACTGGGTTTGATCCTCAGCACCACATAAATATAAATAAAGATATTGTATCTATCTACAACCAAAAAAATATTAAAAAAGAAAACGCACTTCATTTCATTTCTGTTAACCAAACCAGAGCCTTACTAAATTGTTATGGGTTACAGACGGCTTAAGAAAGACAAAGAGTCCCCTCATATATCTAGAAAAGAGAAACAAAAACACCAACAATATCCCAAGTACAAAACAATTTCCCTCATCAGCCCGTTTGGTCCTAGTCAGCCATGTTCTGCAGGATTTGGAGCTAGTGGTCTACTTTCATGAAGCCATCTGCTCCCAACCTAAGAAGAGTTCTGGAAATCTTGACCCACTGGTCAAACCACTGGTGCAGTCTACAAGTTGTCAAGACAATGTTAGCTCCAAACCCTAGACCTAGGAGTCTAGTCTTTGAATTATCACTGTTGTTGAAAACACCTGATACCATCCTTTCCCAAAAGACTCTTCTGATGTGTATATGTTGACACGCACACATCATCTGCAAATGACAGAGACTTACTATGATTAATTTATTTCTCTAACCAATAACAGAAGAATGGAGGAGAGTCAAATTCTGAGAGTATGACAGGTACATAACTATCATAATAAATTTGATCAATGCTTTCTTCAAGAATAAAAATATATTATGGGGACTGAGGGTGCAGCTTAGTGGTAGACCTTGCCCAGCATGTAAGAGGCACTAGGGTTGATCCCTAGCCCTGCAGAAAAAGAAAAAAAAATATACACACACACACATATCTAAACACTACCACTGAGCTGTGCCCCTGGTGTAGTACTTTTCTTTTTATAATGCAAATGATTAAATATTTGAGATTTTCCAAGGGTACTGGAATTTATAGTCTTGTTTTGTTTTGGTACTGGAGAAACCGAGTGCTTTACCACTGAACTATATTCTCAGCCCTTTTTGTGTTTTATTTTGAGACAGGGTCTCTTAAGTTGCTTAAGGCCTTGCTAAATTGCTGAGGCTGGTCTTGAACTCGTGACCCTCCTGTCTCAGTCTCCCAAGCCATCCTGAAAGGATTAGGAAGCAAGTCAGTGGTAAAGTACAAAATAAAAACAAACGAAAATCTCACAAAAAATTTCTTCTAAATTTAGGATATCATCTTTGGAAAGCAAGGTCAAAATTGTTGCCAGAAGCAACAGGACACTTGATTAAGAAAGGATCTTCCATGCCTAAGAGAGGAGACTTGGTTATCCATTAACGAGATTCACAAACCTTGGCTCTTTCATAAGTAATAAACCTTTTTTTTTTTTTTTTTGGTACTGGAGATTGAACTCAGGGGCACTCAACCACTGAGCCACATCCCCAGCCCTATTTTGTGTTTTATGTAGAGACAGGGTCTCACTGAGTTACTTAGCGCCTCATCGTTGCTGAGGCTGGCTTTGAACTCACGATTCTCCTGTCTCAGCCTCCCAAAGTGCTGGGATTATAAGCTTGCGCCACCGTGCCTGGCTAGAGTTTTCCAGAGGCTGGAAGATATATTACAACAGTCTGAGAAGCTAGATGTCTTGTATTCACCCAGATATTTAAGAAATTTGCAAAATAGCATGAAACCATGCTGTTCTCTCAATAAAAATGTTGTTTTATAAAATATTGTTAAAAATATTTATGATAACAAGCAATTTTATACATTCCAAATGACTTAACAAGCATTTAAAATTTTTTGTTTTAATTTTTTTTTTTTTTTTTTTTTTTTATTTTTTTTAAATATTTTTTTTAGTTGTAGATGGACACAATGTCTTTATTTTATTGCTTTGTACGTGGTGCTGAGGATCGAACCCAGGGCCTCACACATGCGAGGCAAGCACTCTACCGCTGAGCCACAATCCCAGCCCCTTGTTTTAATTTTAACATAGAAAATATCAATAGATAAAGCCCACTTACTTAAAAGGTTTTTTGGTTCCTCAGTAATTTTTATGTATGAAGAGATCTGGAAACCAAGAAGTTTGAAGAAATATACTATCCCTTTTCTTTGAAAATAAAAGCATATCCACAACTGTTTTCTTTGTTATCCACATTAGTTACAACTAATTATTATAAGTAATAGTTATAATAGTTGTAATGAACTGGGAGGTAACAATTAGAAAGCTATCTGCCATGTACAAGCATTTTAGCAGATGCTTATGAATACATATAATACAACTTTTTATAGCTACACATATCCCTTTTATGCCTTTTTTTTCTTTACTTTTTTGGTACTAGGGATTGAACCCAGGAGTGCTTAGCCACTGAGCCACATCCCCAGCCATTTTGTGTTTTACTTTGAGACAGGGCCTAGCTAAGTTGCTGAGGCTGGCTTTGAATTTGTGACCCTCCTGCCTCAGCCTCCAGAGTTGCTGGGATTAGAGGCATGGAACACCATGATGGCTCCTTTTATACTTTCTTGAAGTAAAAAGTACATTCATTAACACCAAAGATATAAATTTTAAAAAGTTTAAAAGTGCATGTGTGGTAGCACATGCCTATAATCCCAGTGACTCAGTAGGCTGAGACAGGAGGATCACAAGTTCAAGGCCAGCCTCAGTAACTCAGGGAGGCCCTATCTCAAAATAAAAAATATAAAAAGGGCTGGAGATATAGTTCAGTGGCAAAGTGTCCCTGCATTCAATTCCTAGTGCCAAAACAAACAAACAAAAAATCCAAAGTCTAAAAGTTATGCCTGATAACCAATGTTTTGGTATTGTCTTAGAAATTATGTGGATATATAATGATAACTCATTAATTTACTAAATTCAGTTTTTAAGTTATCTAAAGCTTTAACTTTAAATACTATTAAAATAAAAACATTGTCAGGGCTGGGGATGCAGCTTGGTGACAGAGCATGGTGCTTGGCATGCATGAATTCCAGAGTTTGATTCCCAGAACAAAATAAAGTGAAAGCATTGTCAGAATGATTTAATTTAACTAAATGCAAATTTACAATTTTTATAATGTTAAACATTAAGAGTAATGTTAGCTGTGCTCAGTGGCGCATGCCTTATAATCCCAATAATTTGGGAGGCTGAGGCAGGAGGATCGTGAGTTCAAAGATACCTTAGCAACTTAGTGAGGCCCTAAGCAACTTAGTGAAACGCTGTCTCAAAATAAAAAATAAAAAGGGCTGGGGATGTGAGTACCAAAAAAAAAGCACCCCTGGGTACCAAAAATGAAAAGTAAGTTAGCTGATTAAAGTAAACCTGTAGAAGTTTTAAAGGGGCAGGAAAGCAAGTAGAATAAAAGCAAGTAGAATAAAATAAAATGTATACTTGTGGATAGTATCCCCACCACTGGAGAGAGAGAGAGAGAGAGAGAGAGAGAGAGAGAGAGCGAGAGAGAGAGGGAGAGAGCGAGAGAGAGAGAGAGGGAGAGAGAGAACTTTTTTACAAGTCCAACACATTTAAATTATTAGAAGTGCAATTTTCTTAATTTCTGGAAACCACAGAAATATTTGATTTATACAACAATCACAAGCCATTCAGGACAGTGCTCCTCTAAGACATCTCCCAAACTCCCAATAAATAAAAAGTTTTTTACACATTCACATAATACAAAGTAGAGCCCCTTCTAAATTACAGACACAGTTTCTATCAACAGGTAGGTCTCTACAGCTTCAGCTCAGATCAAGAATAAACTAGGGGGCTGGAGTTGTGGCTCAGTGGTGGAGTGCTTGCCTAGCATGTGTGAGGCACTGGGTTTGATCCTCAGCACCACATAAAAATAAAGTAAAGGTCTTGTGTGTCCATCTACAACTAATAAAAATATTTTTTTAAAAAAGAAGAAACTAGGAAGCTGGGCGCAGTGGTGCACACCTGTAATCCCAGTGGCTTGAGAGGCTGAGGCAGGACAATTGCGAGTTCAAAGCCAGCCTCAGCAACAGTGAGGCACTAAGCAACTCAGTGAGACCCTGTCTCTACATAAAACACAAAATAGGAGATGAGGCTCAGTGAACAAGTGCCCCTGAGTTCAATCCCTACTATCAATAAATAAATAAATAAATAAACTCAGAAACAGAAACTCTCATGCTCTTTTGTCAAACAGGTATTCTCTCTACTAGACTCAAAATTCTGAAATTGAGCTCCGAAGAGACTAAGGACACAAAGAAAAGGTTCAGCAATCAGCTTCTCTGTCATCTTTCTCTCTCTATTCTAATAGAATCTTTGTCATCTATGTATAAAGATAAACAAATTTGGGGCTGGGATTGTGGCTCAGTGGTAGAGTGCTTGCCTCGCATGTGTGAGGCACTGAGTTCGATCCTCAGCACCACATAAAAATAAAGATATTGTGTCCCCCTACAACTAAAAAAAATATTAAAAAAAAAGATGAACAAATTCAAGACCATAAAACCAAATCCTTACACCAAAGGGGAATATTTATTTGCCATGTATAATCAGAAATCAAGAGACAAAACACAAATTGGGGGGCGAAGCATGCAGAGAAACTTAAGTCAACAAACTTGAAAGTTCTACTGTTGCTTGGAATTCACCTCTGGCAGCCAAGCAAAAACCAGGTGGATCCACTGGGTGAGCTTTTTAGTGGATGACCTCACAAATTGTCAAAAAGTAGTTTAAAATAAAGTGAGCTGGGGTTGTGGCTCAATAGCAGAGTGCTCACCTAGCATGTGTGAGGCACTGGATTCAAGCCTTAGGACCATGTAAAAATAAATAAATAGGGCTGAGGTTGTGGCTCAGTGGTAGAGCGCTTGCCTAGCATGTGTGAGGCACTGGGTTTGAGTTTTAGCACCACATATAAATAAATGAATAAAATAAAGGTCCATCAACATCTTTAAAAAAATTAAAAATAAAGTAAAATAAATAAAATGAAGGTACTGTATCCATCTACAACTAAAAAAAAAAAGGGAAACCAAATATAAAACCATTTTATGGGGCTGGGATTATGGCGCAGTGGTAGCGTGCTCACCTAGCACGCATAAGGCACTGGGTTCGATCCTCAGCACCACATAAAAATAAAATAAAAGATATTAAAAAAAAAAAAAAAAAAAAACCATTTTATATTTGACATAAATATAAAATGACAAAATGAACATATGTGTCATGTGTCTAGCTAATTAACTAATTAATAAATTAATGGAGTCAGTAGGATGCCTCAACCATTCTAGGATTGCTAGGTGCCTGCTAGTTCTAGTACCCACTTCCATGGACATAAAGCTAATAGTACAGAGCTGCAAGAAGACAATCTCTGCCCTTTGTAGGGATGTGGCCCTCAAGCCCTTGGGTGTTCACAGACCTAGACTTCTCCTTTCTACAGTCTCTAGGACCACAGTTTGCCTAAGTAGCTGACTTCTTCCTTTGAGTATTGACACTTACCAGTTTGGTCAAGGGGCTTTTTCCAACACTCTCACCCCAAGAATACACATGAGGTAGGCCACACTTCCCATCACTCAGCCAAACTGGAATGCACAGGCAAGCAGCAGCTGACACTTAGAGCAATGGTCCAGTCCAGCTCCTTTGTACCTTGCCTAGTCTGAGCTCCCAGGCCCTGGAGTGTTTTCTGCAGACACTGGTGACATTCCTTAGAAATACAAATGATCTCTTTCTACTCTGTCTCACCACTCGCACTTAATTTTCAAGGACATGGGAACCACTTATCTAATAACCCAATGGTTTTCAACTCTGGCTGCAACTGGAACCAATGGGGAAGTAAACATATGGATTCAGCATGACTTTATATACAGAAAAGCCCAAAGAATCCACTAAAAAACTATTGGGATTAAAGCATGAGTAAAGCAAAGTTGCAGGATATAAGCATTTTCAGAATCCATTGTATTTCTATACACTAACAATAAACAATCCAGAAATTAAGAAAACAATTACATTTGTGCCAGGCATAGCGACACACGCTTGTAATCCCAGTAATTTGGGAGGCTGAGGCAGGAGGATTTCAAGTTCAAGACCAGCCTCAGCAATTTAGCGAAGGCCTTAAGCAACTTAGACCCTGTCTCAAAATAAAAAAATAAAAAGGGCTGTGGATATGGCTCAGTAGTTAAGCACCACAGGTTCAATCCTCAGTAACAACAATAACAAAGAGAGAGAAAAGAAAACAGCAGCTGAGAGCTGAGGGTATAGCTCAGTTGGAGGGCACTCGTCTAGCCATGTACAAGGCCCTTGGGTTCAATCTCTAATACTGCAATACATACATAAGCAGCTGAGGGAGGGTGGCTGAAGGAAGGAGGGGCCTCTTTACCAGTTAACTTGGAACATCCACTCATGAGGGTCTGTGGCACCACCAGACCTACAGAAGCCAGGCATTCTGGATTGTTAAAGGTCTCTAAGACCTAATCTTCTGCTTCCAGGCCCTGGGCTTTTAAAAGGCCTGTGAACACTGAGTGGGGCAAGATCTGATGATGGGCCATCAGAGAGGGAGACCGATGTCCCAGAGACCACTCCAAAATGTCTGCATGTGCTTCTGTCCTACTACCTCATCCCTGAACTCTCTTTACCTTCTTTTTAGAGCCTAGTCATGGAATATTGCCAGGGCTAAAGCACAGCACAGAACCCAAGCAGATGGGGCTGCTACCCACACTGTACTTGGTATAGAGCTGGCAAGGAACAAGGGAGCCAACCGGCACAGACAGAATGGCCTGCACTGGGCCTCAGCAGTCCTCCTGCCTCCCAAGCTCTGGCAGAAAAATTTCTTTCCTCCACTATGAAAGGGGTCAGTGAGGGCTGGGGTTGTGGCTCAGTGGTAGAGCGCTTACCTAGCATGTGTGAGTCCCTGGGTTTGATTCTCAGCACCATGTACAAATAAAATAAAAGGCCCACTGACAACTTAAAAAAAAAAAAAAAAAAGGGGTCAGTGATCAACATCAGGGTGCAGGTGGGGAAATAGGGCAGATTGCTAGAACATGAAAGGATGCAGCTTGCACAGTTATCTCACAGACATCTCTCACAGATGTCTCTGGAGATGGTCTCCCACCATGGGCCTCAAACTCAGTTGCCTGGTCAGCCAGGTAAGGATTTTGGAGGTGAGAAGTCTCCAAGGTTCCTAGCAGATACCCAAGGGAAAAAATAAGGCATTTTGGAGGTGGTGGACCTTTGGGGGCCAGGTGGTTTCATAGCCTGCAAGAAAGTTTCTAGAGAAATTTCAGTCAAGATTGTTCTATCTCCTCTACTATACCAGGGCCTACCTGGATGGATTCCAGGGTCCCCAGATAGTGCTGAGCCTGGCTATATTTCCTCTACCTCCTACACACATATATAGAGGCAGGAGGGGCCTCTTTACCAGTCTAGAGGAAGGGAGATAATTCTAAATCAGTGACTCTCCCAGAACTCAAAGCTTAGAGTTCTCCCATTGAACACCACAAGTGGCCCCCTGTTCCTTGTCTCCAAGGAGATGAAAGCCTGGGCCGGAGCCTCTCTAGCCCCTCTGATGCCAAATCTGACTTGTGTTAATAACATACTGGCAGCTGTTATGTTAATAACACACTGGCTGAGCTGAGGCTGTGGGTGGGGTGTGACTCATTCACCCAGCTGGCCTATGTGCTGAATTGAGGCACACAGATTTTTGAGATGTCTATATTCACAGGATCAGAGTTCCTTAGCAACTCACTCTTCCAGACATTCCCCTAGGAAGGACACATGCCTACCTACCACCTCACCTTCATGCCACAGCCCCTAAACGCCCCCAGACCCTGCTTCCTCCCCCGGCTCTGAGTCCCTGTTCTTGCCCAGTACTCCTATTGCCCTCAAACCTTAATGGGTCTTCAGTCCTCTCACTCTCATCTCATCTGGTTCTCCCTACAGAAACAGTTGAACCCCAGAGAAGCCACTGAGTTCATCTGCATGTTAAGAAGCTTAGGTCTTTCAAGCCAGAGCAGAATCTCTGAAGGCAAACAGGTCCTATTTGGTTTGAACTTGCAACGTGATCTCACTTTCCCCGTGTGCAAAAAGGAACACCTCCTGCCTTGTGAGAACCAAATGGAAAAACAGAAAGGTCCCCAAATGCCATTTGGAGAAGGCCTTCCCCTTTTCCTTGGCTTTGGGGGACAGAGACTCAAGGAGGAGCTCTTGAGACATGTCCTAGGCCCAGGGCTGTAGTCACCTCAACGCTTATCCAGACATAAACATGTACGTGAGATGCCCATTACCATTAATGGTCACATTTGCAGAACTTCACAGAATTAATGTAAGAATTAAAATGAAATACAGACTGCCCCAACTTATGATTTTTCTACTTTCTTATGGTTGGTATAAAAGTGTACCCCTGGGGCTGGGATTGTGGCTCAGTGGTAGAGTGCTTGCCTCGCATGCATGAGGCACTGGGTTCGATCCTCAGCACCACATAAAAATAAATAAAATAAAGATGTTGTGTTCATCTACAACTAAAAAAAAATTTTTAAAAAGTGTACCCCTACAACTATTACACTTTTCACTTTATGTACAATATTCAATAAGTTACATGAGATACTCAATACTTTTTTATAAAACAGGCTTTGTATTAGGCAACCTTGCCCAATAGTGGGCTAACATGAGAGTTCTGCGTACATGTAAGGTTGACCAGGCTAAGCTAGGATATTTGGTACTTCAGGTACATTAAATGCCTTTATAACTTAATAACATTTTTCAATTTATGATAGTGTAACAATGATTTGGGGAGTCTGTGTATGTGTGTGTGGTATTGGGGATTGAACTCAGAACTACTTCTGGGCTAGCCCTTTTTATTTTCTATTTGGAGACTCAATAAGTTGTCCAGGCTCATCTTGAATTTATATTCCTCCTGCCTCAGCCTCGTGAGTCACTGGGATTACAAGCATGCATCACCAGCCAGGTAGGCTCCAAGAGTTCCCTTGAATGTAATAAGGAGGCAACTCTAAGAATCCAAGAACCCAAGTGGAAGAGATGGTGATGCTTTTGAAAGAGGGAGCCCTGGGCTGGGATTGTAGCTCAGTGGTAGAGCACTTGCCATGCATGCGTGAGGCACTGGGTTCGATCCTCAGCACCACATAAAAATAAAGATATTGTGTCTATGTACAACTAAAAAAATATTAAAAAAAAAAAAAAAGAAAGAGGGAGCCCCATGGATTTCTTGCTTTTTGTCCCACTGAACTCTCTTTTTCTTCTCATAAAAGCTGTCCATGCCCTAAGTCCTGATGAAGATGGAGATTTGAGACAGGAAAGATTACCTCTATCTTTCTCAATGCTGGCTTTGAATGCTGTTTTAACCGTTTTCTTCCAGCAATTTCTGTCTCCAGAGCTTTAGTGGAGTGATGTGCAGTAGAACCTTCCATTCCAATCATAATGAGTTTAGTGGGACATAACCTCATTGTGAGATAAGGAGAATCTGTATATAATTATGCAAATTAAACCAAATATGGATGGAGAGATACCTAAAAACAAAAATACAAGACCCTTATCGCAGCCAGGCATGTTGGCACACCTGTATTGCTAGCGACTTGGGAAGCTGAGACAAGAGGATCTCAAGTTCGAAGCAAGCCTCAGAAACTTAGTGAGGCCTTAATTCATTTAGCAAGACCCTGTCTTAAAAAATGAAAAAGGCGGGGGCTGGGATTGTAGCTCAGCGGTAGAGCGCTTGCCTCGCATGCGTGAGGCCCTAGGTTCGATCCTCAGCACCACATACAAAGCAATAAAATAAAGACATGTGTCCATCTACAACTAAAAAAATACTTTAAAAAAAAATGAAAAAGGCTGGGGATATAGCTCAGTGAGAAAGCATCTCTGGGTTCAATCCCCAGTACCACACACACACACACACACACACACACACACACACACGCACGCACACAAAAGAACATTATTGCTGGCCTTGTAACAAGGACTTAAGACTCTTCACAGCTGGGCACGGTGGCACATGCCTATAATCCCAGCACTTTGGGAGGCTGAGACAGGAGAATCACAAGTTCAAAGCAGCCTCAGCAAAAGTGAGGCGCTAAGCACCTCAGTGAGACCTTGTCTCTACATGAAACACAAAATAGGGCTGGGGATATGGCTCAATGGTCAAGTACCCCTGAGTTCAATCTCTGGTACCAAAAAAACAGACTCTTCACTCTTGCCTGCAAATGTTCAGTGGGTGACTAGGAACTAAAAACAGAATTAAAAACTTGGCAACTTTGCCTCCATTTTGCATCCGTCTTCTCTGCTCTGAGTCACCTTGGATTCTAGGAATAGGTCTGATTAATAAACATCTTGTGATGAGTAGAACCCCTTCTCTCTCCTTCCCAATTAAGAAACAGCAACTTTCTTATTGCTGACAAGACCCTCACTGACCAACCCAGACGTAATGGACCAGACCATGCCTGACTAAGTTTATAAGAGGAACTTAGAGAGGCAATGATTCTTTACTTAGACCTGCAGATGTTCAAAGGGTAACTAAAAGTAGAGTAAAGCTGAGCATCTCTGCCTTCATTTTATACCTGTCTCCTTTAATCACTTTCAATTTTGTGACCTGCTAAGCTCTGCATGTAGGCATGATAATCATTTAAGGAATATTCATCTAAAAACTGGTAATAGCCCTAAATTTACCTAAACCTATCTCATCTCCCTTCAAGACTAAAGCAAGATTTGTGGGTCATCCTGTTTTAGGACCCTGGAATGGTGCCTAGAAGCCTCCAGTCACTTTCCTACACTTTCCATTCGTTTTCATTTTCCTACAGCAGAACCTTGCAGCAAGTCACCCTATGATGAAACTGCCCTTCCCTAAGCAGGAACAGTTGTCTCATGGGCACCAAATTGTCTCCTTCCAGGATCACCTGATAGATAAACGTCCTGAGCAGCAAACAGAGATGGCTTCAAGTGAAATGGACTTCTTTGTAGCCACCTCATAGAACCAGAAATGAAATAATGATCAGCCAGATCATAGTTTGACTAAGGCTGCTTGATTATATATAACTCTTGCCCTTGCCCCAATTCTTTCTCTATTTAAGCCTAAAGTTCTTGTCACGTTACCATCAGGAAGCATGTCACTTTGCCTTCCCAAAATAGTCATTTTGATTAGTTTCTTTTTTGCTTTTTATCATTACCTTTTCTGGTTTTTGGATCTTGGAACCCCTGGAGTCAGGTCTCTCTCCTAGGACTCTGGTAATAAGCTTAACCCTCTCTGTCAGCTTTGCAAAGCCTCTAGCTATGTAAACCCCCAATTGTTGCCTTTTTTGTTGTTGTTGTTGTTGTTACTAAGGTGCCTTACCACTGAGCTATACTCCCAGCACTTTTTATTTTTTATTTTGAGACAGGGTCTTACAACATTTGCCCAGGCTGGCCTAGAATCTGTGATCCTCTTGCCTTAGCCAAATCACTGGGATTACAGGCATGAGCCACCATGTTGGCCCTCACTCCCTTTTCTATAAAACCCTGAAGTAAGTGTCATCCCCTCAAAGGTAGGGCTACAGATGTGGGTCCTCTTGTCCTCCCAGTGCACCTATACTGATTCAAGTTCCTCTCTTCTTTTCATCATTATTTTTTTTGTTCGGTTTGTGGAGCAGTTGGCTGGACCTGATTTACTGAGACCCCCAAAATCAGGCTTAGGACTCCAGTAGCAGCCTCAGCTCATGGCCAAGGGTCCATATCAGACAAGTTGGACTGTCCTCGCCCATCTACTTACACATTGCCTTTGGAACTCCAAAGGTCAACCTATCCTCACCCCACCCAGGCCACTGCACTGACTTCCTTCCTCTAAAGAAGGAGGACTGGTAAGCAAATAAGGAAGGAACCCAAGCCTAAGGTAGATGGCAACCTGGTCTGCTGCACAGGCATCAGCATGGATGATTAACTGCAGGCTGGGGGATCCCATCCAGATGTAAAAGTCCAGGCAGGAAGCTTTGCAGAAAGCTCCATGGCGATCTGGACCTCAAGTCAGAATAAGCCCTAGACCCAGAAGACAGGGATCACCCCAGTAGTGGCTGTCTCATTTCTGTGCTGCCCACTCTTGGGCCACAGCTGCCATGAAAACCACCCACACCATTTCCCTAGGGCAGAATGTCTTTCCAGTTACTCTGCATACCTGAGAGCAAGCAACCACTTCTTTAAGTCTGGTCTATGATCCAGATATGGTCTTTTCCCTTCAAAACTCCTCCTCCCCACAGGAGCCTATGATCCCAGTTACTCAGAAGGGGAGGCAGGAGGATGGTAAGTCTGAGCAATTTAGCAAGACCCTGTCTCAAAATAAAAAATTAAAATGTTCATTTGTATTACTGATAGGGGAGGGTAATTTAAACAAAATACTTCTTCCTTTTCTTTCTCTCTCCTCCTCCCTTTCCTTCTTTATTTCTGCAGTGCTAAGGATGGAACCCAGGGCCTCAAGTATGCCAGGCATTCTAGTGCTCCACCACTGAGACACACCCCAGCTCTTCCACTCTTTCTTAGTTGGCAGCATCTTTTACAGAAAAGATCATGGGCACAACACCCATAAAGCCAACCAAGCAATCAATTTTCAAGGCAGAAGCACTTTCAGAAATGGTTGCTTGAGATTCACTGAGATGAGCATGTTGGCCTTTTATTTAAAACATTACCATTTAGACCAACAGTGGCAGACAGACAAGAGAAAAAAGTCGGGGGAGGGGGATTGCGGGAATCTGCCAGGGTGGTTCTCATGGTGGCTGGGGTAGGTTAGTGGTAGAGCGCTTAGCATGTGCCAGGCCAGGCTCATCTCCAGCAAAAACAGAAAGGGTACAGGTCATGGTCATTCTCTCTGCCCCACACCCCTGAATGTCTAATAGGCATGAAGGTGTGCAGATAAGTGAGTTGCATTTAAATAGTAGAGAGAAGCCTTGGAGATTGGCAGTGTAGTGCAATGTTTATAACTGGGGCCCTGGAGTCTGAATCCCTCAGTTGTGACTCTGGCCAAATTATCTAGCCCCTTTTTGTCTGTGTTTCCCCATCTGAAGAATGGTGATGCTAATCTAAACTTATGATTACTATAAAATCCAAATAAGTTAACTGATAAACATATGTAGCCACGTGAGGTGGGAGTTGCCTACAGTGCCAGCCAATCAGGAGGCTGAGGCAGGAGGATCACGTGAGCCCAGGAGTTTAAGATCAGTGGGGGTAACATAGAGACCTCAACTCAAAACAAAAACCAAAACCTACAAATACATTCTCTGTGTATCAGGCACTCTGTATGTTATGGCTGGTTACATCCCCTAGCCTTTCAGCCTCAATTGGCTATCTTCATTAGATCTGTCAGTGGCTCTAAACAATGATACATGTGGCCTCTGGGAGTGACCCTCCAGGTGGGGCAACCAAGGAGCTCTTAATCATGGAGACCAGATGGGGTGAGCAGGGGCAGACATACCAGCTGGCCTCAGGGGTACTGCAGGACCGTGCCGTCCTTCACAGCTGCAGCCTGGCCAGAGATGATGCCACAGAATGTGCTTCTAGTAGTCACTGCCCTACAGACCGGCTCCTTGCAGACTCCTTGCAGGGATACTCAGGGGTACTCGACCATTGAGCCACATCCCAAGCCCTATTTTGTGTTTCATGTAGAGACAGAGTCTCACTGAGTTGCTTAGCGCCTCACTTTTGCTGAGGCTGGCTTTGAACTTGCGATTCTCCTGTCTCAGCCTCCCAAAGTGCTGGGATTACAGGCCTGTGCAACTGCGCCCAGTTGTGTGTTTATTTTTATGTGGTGCTGACGCTAGAACCCAGTGCCTCACCCGTGCTAGGCAGGCACTCTACCACTAAGTCATAACCCAAGTCCAAGTTGCCAGCTTTTTAATCTCAGCTATTAAGTGCTGACCCTGGTCCTATTCCTTCCCTGGACAGGAGGGACAAAAGAGGCAAGGACACACCGAGCAGCAGGTAAGGCTTGGCTTGCATCCTCTTCCCAAAAAGCCCCCCTCCACACAGTAGTTTGGGGCTCACTCACTCTTCTATTTACCTCTGGCTGCCAGACCACATTTTCTTCCAGGCACAATCAAGGCTGACTCCCAGGGGATGTTAGGTTGTCCTCAGGGTCTGCCCTAAGATGGCAAAGCCCCAGCCCGGGAAGCCCTCCCCATGTCAGAGCCTGCCCAGTGCTCTGAAGGGGTGGAGATGGAATGTAGAAAAACCATATCCTTCTTGCAGCTTCCACTAGCTCCCTTCCATAGCAGGTCAGCCGAGCCACTGACTTTGAAGGAACAGAGATGTCCTGGAAGATTAGTCAAGTCTAGCCCTGGGATAATTCAGGGACCTCTGGGTTGGATCCCCAGGTCTGCCAGATGAAGGCCAATCCAGCCAAGAAGGCCCAGTCCACACACAAAGCTACAGAGCTCTTCCCTGTGTTCCTCAATCCATCACCTCTGATCCCATCCTGACCCTAGCACCAGCTGCACATTCATTCACATATTTGTTGAATGAATGAACGAAGGAAAGGACGAACGAATAAACCCTTGCCAGCCCAGCTACTTGGTGGCTAGGAGTTTCAGGACTCTCCAGGGTTTCCAAGCGGCCCTGTGGACCACATTTGTGAAGCCGTGGAGCTCTGAACTCTGAGGCACCGGCAAGTATAGGAGAAGTGCCCTGGACTGGAGTTCGAGGTCTGCATCTGGGCTGGTGTTCCGGATCTGCCGCAGAACAGGTGTGTGACCAGCGCCTGTCCTTTCTGTAAGCTTTCTCTTCTCTGGAGGTAGACGGGGTGGAATGGTCCACCGATCCCTGGCAGAGGTGTCTGAGGCTTCGCCCCGCCCTGTTCTCCCAAGCACCTGCGGGTGAGAGGCGCGGCCCTCTGCATCCCGCCCGCCCTGCCGACGTCCACGTTAAGAGAAGGCAACAAAGCCTGTACCGACGCCCAAAGGGAGGGCCACTGGGCCACAGAAGAGAACCACGGGGTTCCGCTACCTTGTCCCGGACCCCTGCTGCGGGGCGGGCGAGCTGGGGCTCTCGCCCGACGCCAGGCGCAGAGCGGTGGAGTGCTCTGAGTGGCACTTAGAGGCACGCACCTCGCCACCTCTCCTCTGGTCCCGCCCAAGGCGCAGGCGGTCCGGGACCGAGGCCGGGACTGCGCGGGCGGCGTGCCCCAACCTGGGCTCGGCGTAGACCCCTTAGAAGGGTCTGGGCCGAGGAACACAGGGCCGGGGCGCCCAAGAGCCAACGCATACTCACCACCCAGACGCTGCGCTGGAACCCGGACGCAAGGCGCGTCCGGACCAAGGCACAAAGTCCCCCAGGCTCACGGAGACAGCCAGGACGCTGTCTGGATGACCAGCTTCCGTCCCTCGCGCCCTCATGCGGCGCCCCGCCTCCGATAGCGCCGCCCCGCCCCGACGCACCTCTCCCCTCCCGCCTCCCGCACGCTTCTGGGGAAATTGAACGCTGGCCTGGCCAGGAGCGAGAAAGCGGAACCTCGGAGCTGGCTGGGGAGGTCCCCAAATTCGAGGCTCTGTCCCGCTACAAGGGCTGCCACGGGCCGGATTCCAGCCTGGCACAAAAACTGGTAGCAATGAAAATGACATCGGCTTCACTTATCTCATGCCAGAGTTGGCACCTTCAAACAGTTGTTATCGCTGTCTCATTTGGCCACTTACTCCAACAATGCCAGGAGAATTCCTGACGCTTCTGGTGAGGAACTGCTGTCGGAATCCTCCCAGGCTATTTTGGGATAGCCTCTGGGGTGGCAGTTCTCGGTCCTCAAGGAACCAGTGAGAATGGAAAAGATGGAAAAGATGCAAAGTCATGTGGAGTGCTGATAATCTAGCCCAGCCACTTGCCAGTCCCCTTGAACAGACAGGCCCCACTGCTGCCGCAGGACTGTGGCGTGGCACAACCCAAAGAACAACTACGTGTAATATCAACGAAAGAAAAAGAGAAACAAAACCACGAGTTTCTGAAAAGGATGAGGAAGCAAAGTTGCTTTATCAGAATGGAGAAATAGAAACTGAATTTGAAGAGAGAGAGAGAAGAAAAAAGAAAGGAAAGAAAAAAGCAAGAATGAAAGGAAATAGAACCAAAACAAAATCACATGGTTACACAGGGATAATAAAATCACATTTTTTCTTTGTCTTTGTGTTTTTCAACTTTTCTGAAAATTTTTGTGGCACTAATTTCACAAGGAATAAAAACTATTATAATAAGAATTATGTAATGAACTAATTTGTTAAAATTAGGCAGCATTATCTATACTGTAATTTGATTTCTTTATCAGAGTTGCATGTCCACATAATTAAAGAATAAATAACAATATTTTAAATAGAGTTATCTCTACAGTTCCTGGAAGTCAAAGCAAAAAAGAGATTATTTTTACAATTCCACAAAGAAAAGATGAAGCAGGACTGGGTTGTGGTTCAGTGGTAGAGCGCTTGCCTAGCACGTTTGAGGCACTGGGTTCCATCCTCAACACCACATAAAAAAATAAGTAAAATAAAGGTATTGTGTTCATCTGGAAAAAAGAAAAAAGAAAGGATGAAGCACAGAATTTTCATATTAAGAGTCCAACTCTATCACTTAATTTTATGAAAGTTTTTTTTTCCCCACCTTGAACAGGGCCTTACACATGGTAGACAAATGCTCTACCACTGAGCCCTCTCCCTAGCCTTTTTTTTTGGTACCAGGGGTTAAACTCAGGGGCACTCAGCCACTGAGGCACATCCCTATCCCTATTTTGTATTTTTTATTTAGAGACAGGGTCTCATTGAGTTGCTTGGTGCCTCACCATTGCTGAGGCTGGCTTTGAACTCAGGATCCTCCTGCCTCAGCCTCCCAAACCGCTGGGATTAGAGGCGTGTGCCACCGCACCCAGCCAAGTCCCCTCTCTTATACCTTGGTTCCTTATATTCTTTCTCTTTTTATGAGAGGACAGATTATGTTGCTCTATGTTTTTTGTTTGTTTTGCTGTGCTGGGGATCAAACCAGGGCCTTGCATATGGTAGGCAAGAGTCTACCATTGAGCTCCACTGCCACCCAGCCCCTGTCACTCCACTTTTTTTTTTTTTTAGAAATTTATTTTTCATATCCTTAATGGTTTAAAGAAAGGTCTACTTTTTTTATCTTTATTTTATTTTTATGTGGTGCTTAGGATTGAACCCAGTGCCTCATGCATGCAAGGCGAACACGCTACCACTGCGCCATAACCCCAGCCCCTGTCACTCCACTTTTTAATGCTTTTTTAATTTTTGTTCTTGCAGTATTGGGAATTGAACCCAGGATCTTGCTGCATATTCTTGTTAGGAGGAGTTTCATTTTTGAACATGCTGGACAAGCACTCTACCACTGAGCTATAGTCCGGGCTCTTTATTAATTTTTGAGATAAGGTCTTGCTAATTTGTTCAGGCTGGCCTCAAACTTGTGATCCTTCTGCTCAGCCTCACCTGGAATTGTATGTGTGCACCACCATACCTAGCTTATCACTCTACTTTTTTTTTTTAAATATTTATTTTTTTTTTAGTTGTAGGTGGACAGAATATCTTTATTTTATTTTTATGTGGTGCTGAGGATCGAACCCAGTGCCTTATGCGTGCTAGGCGAGCACGCTACCACGGCGCCATAACCCCAGCCCTATCACTCTACTTTTTAAATACTCTATGATAGAATAAAAGTCATTGTCTTTTCAGTAGCCTGTAAAGTCCTATGTGGTGTGTACCTTCTCTAAGGTCAAATCCTATCCCGGTGCCCTGTGATGTTGTGAAATCCTGTGTACATTTGGTCTTTGCCCATTTCCTGACAATGCATTCCTAAAATCCTTGGAATTTCCAAACTGATAAGTGTCTTGTATGTTAATGAGTTGCCTGCCTATAGGCTGGTAGTCCCTAGGTGGTTTCAGGGTGGAAGTTGGTCACCAGAAAGACCCAAGGCAGGATTAGAGGGTTGGGACTTTCAGTCCCACCTCTCAACTTTAGGGCTGAAGGTTGAGTTGATCGCCAATGGTCGATCAAACAAGCCCATGTAATGAAGTCTCCATAAAACCAAAATGGACAGGATTCAGAGAGCTTCCAATAACTGACCACGTGGAGGTTCTTGCAGGATGGTGCACCTGGAGAGGGTACAGAGAGGGCTCTGTCCCTCCCCTGTACCTTGCCCTATATACTTCTTCATCTAGTATTTACCAATATTCTTTGCAATATCCTTATGATAAACCAATAAATGTAAATAAGTATTTCCTTGATTTCTGAGTCACTCTGGCAAATTAATAGAACCCAAGGAGGGAGTGTGGAAACCCCAGTTTACAGTTGTGTACAGCACAGATAAACCACTCTGGGCTTGTGAGTGACATCTAAAGTGCGAGGATGAGGGTCTTGAAGCCTGAGCCCTCAACCTATGGGATCTCCAGATAGTGTTGGATCAGAATTGAATTAGAGAACACCCCAGCTGGTATTTGCTACTGAAGCATTACTAGGTGGATGAATAAACCCACCCCTACACCTGATGTTAGAGCCATCTGTGATGTAAGTATACCAGGTGAACTGAATCAAGTTTGTTGATTTGTTTTTTTCCTATAGCATTAGAGCCCCGGTATTCTGATGCAGCTCCAAAGGCCTCTGCACTTTTTCTGGGCCTCACTTCATTTTCCTCCATTTCCTTCATTTCTTCTGAAATATTATTGTGAGAAATAGAAAGTCCAAGAGTCCTTTTCAGAATATAGTATTAAGCCTTAATTGAGAAGTAAGATCCAGTTGTAGCCATTTTAATTATAGCCCTTCCCTTTGCCTGCCCCAACTTTAAAAATAGGCAATTGTAGAGATTGTAACCCTGAGCTCCTACTATTAGAGAAAGGGGCAGTGCTGTGTCAGGGATAAAAACAGGTGGATTGCCTGACTGAGTGTGCTTGCTGGCCAGACTTGGTTTGGTAGCACACCCTTCTGCAGAAGCAAAGTTTGCCTTGTCGACCTACTTCTGACACAAGTTTGTTTCCTCGCAGCACCCTGGCTTTTCTCTTCTCTTCTCTTTCTCCCCCCTCCTCCTCCTCCTCCCCCTCCTCCTTTCCCTTCCCCTCCTCCTCCTCCTCCTCTTTCTCTTCTTCTTCTTTTTTATTGTACTGGGGATTGAACTCAGGGGTACTTGACTGAGCCACATCCTCAGCCTTATTTTGTTTTATGTAGAGATGGTCTCAATGAGTTGCATAGCTCTTCACTGTTGCTGAGGCTGGCTTTGAACTCATGATTCTCCTGCCTCAGCGTCCCAAAGTGCTGGGATTACAAGCGTGCACCACCATGCCCAGCTAGCACTCTGGCATTTCTAATACTACCTAATAATTTGTCTGCATTTTGACTGCCTCCCTTTACTGGAAAGTCATCTCCATGACGGCAGTGCTTATTTCTTCATGCTCTTGCCTCCCGGCTTGGTACTCATGGGTATTCAGCAAACAGAATGAATGTGTGAATAAGAAAACCATCAGACACTAAGAAACAATAGAACAAATACAATAGAAAAGAAGAAACAGAATGAATGGATAGAATAGAATATGCTGTGAAAACAAGAAAAACATTGTATATTAAGTGCTGGCCCAGGACATGGGCTCATTGGTAGAGCACATACTTAGCATGCACGAGATCCTGGGTTCAAACTTCATCACCAGAAGTAAACATAAAGACTATGATTCCTCAGGACAAGTGATTGGGTGACTGAGACTGGGTCATCTGTTGAGGTGGTACTTAAAACTGAGAGCTAAAGTTGGGCATGGTGATGATGCCTGTCATCTCAGCACTCCGGAGGCTCAGGTGGGAGGATTGCTTGAGCCCAGCCTGGGTAAGCTAGACCCCATGTCAAAAACAACAGCAACAAAACAAAAAATTGATAGTTGAAAGTCAAAAAGTTCCCAGGTATGAGAAGATGGGAATGGCATCTAGACACAGGAAGCACCCGCTGTAGGGGCCAAGGTGTGAAGGAGTTCAGAGCAGATGGTATATGGAGGGTAAGGGACAGAAGGCAGGGAGGCCTGGGGAGTCAGAGTGAGCAGTTAGGATTTCATCCTAAGCATTGGGAGTGAGGAGGGCTCTTATCCTGTTGTGCAGGGACAACAGACCTGTACCAGTGGGAGCCCCCACATTCTTTGCATATCCTGTTAGCTTTTTGCAGGTCTCTCAAGTGCTTCTTGCCATTAGTGTAGCTTTGCCCACTCCTGTTCCCCAAGTCCTAATTTACTGCTTCTACTATGCTTGGGGCTTCAAATTCTGTTAGTAGTGTTTGTAAGATAAGAAAAGATGTTGTTTCATCCAAAAACTGACTGCAGGGTCAGAAAATAGAGCAGAGACCAGGAAGGGGAGGGATTAGTTGCCTATAATAAAGAATATTAGAAATTTGGGGGACAATGCATTCATCTATATTTTAGTTGTAGTGGTTGTTGATGACTATGCTTTTTGTCAAAACCAAGAACTTCTGGTGGAAAAAGAATAAATTTTACTGTTTGTAAAATTATGCCTTAATTTGAAAAATGAAACAATATATATATGAAAGAGAATTGATGCTCTCTTTTTTGGTACTGGGGATTGAATCCAGGTGTGCTTAACCATAGAGCCACAAACCCAGCCCTTTTTATATTTTATTTTGAAACAGGGTCTTACTGAGTTGCTTAGGGCCTCCCTAAAATGCTGAGGCTGGTTTTGAACTTGCAATCTTCCTGCCTCAGCCTCCCAAGCCACTGGGATTATAGGAGTGTGATACTGTGCCCAGCAAGAATTGATGCTCTTAATAAAGAGAACAGGACAAAACTCAGTGAGGCTGTGGCAGAGGGTACAGCTGGCTGAGATGTCAGCATCTGACATCCCAGTTTCCCTTTCCCCTGAACTTTCTGGCTCTTGCTTCCGGCTCTGAACTCCTCTGAAGCCCCAAGTCCTTTCCTCAGTTCACCTAATTGAAGCAGAAAGAAGACGGCATTTTCGAAAATACCTTTAAGGACGCTGGCCTGGTATCCATGAGGCCTAGGTTTGATCCCTAGAATCACAAAAAAAAAAAAAAAAAAAAAGAGAGAGAGAGAGAGAAAACCTTTAAGGAATCCTTCCAATTGTATTAAATTCAGAGGTACTTGACCACTGAGCCACATCCCCAGCCCTATTTTGTGCTTTATGTAGAGACAGGGTCTCACTGAGTTGCTTAGCATCTCACCGTTGCTGAGGCTGGCTTTGAACTTGGGATTCTTCTATCTCAGCCTCCCAAACTGCTGGGATTACAGGCATGTGCCACCATGCCCGGCTTTTCACCTCCTCCCTTTTTAAATTTTGAGACAGGGTTTCCTTAGGTTGCTCAGTCTGGCCTCAAACTTGCAATCCTCCTGCCTCAGCTTCCTGAGTAGCTGGAATTAGAGGCAGGCACCACTGTGCAAGAAACCAAGTTTCTCAAAGACTGTTTCAAGGCCAACTGTTATAAGCTGAATTGTGTCCCCTCCAAATTCATATGTTGAAGCCCTAACCCCAGGACCTTCAGAATGGGACTGTATTTGGAGACAAGAATTTTAAACTGTTGATTAAGAGTAAATGGGGGAAGCCTGTAATCCCAGCACTTAGGGAGGCTGAGACAGGAGAATCACGAGTTCAAAGACAGCCTCAGCAATGGCAAGGCGCTAAGCAACTCAGTGAGACCCTGTCTCTACATAAAACACAAAATAGGACTGAGGATGTGGCTCAGTGGTGGAGTGCCCCTGAGTTCAATCCTCAGTACCAAAAAAAAAAAAAAAAAGAGTAAATGGGGAGCTGAGGCTGTAGCTCAGTGGTAGAGCGCTTGCCTAACATGCGTGAGGCACTGGGTTCGATCCTCAGCACCACATAAATATACACAAATAAAATAAAAGTATAAAAAATACAATAACATTATTTTTAAAAAGAGTAAATGAGGTCATGAGGGTGGTCCTAATCCAATGAGACTGTTGGGTTTTTTTTTATGAGAAGAGGAAATTAGGACACACACATGCAGACTGAAGATGGTATGAAGATAGCCAAAAGATACCCATGTGTAAACCAAGGAGAATCCTCAGAAGAAACCACCTTGCAGACAGATTTTTTTTTTTTTTGGTACTGGGGATTAAACTCAAGGGCACCGACCACTGAGCCACATCCCCAGCCCTATTTTGTGTTTTATGTAGAGACAGGGTCTCACTGAATTGCTTAGTGCCTCGCCATTGCTGAGGCTGGCTTTGAACTCGCGATTTTCCTGTCTCAGCCTCCCAAAGTGCTGGGATTACAAGCATGAGCCACCACACCTGGCTGCAGACAGATTTATCTTGGAGTTCTAGCTCTGGAATTGTGAGAAAATCAATTTCTGTTGTTGAGGCCATCCAGCCTGTGATGCTAAAGCATGGCAGTCCCAGAAAACAAGCATACCCGCCTTCACCCTCAGGCACCCTTACTCAGCTATAGAGGGCAGGATTTCTTTCCCTTTCATGGCTACAAGCCAGTGTTCCTCACCAGATGACTTTCCTTGCCTAAAGTGTGTGTGTGTGTATGGGGGGGGGGGCACTTTATCCTGCCTATGGCCAAGGGAAAACGTTATCTTTCATTGGTAAAATTCAAATCTTTCCTGCCTTCCCAAATTGGAGCCCCTTACTAACCTCCTCACAGGCTGTTTCAGACAGGCCCAGGTCATAGCCAACTTCAGGAGAGTGGCACTGGGACTTCCCAACTCCTGTGATGAGTTAACATCTCCACGTTCTGGCCTGGGGCCTCAGGGCAGTTCTCATCACAGACCTAGCTTCTAGGAAGAGAGAACCAAGGTCTGTCCTTACCCAGCCTGACACCTGCAACAGACACAGATTGTGGTAGGGTGAGTAAAGGGTAGGGGCTTGGTAACAGCTTTGTTTGGAGTCCCTGTTTATGCTCTTTCATGTTCAAGGCTGAGTATGGGGAACTGAGAAAGTGGACATCCAGGTGTCTGGTCCTTGGGTGAAGAAGATAACTCAGATGGGGCAATGGACACGTGCCTGTAAACCCAGGACCTCAGAGGGCTGAGGAAGGAGGATTGCAAGTTCAAGTCCCGCCTGGGCAATTTCGCAAGACTCTATTTTAAAATAAAAAATAAAAAGGACTGTAGCTCAGTGGTAGTGTCCCTGGGTTCAATGCCCAGTATCACCACTACCACCACCATCACTACAACAACAATAATAACAAAATTAAAAAAAAGAAAGAAAGGAAGGAAACTCAGGGCTGGAAACTTGTTTGAGGAAGATCTATCTATTAATATCTGGCTCCATTTCAAGTGGAATCAGAGAGGAAGATCATTCTGCACATCACATATCATTTGTTTGTATATAACCTGGTAAAAAGTATACTGTTGTCTTGTATGTATGTATTAATATAATTTGATATCATTTTTTCCATCTCTCAGCACTGTGTGTAACATTCCTCTCTGTTGCTATGTATGTTACTTCCAAGTGCCTCACAGTGCTTCACTGTGGGCATCTCCCACATTTTACCCATCTGCTCCCCAAAATATGGAACACAAGATTACCTTCAACTTTCTGTTGTGACAAATAACTCTCAGGTAAATATCCTCAAACATGGACTAGGAGCTTGGATGAGAATTTCTTTAGAGACCTATCTAGGGACAGACTCCTAGGAATAGAATTACTGGCATGAGGTGAACCTATGGGTAAACTGAGCAGGTGAGACCAGCCACTCTCCCTAGCAGTTGTAGTACATCTACATTGCTATAGTAAGGCTTGCTGGGCCTATTTCTCTCCATCTTCACCAGTGCTTCTAGTTTTCTAATTTTCACCAGGCCAATTAGGAAATACTATCTCAGGAGACTGGGGGTGTAGTGTAGCTCAGTGGTAGAACACTTGCCTGCTATGCATGAGGCCCTGGGTTCCATCCCCAGCACCAAAACACCAAAACAAAACAAAAAAATCTCACTTTTTTTTGCATTTCCATGGTAAACAATGAGTTACAGCATCTTTGTACAAAAGTGCTTTGGGTTTTGTCTTGTATGTGCTGTAATCCCAGCATCTTGGAGGACTCAGGAAGGAGGACTGTAAGTTCAAGGCCAGCCTGGACAATTTAGTGAGACCTTGTTTCAAAATAAAAAATAAAAAGGAGGGGCTGGGGCTGTGGCTCAGCGGTAGAGCGCTTGCCTCGCATGCGTGAGGCCCTGGGTTCGATCCTCAGCACCACGTACACAGCAATAAAATAAAGACATTGTGTCCATCTACAACTAAAAAAAATATTTAAAAAAATAAAATAAATAAAATAAAATAAAATAAAAAGGACTGGGCCAATATCACACAGCTGTTAAGTCACCTAACTGGGCCTCTACCCTCGGTCAACACAGGAACAGAAAATCCAGAAACAGTAGTTAAGTGTGCTTTAGCACACACCATCTTTTTTTTTTTTTTGGTACTAGAGATTGAACTCAGTGGCACCCGAACACTGAGCCACATCCCCAGCCCTGTTTTTTGAGTTTTATGTAGAGACAGGGTCTCACTGAGTTGCTTAGTGCCTCGTCATTGCTGAGGCTGGCTTTGAACTCGCGATTCTCCTGTCTCAGCCTCCCAAAGTGCTGGGATTACAGGCTTGCGCCACCGCGCCCGGCTAGCACACACCATCTTAACAGTGGCATCCCTGTTAGAGAGCATGGAGGGGAAGAGACAGTCTAACTTTACTGGGTAATTAGATTTGGGCCACACCTTGTGTTACAAGACAAAGCTGCCATTGAAGTCAAGGTTACAGAGGTTTGTCTGGTGTGGAATCAGTTTTAACAGTAAAGTGTTGAAGCTGAGAACATAGGCTTTGAACCTTGTGTGGTAGTGTTGGCCTATAGTTCCAGCTAATCAGGAGGCTGAGGTGAGGGAGATTGAGAACTGCTGGTCAGCCAGGGCAGGATGGTAACGGATGAAGGGAGGGGCAGGTCCAGGTCTAGACAGAAAGAGTAAACAGAGTCTCCCAATAAGGTCAACTGCTTAGCTCACAAAAGTCCTTGTGGATATGAGTGTGGGGGAGGTCCAACAGAAAGACTAAGATGCATAGACATGGGGGTACCAGTGAGTGATAATAAAGGAGTGTGGAGGGGGAGGAGATAGAAAGAGGAGGAAAGCTGAAAACCCATGAAAAGAATAAGTAAGTTCCTGTTGGCTTCCCTGCTCTTGGGAGAAGTCTGTTACTTTGTTACCTTTGCTCTTGCAATAAACATGCTGCTTGTGGAAGGAAGGAAGGAAGGGAGGAAGGAAGGAAGGGAGGGAGGGAGAGAGGGAAGGAGGGAGGGAGAGAGAAAGAGAGAAAGAAAGAAAAGAAAGAAAGGAAAAAAGGACTGGGGATGTAGCTCAGTGGTTGAGGTACTTCAGTATAGAAGTAGCTTTATTATGGCTGGGCATGGTGACACATGCCTACAATCCCAGCTTCTCCAGAGGCTGAGACAGGAGGATACTAAGTTCAAGGCTGGCCTCAGGTACTTAGTAAGACCCTGTCTCAAAATAAAAAATTTTTAAAAGGCCTGGGAGTGTGTAACTCAGTGGTAAAGTGCCCCCATATTCAATACCCAGTACTAAAAAAGAAGAAAAAAAAAATCTCGGGGAAAAAAAGTAGCCATTGGTATCATCTGGTGGACAGACACTGAGAAAAAGTTGGAGAGAGAAAGATAAGAAGCTGAGTTGGACCAAAAAAACCCTCTAATCACAATGCTAATCTGAGAGAAAAGATTGGAGGAAGCAGAACTCATTTGGGCAGTTGGCTGAGTTCCGAGAACTCGGGGAAATGGTTGACTTCTTCATAATTGACCCCATGTCTGGGATATTGTTTCAGGATGTGAATGAGTTAGTCATTTTCTCTCTCCTGCAAACTGCAGGTGCAGAGGCCTATTGTGAGGCCTTTGACCTCCTGGGAGACACATCCAGATGGGTGGGGGCTCTGGAGGCCCTACCTTCCAGTCTCCATCTCCCCACACTCCTCTCCATTCCAAGCTCCCAACTGCTTCTTCCTAAGACTGAATTGACCCCTGATCTGTGGAATCAAGGCTTTCTCTATCCTGGCCACCTCCATCTCCTAACCTCTGGGACAGAAACTGATAGCCAACCCCTACGCAAGACCCACCATGGCAAAATGGAGGTGCATATGTACCATCTGAGGGCGGAGGGAACAAGAGAAGTGTAGGGGCCCTGTGCAGAGAATGGCCTGCACTTAGTTCTCCATAGTTGCTCACTATTGCCAGGACTTGAGGGCAGGGGGCTGGGCTTCCAGGACTCTCAGCCAATACCAAGGTAGCAAAAAGCAGAAGGATACCAGCTCATATCCTTTTCTTTTCTTTCTTTCTTTTTTTTTTTTTTTTACTTTTTAGTTGCAGATGGGCACAATACCTTTGTTTAGTTTTTTTTTATGTGGTTCTGGGGATTGAACCCAGTGCCTCACACATGCTAGGCAAGCGCTCTACCACTGAGCTACAACCTCAGCCCAGTGGCTCATTTTTTAAGACCACAGCACCCTCCAAGACTCAAGCAGATAAGCATCCTAGAGCTTCTGCTCTGTGCCCTGATCATATCCAAAAGGAATCCAAAGGGATTCAAAGGAAGGGTTGGACCAGTGTCTCTTACCGTTTCCAGTGGACACTTGGGTTTACAGGAAACAGTGAGGGTAAGGTGCCTGCTGTCTAAGAAGGCCAGTCTGGGTGGCCCGAGAAGGGCTGAAAGAAATGTGCCTGAGGCAGGGGAAGAAGTGGATGAGGAGGAAGGATGATTATCCTGCCCCTGGGAGGAAGCCAGGTGCAGCCTGTGGGGGGCAGGTCCATGACTGACTGGCTGATTGAGCCTGCTCCCCAACCTCCAAGGTACTGTAAAGATTAGACAACCAGGGAGAAGATGAATTTAAGCCACTCGGCAAGGCTTAATTGGAATACACGCCCTCGGGCCAAATTCCCCATCCATCAGAGCGTGTCTGGGAGAAATGGCGCTGGATCTTCCATGTGCAGAGAATTTCAAGAAAGCCCGGTCAGGAAGGGGAGGGCTTGGGTACAGGAAGAGAAGACCTGGATAGGTCAGGAAAACCTGCTGCTTGACAGAAGGCGTGTCTCCTGGTGACGTCAGGCTTGCTGCTGCTCTGCAGCTGCTGACCGGTTCCCCTAATTGGACATTTTGGACCCTGACCAGACCTAACATCCCGGCCTTTTTGGTGATATAGGACAGCAGATTCTGTCTGGCTGCTTTGTGTGGGATTGGGGGCGTCGAGAGAGGGGGGTGCGGCTGGGGCGTTGGTCAGGCAGGGAGGCAGACGCAGGGGTGTGGGAGCCTCTGGTTGTCAGTCATGTTGCTTGAATGTAGAAACATCACCTGTAGGCTGGGATTGTAGCTCAGCAGTAGAGCACTTGCCTTGCATGCGTAAGACCCTGGGTTCGATCCTCAGCACCACATACAAAGCAATAAAATAAAGACATTGTGTCCATCTATAACTAAAAATAAAATTAAAAAAAAAAAAAAAAAAGAAACATCACCTGTGGGTAGGAACTGAAGCTTGGGAGAGACTACTGATTAGCAGAAAAAGAAGGGGGGCTGCCGAGAAATTTTGAGTTTGGTGGGAGTCCAGCGTGATGGGAGTTTAAGGCTGCTCTATTCTGTAATGAAATTTGTTTAAGTTTTTAAGTAGCGGTTACTGCATAATCAAGTCCTCTTGCCTTAGCCCAGAGGCAGTGAATGGGGGCCAAGGAGAGCCCTACTATCACCAATAGAAAGATGTCCCTTTTTGCCCTAGAAAGGGAGGTGGTACCAAGTCATGGTAATTCAGCCTCATTGTACAGTTAAGTCCCTATAACAAGGCTGGAGAGGACAAAGCATGTAAACATAGTATTTAGTTTTTAATGTCACAGATGTCTATCTTTAAATTACTTTAAATGCTCAGGAATGGCTGTGTTCTTGGTTTTGCTAGGTGTTTAAGATGAAGCAAGTCAAATTGACTTTTGTTCTTACCGATTGTTAAGAGTCACCTGTGTTTTCCTGGGAGACATCCTTGAGGAACTTGAAGGCAGCATGTTAGCTCTGCCAGGGCCATCTGCGTTAGGACAGGTCGAGGTCTGGTGCTGATGCGGCTTCCCCGGGAAGCCTGAGGGACAGTTCCCCCTTTTTAGTGACCTTCCTCTTCATTGTATGGCATTTGATTGGCTCTTTAATTCTCTAATGGTCTCAGAAATCTCCCTGATCAGGAGGTCCTGCGGCCCAGAGATGTAGAGCGCTTCAGAGAAGTTTCCTCATTCCTTGGATTCAGGTTGACTCAAAGGGCAAAAGCCAAATACTGGTTTTCTCTTTTTTTTTGGCCCTTTAATTTAATTTTAGTTTTTAAGTCTTGATCTTAACTACTCAGCAAGCCAATTTCACCAGTCTTAAAGTAAGGGTACTGGGCTTTAACTTTAAGGTCTATTCTATAGGTGGTGGCTGATTTATCTTAAAATAATTTGGGTTGGTTGTTTTTGAAGTAGTATCTCTGTAAAACATTAGCAGGCAATAGTTAGAGTTTCAGTAAAATACAAAATAAAATCAACAACAGCAAAACATATTTAGTTTGTGTAACAGCTTTCTTAAAGTTTGGCTGAGTTATATATTATATCCCTGTTTGAGGTCTTAATGATCTTTACAACAAAATTAATCTTTTGAACATATCTTTAAATGAACTGGAGTCTCATCTATTTTGAAGCCATTGTAGTAAGCTGGGAGACAGAAGTATCTCAGGTAAGAGAGGGCTCCTTGTAAAATCTTAGCAGAATATTAAATAGATTAGGTCCTCATTTATTTAAAAGATCACTCTGATGTAAAAATAACTTAAAGTCTTATCTTATTGATGATAGGTTCAGTTATAAAACAGTGAAATATTCTCTTTCCTTCCAATAAATACCATATTTAGAATCTTTAATTCCTTCTGTTCATATCCCAAAGTAATTCTTGTAAATTTTTTGAACTTAGGCAACAGTAGAAACCTTTAAAACTTCATATAGGAAAGTATAAACCTTCGTGTTTACTCAAATTAAATTGAACCTTTTAAATGATGTGAATTAGGGCTGGGGCTGTAGCTTAGTGGTAGAGAGCTTGCCTAGCATGCATGAGGCATTGGGTTCGATCCTCAGCACCACATATAAATAATAAATGAATAAAATAAAGATCCATCAACAACTGGGGCTGGGATTGTAGCTCAGTGGTAGAGTGCTTGCCTCGCATGCGTGAGGCCCTGGGTTCGATCCTCAGCACCACATACAAAGCAATAAAATAAAGACATTGTGTTCATCTACAAATAAAAAAAAATCTTTAAAAAAAAAAGATCCATCAACAACTAAAAAACTATTTTAAAAAATGATGTGAATTAAAAACATTTGGATCCTTTTTTTTGGTTTTAATTTATGGCGCTCATTATCTGTGCCAATTTTGATACCATGTACATGGTATATACACATACACACAAAAATAGAGCATGCAAAAGGCCTTTGGAATTAAAGGTATATCTAGTCTCAGTAGAATGTAAAAAAAACTTTTATAGTTGGATAAAATACATCTGATCAGAAGTTTTAACTTCAGCGTGCAGAATGAAAGTTTTTTTTTTTTTTTTTTGGTACTGGGGATTGAACTCAGGGGTACTTGACCACTGAGCCACATCCCCAGCCCTATTTTGTGTTTTTTTATGTAGAGACAGGGTCTCACTGAGTTGCTTAGCGCCTCGCCGTTGCTGAACTCGCGATTCTCCTGTCTCAGCCTCCCTAAGTGCTGGGATTACAGGCTTGAGCCACCGCGCCCGGCTCAGAATGAAAGTTTTAAGTTTAAAAATGTAAGAGTGAAGAGTCCTAGAAAGAGAAAGCAAGCCGGCTGCAGACGCTGGAGTGAGAGACACAGGAACACAGGGTGGGCTTTAAGTCTCTTGTCTGTGGCAGCCGCTAGTCTGTCCCAGCGGCGCGCGCTGACAGAGCAAGAGAGCTCCAGCTGGTAGCGCGGCATGAGCAGCCGCGCCAGGTCTCCCAGTGGCACACGCGGATGGAGCAAGAGACGCAGAGACTCAGGGCAGGCGGGCCCTGCCCAATGTTCCGTCTCTGCCATCTGGCACTGGGACCCAGGTCAGCTCCACCTCCCAGGAAGGCGGGGCAGGCGGGCTCCGGTGAATGCCTCATTCCTGCCTTCCGGCAGTGGGACTAAGGCTGGCTTTGTTTTCTCTGGCGGGGAAACTGCTGGGACATTGCTTCGGCTTTGGAGAGAGGAGCAGTGGAGAGGTGGAGAGCGCAGCAGCGAGAAGAACTGGAAAGGACAGAACAGAGGGGAAAGAAGGGAGGGGCGAGAGCACGCTTCCAACAAAGCCTCAGTGAAAGGAATTTCTGTCCGTTTCCCCATCCGGTGACAAAAATTAGCCAAATCAGGATTTAAAAATCAAAGTTCCCCCTAGAGGCCATTTTGGTCCGTTATCTAAGCCATAGTACAGTGGAGTTCCGAGGTCTAGAGAACAGTTGGGGTACCCTGTGACTTCTCAGTGGTCCCTGGGGAGTGGGTGGGAACATAAATTGGCGTCCCAAAGAATGCTCACGCCCACGGGAGAATGGGGCCAGGCGGAAAATTGAAGCGTCCTTCGAACTTTCTGGGGTCTGGACGGCAGACGGCGAGTGGCTAACACAGGGACTGGGAACATCTTCCCAATCTACGTGGCCTCGAGCAGACAGAGAGCCCACGCACACGTGTGACTTCCAGGATGGGCCTCTGGAGTGAACGGTGGGGGTGGGGCAAGCTGAGAAGTCAAAGGAAGGGCGGGGGCCTACCTCACTCTTGTTGGTCCGGGTGAGGAAGACAGGGAGCGGCTCGGGAGTTCTCCTCGGTTCGGAGGGCTTGCCTCAACCCCCTGCAGAGGAGGTTCAAAACCCTCCCGGGTTTCGAGCACCATTATGTAAAGATTAGACGACCAGGGAGATGAATTTAAGCCACTCAGCAAGGCTTTATTGGAATACATGCCCTCGGGCCAAATTCCCCATCCATCAGAGCGTGTCTGGGAGAAATGGCGCTGGATCTTCCGTGCGCAGAGAATTTCAAGAAAGCCCAGTCAGGAAGGGGAGGGCTTGGGTACAGGAAGAGAAGGCCAGAGTCCTTCCTGGATAGGTCAGGAAAACACGCTGCTTGATAGGAGGCGTGTCTCCTGGTGACATCAGGCTTGCTGCTGCTCTGCAGCTGCTGACCGGTTCCCCTAATTGGACATTTTGGACCCTGACCAGACCTAACAGGTACTTTCCTACCACTCAGTCTAGCCCGGGTCCTTGACAGGTGAGTTTCAGAAAGCAGGACTCCCTTGAGAAGAAAGGCAAACACATCCTGATGGAAGAGAGGGAAAAGATGGTGATTCAGGATCAGGATCTATGGGGTAAAAGTGATGTCCCTACTCTAGCACTGTACTTCTGAGCTGTCTGAGTCGACTGGAGGCAGGGGAAGTCTGCCTAGTCCCATGCTGTGAGCTACAAAGTGGGAAGGTGGGTGTGGCGTTGGGAAAGCTGTTGGAAGCTGGCCGTGCCCTGTGTGACTCAGCATCTGCCCTGAGCTAGAAGACCAGTCTGGGATTTCCCAAATTACCTTCAGCAGTCCTTCATCTTGGGCTATTCTATTTGGGCCAGAAACCCATTGCTGATAATAAGGCTCCTCTCAAGGAAGCCCCCTCTCAAAGAAGTAAGGGCTAACTTCTAAGGCAAAGAAGCTCTGGAAGGCAAAGACCCTTCCAGAGTCTGGCTATGGCTCAGACAGACCACAGTAGGGGCAGGCAACTTTCCTGAAGGGAGTGGGATTGACTCTGCCAAAGATATGGGCCCTCCAGTATTTGGTCCCCAGGGCTGACCCAGTCATGAGTTCTGTGCCATTTGCCATCCTTCATCTTGTCCCTACCCTTACTGAAGTCAGCCCTTTGGATGTTGGCAGAATCCTATTTGTCAAGGGAGGGGAGGGGGGACCCTGGCTTGGGGTGGCTATAACTGGCTTGAATGTACTCTATGGCGATTATTAGAGTGAGGGATAGTGAGAAAGGGGGCAAGCCACTATGTCCAGGATTATGTCCAAAGGTGCACAGATGATGAATGTCATGTGTCAAGGTGAGTGGGTGCATGAGTGGGACTCTGTCCCTTGAGTGAGGATCTGTGTTTCTCCCATCCCCGTAGCCTCATGCAAAGCAGACTTGTACCTGTGACAGGGTTTGAATCATCAAGTCCAGGCGATGTGTGCCTCCCCTTACGTGAAGATTCTATCATCTTCTGTCCTATACCGGATTTCCCCCACATCCAACCCAACCCCATGACTTCCTGTCTTTCCTATAAACTGCACTGAGATCCAGATGTTATCATAAATTTTCTGGAAACCAAACTTGAGCAACTGTTGCTGATTCCTGTTGCAGTTCCCTGGGTGGGGGCAACTCCTGGGGCAGCCTGCAGGGAAGGGAATACCCATGTTTGGCTCTGGTGGCTGGCATATGACCGTATGACTCAGCAGACACAGTACCCCTCAAAATTCAGATCATATCACATTATGGTCTCTTTCCAGCTCCACAACCTCTTTTTGGGACAGAGAAGTGAATGTTATTTTCCTGTTTCAAGGGTAGAAAACAGGTTCGGAGAGACACATCTGAGATCAGCCAATCAAGTAATGCCCATGCTGGCCCAAAGCTAGACCAGATTCCAGGTCTAATGCTCATTTCATTTCATATTGTCAGGTGACCTCCAGTAAAGAATTTTATTCCTGGGGAGGGGAAAAGAAGACTCATGGGATTATCTTTAGAGAGGTATAATGGAAAAGGGAAGGGGCTGGGGTGATATCTCCATTGGCTTGGAGAAAAAGGAATGGGAAAGTTTTAAACCATGAACCACCCAGAGCCCATAGGACCAAGAACACCTACAGGGCTGCCTGGAAGGGGTGCTGCATATACTTTACCCAGTGTGGTGAAACTATAACAGGGGTTCACATGATGCTTTGACTATATCCCTTGTGGCTTTGAAACTTACTTTTTTTTTTTTATGTTGTTGGTTTTTTTGCTTTTCTCCCATTTTCTTTTCCCTAAACTTCTCCTCCCTGATCTTCTTTTCCTAACCTTTTCCCCTCCCTAATCTCATTTTCTCTGAATCACCTCTATAAAAGCCCCCTATTCCTGCAGATAGGCAGAATCATAGCCTTTAGGACAGGAGTCCCTGTGTTTCTCCTTTGCTAGCAAAGCAATAAACTTCTTTTTTCTTTTTCTCAAGACCTTGTCTTCATTATTGGATTGGTGTTGAGGACAAGGATCGAGGCAAGAATGTCTCGATTGAGGCAAGCTGAACTCCTTGTTCAGCTTTCAAAGTCAAGGCCACTTGAATTTTGAAATCTGAAGATTTGACCACATGTACTTATGCCTAAGTGTGCCTCAGTTGCCAGATGCAGGGTCAAAGTCCCCAACTCGGCTGGGGGCGGCCAGTGAGCATCTTCTGCTGCCCCAGCAGGCAACATAGAAGGGTTTGTCTAGCTTCTCCTCTCAATGCATTCCTCAGTTCTCCCCCTGGATCCTTGGAGAGCTCTTTGGGAAGGAGTTGGAGAGGGAAGTCTGGAGGCTAGGATGAGGGGTCTGGGGGTGGAGATTGTTCTGTTGCCTCCAACTGTTTTATGTACTAAGTTCTTCACCCCTCTCTGAATCGAGACATAGTGGGAGTAGGAAAGTACAACTTCCCTGGGGCTGGGTGGGCTGGGCAGGCCAGGTGGTTAGAACATACCTAGATGGGAACAGGCCCTCATTCATCTTTTAGGACTCCAAAGAGCCCTAGTGGCTGTGCTCTGTTTAGGACCATCCCAGGTCAGTCTATTAATGTCCTTAAAATTCTGGCTTGAAATAGGTAGGTTTCTCATTTTTCATCCATGATCACACAGTCAGGTTCTTCAGGGTTTTTTTTTGTTTGTTTTTAAATAGTATTGGGGACATGCAAGGCTTATGCTCTACCATTGAGCTACACAGCCAGTCCCTACCATATGTCTTATTGCACTTAAGACCCCTTCCATCCTGCTTCCTAATAGCAGAGGTGCCCTCCTCCATGAAAATGGCTAGCTTTAACTATAATCCCCTGATTACAGAGATGAAAAAGCATTAGGAAACGTTAATGGAAATTTTAGGGAAGAAGAGAATTTTTCTGCCTACCATTTTCTGTCAAGATATATACTAATGTAGTTGAGCATGGTGGTACATGCCTATAATCCCAGCTACTTGGGAGGCTGAAACAGAAGGCATACAAATTGTAAGAATTACAAATTCAGAAGCCTTGCAAATTAATGAGACGCCGTCTCAAAAAAAAGAAAAGAAAAGAAAAAAGAAAAAAGGTGGGGGTGGGGATGTAGTTTAGTGGTAGAGTGCTTGCCTAGCATGTGCAAGGCCTTGGGTTGCATCCCAAGTACCACACATACACATGAAGATAAAAAGATAAACATTAATGCCAAGGGATGGGCAGGAAGGAGAATTCTTACTAGTTGGTAGTGATATTCTTGCCACCAAGATCAACAACAACAACAACAAACATGGAGGGATGTGGGAGAGGCAGACATGACAGGAATTTGGAGAGGAGGGGCAGAGGGTACAGCTTTCCTTACTCCATGGGAACCAGCCTTAGTCTCTGGCCTAGGAAGGTGGCCCCCCATGTTGGGGCCTCAAGTTGGGAAGCCATCCTTGGAGCCCCAGTTTTATGAGCACATCCCAGCTCCCCAAGAGTATAACTTTGTTGAAGGTAGAAATGATCCTTTAACACATAGAAGGGAAAACAATAATGATTAGCTTTATTTCAGTTTTTGGCTACATGAGGAATGAAAACAAGTCAGACGGTAAATGTGCACCTCATCATGCAAATGGGAGGAAAAATGACCATATTTCCTTCTTTCCTCCCAACAGAACAACTCCAAAGGTCATGAGCTTGTCCTAGTGGGCTTGTCCTACTCCAGGGGAGTAGATCTCTGGAATGATTTCACACACACTGGCTGGGACATATTTTGAATTTAAATTACTGCAAAGTCATTGCAACATGAAATTTTCTCCTTTATCCATTCTTCTCAGGCACAGTATTAGAGAAAACTTGTCTGTTCTCAATGCTTCTTTGAAATATCTTTCTTTAAGAGAATCCCAGAAGGCCCCAGGTTGTCCCCCAGGGACAGCACTGGGGCCCTTTTGGATAGCTGGGAGGAAACACTTGGGGCAGCTACCACCACTCAGGAACTGAAGTTCTGCTGCCTCTCACCTGCTTGCTGAGGTGGTTGAGTGACCAAGTGCTGCCACAGCCCAAGGACAGGGCTTCAGGACCAAGAAGGAGGGAGAGATGGGGGCAACTCTTCAGCTGGTTGTTCCCAGTAACTCATGGAGTGAGGGCTCAGGTTTGTGACTGTCCAGCATTGTGTTGGCAGTCAGTCCAGGAAGGGGGGGCCTTAGGCCCCGACTCCTTGACCTGATCCTCCTATTTCCTCCAGATTTTCATGGTTTGGGTTAAGGACAATTTCTTTTCTTTTCTTCTCTTTTGATGTAGGGGATGGAACCCAGGGCCTCATGCCTGCTAGGCAAGGTGTTCTACCACTGAGCTTCACACCTAGTCCAGCTTAAGAATAACCTGAAAGCCTTCATTACTGTGATCAGAAGTGTTTTTAATCACAATATAAAGCTGGCATATAGTGATGTGGCCCTAGTGACATTTGTAAAAGGTATTTAATTTTTTCAGGCTGGGGTTGTGGCTCAGTGGTGGAGCACTTGCCTTGCATGTGTGAGGCACTAGGTTCAATCCTCAGCACCACATAAAATAAATAAAAGTATTGCATCTATCTACAACTAAAAAAATATTAAAAAAAGAAAGCTTTAGGGGCTGGGACTGTAGCTCAGTGGTAGAGCGCTTGCCTAGCATGTGTGAGGCACTGGGTTCGATCCTCAGCACCACATAAATATAAACAAGTAAAATAAAGATATAAAAAATACAATAACATTATTTAAAAAAAGAAAGTTTTAGAGATTAAATTATTAAAAAAGGTATTTTTCAAAAACATTTTTTAAATAGTTAAATTAAATGCAACTAGGAGGTTTTGGTTGTCAGCTACTGCATCCTTTTTATTCTTTTCCAAGGAGAGAGACATGGCATCTAGACTGTTGGAGAGAGACCTGAAGATAGGCTGGTAACCAAACCTTGGATGTTTATAAGGGCTCTCGCTTGCTCTTTTCATTGCCTGCTGGGCCAGTCACCTGTGTGTGCAAGCCTCTCATTCTTTTGGCTCTTGCTCAGCACCTTCACACCATAACCTTTATCTGGAGGATCCCTTATCTTTGACAATGGCTCTGTGGAGGACCACCCCTATGGTGTGTTCTGGAGCTGTTTGCTGGGAGAGCAGATCTGATGGAATTAGCTACGGGGTGGGGGAGGGTGGAGACCAGTATGAATGTTTTGGAAGCATACAGCTTACTTATAGTGACCTGTATCTGATAAGTTTTTAAGCACAAACAAAGGATTTGGTCCAGCACTTAAAATAAAAAATAAATGCATAATTATGTTGGCTCACAAGCTAGGAAATGACCTTGGGACTATCTGGTCAACCCTCAGTCTACTTTGGGGTTTATGACCCCTTCTCCAAGATGCACACCAGTGGCCAGCATGGAAGAGTTCTGTGCATCTACACAGGCTTGATTTAAACCCTTTGAGACATGGTCCTCCCATGGATCCTACAGATTGGTACAGCCCGACTTTAGAGACAAAGTGAGGCATTGACCAATTAAGTGATGTGCCTAAGGCTGATATCAAGGGAAGAGGCAAGGCGAGGGTCTCATCTGAATGCTAACCCTGTACTCATTGATGCATACTCCCTACCACTCTCTTGGGTGGGCAAAGACACCAGCAACCTCATTCTCATTTCACAACAGCTGAACTTGGCAGCTTCACACCACTTTGAGCACTTATAAAGGAACTTCCCCCTGGGTTTGGAGGATACCACATCTGCATACTGTGGAGACCATTCAAAGTAACCTGTAGTTTTGCCAGGGCCCATTATTATTTTTTTATTTTTATTTTGTTTATTTATTTGTATGTGGTGCTGAGGATCGAACCCAGTGCCTCACACATGAGGCAGGCACTCTACCACTGAGCCACAATCCCAGCCCCATGCCAGGGCCCATTATTTACTGTTGCAGGGAGATCCTCAACTCAGATCCTGCCTAGTTTTGAGGACTGGGCCACCTCCATACCTGGCCCACCCTGGGTCCAAAGGTTGAAATCCACACTTCAGAATCAGCTGTCCATTTTGATTCAGAAATCCTATGGAGGCATGAAAAGCACACACACATCATGGAGACAGTCCCCTTCCCACACTGGTCTGGGTAGCAGGTGGCCTCTTGGGCAGAGAAAGTAGCACATGTAACTTACCTACAATAGCTGGGATTCCAACTTCTTGTTTGAGCCCCAAGTGTAGAAAGAACTTTGAGTAGGAAATACAAGGAGGGCCTGCCAAAAAATTGCTACCTGGTGAAGTTTAGCTGTGTGACACTGTCTGGGAGCCTTACTAGAAGAGCTGTGTGGCTCTAGGCCCTGGTCTAACTGGCTCAGCATGCCATGGAGGTTGGTTTCTTACTGTCTTCAGTTGGTATCACCAGGGAGGATGATCTGAGAGGGTGACACAAAAGAAGGTATCCTTAAGCTGGCAGTCTGGCCAGCTTCTGGAGTGAAATGAGATGGTACATTCTCTCTTCTCCACTTTTTTTTTTTTTTTTGGTACCAAGGATTGAACTCAGGGGCACTCTACCACTGAGCCACATCCCCAACCCTATTTTGTGCTTTATGCAGAGACAGGGTCTCACTGAGTTGCTTAGCGCCTTGCTGTTGCTGAAGCTGGCTTTGAACTGGCGATTCTCCTGTCTCAGCCTCCCAAAGTGCTGGGATTATAGGCGTGCACTACTGTGCTGGCTTCTCCACTTTTGAATGTGATTCCTAGGAAGGGTTAAGGAGGGGTTTTTTGTTGGGAGGAGAGGGGGATTTCTGAGGTTGCCACAGTGGCTAGCTTTTCTAGTTGTCTACCTCAAACAAAATCGTCATTTCTTGCCACCTGGGGATGCCATCAATTGTGGTCAAATCCTGCTTTTGGGAATTCTGATCAAGGGAACCCCTCTGGAAATAAAAGGTGACAGGGACCATGTGACCATCAACTCTACTTGGGCCATGATCCATCTCTCCTGTCAGGAGTCTAGGGCCATGATATATATCCCACTTGAGCTGGTTATAAAATTTTATCCACCAGGCACAGTGGTGCTCACCTGTAATCTCAGATACTCAGGAGGCTGAGGCAAGAGGATTGCAAGTTTGAGGCCAGCCTGGGCAACTAAGTGAGACTATTTCAAAATCAAAAAGAAAAAGAAAGCCGGGCGCGGTGGCTCACGCCTGTAATCCCAGCACTTAGGGAGGCTGAGACAGGAGGATCGCGAGTTCAAAGCCAGCCTCAGCAAGGGCGAGGCGCTAAGCAACTCAGTGAGACCCTGTCTCTACATAAAACACAAAAAAAGGGCTGGGGATGTGGCTCAGTGGTCGAGTGCCCCTGAGTTCAATCCCCAGTACCAAAAAAAAAAAAAAAAAAAAGAAAAAGAAGCCAAGCGCCATCCTCAGTCCTTTCTATTTTTTGAGACAGCATCTCACTAAATTGCTGAGGGTCTTGCTAAGTTGCTGAGGCTGGCCTCAAACTTGTGATTCTCTTGCCTAAGTCTCCCAAGTTGCTGGGATTACAGGTTGTGTGCACCAGGCTAAAGAAGTTGTATTCATGAAATGACCCTATACATACCCACATATACACTAGACACAAGACTCACCATGGGACCACCTATCTGGAAAGGCAGGTGATGATGTGAAAATGTATCCTGGCTCATTGCCAAGTACACTAAAATGACCCAAGAAATACACTTTATTTTAAAAAACTTTTATTGCGCATAAAACAGACCATTTCCCTTTGTGGGTCAGATATTACCGCCTTTTAACTTTTTTTCTTGGCAGTGCTGTGGATGGAATCCAGGGGAACCCAGGGCCTGGTGCATGCTAAGCACACACTACCGCTGAGCTACACCCTCAACTTGTAAATTTTTTTTTTTAACTTTTTCCTTCTTTCTGCCCCATTGAAAAAATTCTTTTCCTCTGAAAAGGTTAAGAATAGTCTATCATTGCTGGTCAAATAGCTTTAGAGTGGCTGCTAGGGGGCAAAGGCCCAAAGACATAACTGAGCATGGGGTTGGAATCCCACACAAAGCTGCTGGCCAGCCTCAAACTTGGGAGTGAGGGGCTGTCTTCTGCCCACCAGGGATGTTGAATGTGGATCCCCAACTCCACATAAATTTGTTTGGGTTTACTCAAATGAACTCTGGCATTTTGTGTGTTTGCATATATATATACCCTGCCTCCCTACTTTTAAGGGAAGACTTAAATCTTGGAAAGAAAATCTGCTTGGAGCTGCATGCATTTCCAGAGGTGGAAAACATTTCATGTAGCAAGTCACCAGATCACTAAAATCAACTGCAAACTAGTGGTTACAAACTGGGAGCTTTTCTAAAAAAGTGCTCTATGAGAACCTGAAGCCTTAACACTGTCAAGAGTAGAAAACTGGGGCATATCTTACAGGCTGGTTGAGGCCTCTCTGCCATGTTTAGCCCCCTTTTGAGTGACAGTAGGCAGCAGCATGTGCTTTGAAGGATCAAGTGATGCCATGGTTGGCTGGGACTGGGCAGCAGCAAGAGGCAGAAGGGAACCTGGGGTTTCTGTTGCATGAGGCCATTTGAAGCACAGCACTATTGCTACATCCCTTTTGAGTCACTTTGGAAACCACTTCCTAGTTCTGGGGTTAGCAGGAGTGATAGGGACAGAGGCAGCTCTGTGGGGCTTGACTGTTATGGCGGCATTCAAGAGGAGAGGGTTAGGAAAAGGCCACAAAGGCATTGACAGTCCTGTCCCAGGTCCAATTTTACTGGAAGATTAGGGTGTGAAGATGGAATCTAGAACAACCTCCTTCCCACTTTTAAGAACAGAGAATAAAAATGGAGATGTTGCCTCATCAGAAACCAGGAAGTGAAGAAGTCAAGAGTTGTGATGGTTGCTAGCAGCACATCTGGATTTCCACAGGAGAGAGATGGCAGCTTTTAGAGAAAGTGAAGAATAAGACAGGTTCTTTGCTCCTTTGTAGTTAGAATCAATGTTTGAGTTGAGGCACAGTGTGGTTCCCATGGGAAGTCCAAGGTCAGCATGGACCCTTGGCCTGTCCTGGCCCAAGGACACCTGAAGAATTGCCAAACCTGTTCATTCTACACCAGCCCTATCCCACCCAGTAGTCAGCTGGAGTGCCACTTCGAGATTGGCCTGGCACTGATGGAATCATCCCTGGGATGACCATGTGCTAATTCTTTTGATAAACAAGCACCCCTCAGCCCTTGACCTTCTCAGTCAGTGGCTTGATGAATTATACAAACCTGTTCTCTGGTTGAACCATGAGAAATGAACAGTTTGACTTGCAGAGCTAGTTACATGGTACTTATTAGCCCTTGCCACCCCAAGAAGATTCTAACTCAGGGGAAGCAAGAGAGGGCTAGAGTTGCCTATCTGTGAGAGACCAGCCTAAATGTTGATTCTGGCAGCAGCACATGTGTTCCTGTCTGGCTGGACTTTTATCTAGGCTGAGGGAATTCCTATCAGCCAGACAGATCACAAGGAGTCACTCTACACTGTCTTAGCCAGCTGGAAGAGGATTACCCACAAATCTTTAACATATGTGTGGAGGTAAGTGAAACCCTGGCACCAAGATTGAGGGAAAAAATGGGTCCTACAGAGCCAACATTCCAACAGGGAGAGAACCAGCGTGGCATCTTTGCCTTTCAGCATGGCTGCTGACAGTGCTGAAATGTATTCTTGACAAATGAAAGGTTCAGATGTAAAAGTCTAGTGCCACAGCAAGAGCGAGGTGCCAGTGGAGGAGGAGAGGGCTGGACACAGTTACAGGGGGACAGAAAAGCTGTGAGCAAGGACTCAGATGCTCAAGGTCTCAAGCTGCTCCCTGATGCCAACCAGATCAGTAATACTATGAAGAAGGCTAATAAATAGATGCATGTAACAAGTGTTCAGTCAGTTTTGAATCAGACTGGGTAGGATGTAGCAGACCTCTGTTACACCTACATGCAGGAGCCAGGTGATCAGTGTCTCTAGTAAAGATATTAAAATGAAGTTGCTTCTTTTCAAGTATAAAAAAATAAGTTAACTGACAAAAAAGATCTGAAGTGGCTGAGCGTCTTACCAAGTCCTCAGCTTCATTTCAATGTGCAAACACAGGAAAAACTGCCAAGGAAGAAGGGAATTTCCTGCCCCGCTGTGAAGCGCTGAACTGTGACAACGCCTGTCTGTCAATGGGGGGCTTGATGTCAGGGTCCCTCCGGTCCCCAAAGTTAATACTTTCCAGTGTCAAAATGGTTGTGAACTAAAAGCAAAATGCAGCAATCCATGGGCCTCGTGCTTCAGTCAGAGAGAGGCCTGGGACATTTGGCCACTCAGGGTCCAGTGTGTGGTGCAGGGGCTGGGGAAAGACCCCTCTTGCATCCTCATAACTTGCATAATGAACTCAGAGCCTGCCCATCCCTCAGTTAGGTCACTCCCCTAACTGGTCATTGCCCCTCTCCCAAGTCTCCATCCACATCTTGCTTGCAGGGTGTTTTTTTCTTTCTTTGGTGGTGCTTCAGGGAGCATGAAGAAGGCAGCTGCCCTGTTCTGCGGGGTGCTCTCTGTGGTGGTGGTGTCTTTGAAGAGAAGAAGCAGCTTCCTTCTCTTAGCAAACGTGCTGGCGGAAGGAAGGGGCGCCAGGCAGTAGGTCCCCAGGGACCATACAGGATTCCCCCACTGCATCATACACCTCCTGCTCCTCTTTCTCGAGTGAGAAGTCCAGGTGGGCCTCTTCTCAGGAGGTGGAGTCACCTCAGATAATCATTACCTGAGGTTTCACCATAGCACATGAGCATGTGGGTGGCTGAATGGAAACTCCCAGGAGGCGCCAGGCTTCCTTGGACCTTAGATCCAGGTGGTTTGGGAGAACACAGCCAGGTGGATGCTGACACTCCAAGCAGTGTAATGGGCACAAGTTCAGGACCAGTTCAGGCTGAAGCCCTTTGACAGCATGGCTGCCTCCAGGTCCTTGTCCTCTTCTTTTTCCCGGAGACGCTGCTCCTCCAGCAGGGCCACCAGAGAGTCTCTCTGCTCCACGACTTCCAACATCTCATTCAGGATCTTCTTCTCCTCTGACAACTCCTCCTCAGTCTTCAGGTGATCTGGGAGTGGCCAAAGGCATGAAGTGTGTGCCTTGGGAGGTAGCAACCCATACCAGCCTTCCCCTGTGCACCTCACCCTACCCACTTACCTTCCACTGCCATCCGCTCCCGCAGTTCCTGCTGCAGTCGGCTCTGCCGATCTTCCAGCTCTAACTCCCGGGCACTGAGATGGGGAAGGAGACAGAGACAGTGACTTGGTAGGGCAAGTAGTTGCCCTACCAAGTTAGGATGGGTATATTTATGACAGACCCTGCACTCATGTTCCCTCATGGATAGGCCTCTAAATCTCAGACTACTCACAAAATCATCAGCTCCGACTCATAGCGCACCATGGCATTTTTTTCTTGCACCAGCTTGAACCACTCCTGCATCAGCTTAGGGTCATCCTTCTTGCCCATGCCTGCCGAGAGAGACTATGTGTTAGGCAGCAAGGGAGGGTGTCTTGTCTCCCCTGGCCCACAGGAATCATCACACTGGGGCAAATGTGCAAAGAGAGCCGAGCAAGATGCTGCCGGAACACTCCCAAGCCAGGTCCAAAGTTTGCCTACAGCCTTAGGGAGGGGGGCAGATAATGGTAGGCCTCTGCATCATGCAGACCCCAAGGCCTAATGGAGCCTATGCTTTTTGTCTGTTCTGTTCAGTCCAGGCCCTGTCCTCACCCCTGCCAGTAATCCTGGCTGGTTCTGACTGTTCCCTCCTCACAGACTTGTTGATACCTCTTCTGCTCAGAAGCTTTCTTTTGGATGTCTTAAATTGCTTTGTTCTTCCTTTTTTTTTTTTTAATATTTTTTTTTTGTTTTTTGTTTGAATATCTTTATTTTATTTTTATGTGGTGCTGAGGATCGAACCCAGTGCCTCACGCGTGCTAGGCGAGCATGCTACCACTGCGCCATAACCCCAGCCCCTGTTCTTCCTTTTTTTTTTGGTACCGGGGATTGAACTCGGGGTACTTGACCACTGAGCCACATCCCTAGCCCTATTTTGTGTTTTATTTAGAGACAGGGTCTCATTCAGTTGCTTAGTGCCTCATGGTTGCTGAAGCTGGCTTTGAATTGGTGATCCTCCTGTCTCAGCCTCCCAAAGTGCTGGGATTACAGGTGTGTGCCACTGCGCCCGGCTTGTTCTTCTTCTTCTTCTTTTGGTTAATTTAATATTTATTTGGCACTTGCTATGTTCTGGGTCTCCTTGGAGAAGAAAACCAGTCTAATAAAAATTGCAAATGTAAATTTATAAGCTATACTTTACTTTTTCACGCCCATTTAACCTAGTTCTTTCCTAGGCTGCTGCTGTTCTCTGGGGCCACTAATATTGAGGTCTCATAATTGCTTTGTATCCTAATCAGAAAGACACCATTTATTTTCTTCTTCTTCTTCTTCTTTTTTTTTTTTGGTAATGGGGATTGAACCCAGGGTGCTTAATCTCTGAGTCACATCCCTAGCCCTTTTTATTTTGAGATGGGGTTTTGCTAAGTTGCTCAGGGCCTTACTAAATTTCTGAGGCTGGCTTTGAACTTGCAATTCTCTTGCCTTAACTTCCCCAGTTGCTGGGATTATAGGCATGTGCCACTGTGTTCAGCAAGAAACCATTTCTTAACATGTGGCTGGCCATACTTGACAAACACTGTAGCAGGGCCTATGTGGTAGACACAGAGCATCCAGGATGGCTGTCAGCTTTCTCACCAGCAGACCAGCACACCCTGGAGACTGAGGAAGGTGGCCATGCCCTGTAATTATCCATTCCCACTGCCAGTTTTTGGGCCTGATACCTGCCTCCTGACTGAGGCCAATCTGAACCAACATAGGATTAAAGTCTCCATCAGGAGCAACCCAACCCTCTGGGCTTAACTGCAGCAGGAGGATAAAGGAAGAACTTTCCAAGGAATGAAACCATCCGAGGAGGGAACAAACTCCTTTTCCTTGGTGCACAAATCTGCTCATGGCCAAAGTGTAGTCCTGCCAAGAGACAGACTATGTCAGTGGCTCTTAAATATTTTTGGGTTACAAACCATTTTAAGCATCTCATGAAAGCTAAGGACTTTTTTTAAAAAAATTTTTTAATATCTTTATTTTATTTATTTATTTGTATGTGGTGCTGAGGATCAAACCCAGTGACTCACGCCTGCAAGGCAAGCGCTCTACCACTGAGCCCCAGCCCCAGCAAAAGCTAAGGATTTTTGCTAGAAAAATGCTTATATGTATGCATTATTATTTTGTGGTGCTCAGGATGAAAACCTGGACCTTAAGCATGCTAGGCAAGTGCTCTGTCATTGAGTTACACCCCCACTACAGCATCAAACAATTTTAGACAGAATTTTGGGGTGCTCAGGGGCTTCCCGAAGTCCATCCACAGGCCTCAGGTTAAGAGGCACCTAACTGGGAAATCTCTCAAAGTACTCTCCATTTTCTGAGTTGCCTGGTTGGATGTCCCAGCCTAGTGATTAGTATTACAGCCCAGGAGTATGTACTACATACATCCTCCGGTGGGTGCCTCTCAGATTTGCTCCTTACTCATTCTTGCTCGCATTCTGCCACTTGACATTCTTGCACACTAATCAAAGACAAAGTTCTTGCAGTGTTGGCTTCCTGACCTACATAAAGCCTAAGCCAGTTAGCCAGTGGCCCCACTCTAGAGAGGCAGAGATGCATCATATTCACACAAGCAGGGTTAGTGTCTGCATTGTGCTCTGGTGCAATACAGCTTTGCTTCCAAGGTGGCATCCTGTCCCTGAGCTCTACTCTCAAGGATGGAAGCTCCCCACTCCCCAACCCCTGGCCTGTGCAGTGCTGCTTGAGTGTCTGGGGGCCCGAGCTCTCCTCACCCAATCCAATAGACTTGGGTCTTTGGCTTTTAAACCAGCCTACAGCTCAGTTCCATGCATTCCTTCCGGAGCGTCTCTGCACAGTGTGCCCACATGGCCATGAAGATGGAGCCCTGAGACATGCAAGCTGTCCAGTGTGGCAAGCTGAGGGCACACTGGGAAGTCTCTCCCTCCTTCCCACCTTCCCATGTATAAAGACAAAATTTCCACCAGGGAACATCTTGAACACTGCTCATGAGCCATGGTGGAGCTTGTTCACAGCTGATGAGTAAGGGGATGTGATGGGGAGGGTGAAGGTCACATGTGAGAGCCATGGAGAGCAGAGTAAGAGGTTAGCAAGGGTTAGTCATGGCCACACTCCCTCTTCCCCTGCCCACATGCCTTGTCAATGACAATCTTATCACCACAACAGACTTCAAATCAGGCCAAAAAATAAACACCAAAAACCAACAAAACAAAACAAAACACACTCAGCAAGACACAAAGTAGAGAAGTTTGCTTTAGTGTTTGTTTTGGCAAAGAACTTGGGGGCATTTGTGTAGATCAGTCTTTGTAAGGACAGTATTCCTTGACTCCATCAATACAAATCCATCTGGTGGACCTGAGGCTTAAAGGCCCCAAGTACAAATGGGTATGTGGGATGGGGGCCAATGCTGTAGGAGGTCTGCAGGCTGTAGGAGGTCTGCAGGCTGCAGGAGGTCTGCAGACTTCAGTCGCCGGGCCTGGAGGTTCTCCAGCTTCCCTCTGTACCCGGGTCCTCCCCTTAGACAGTCAAAGGGATACTGTGCCTTGTAAGAAACTACCACATACTCATGACATTCTAAAATAGGGCTGTCACATGTCAGAGAGAGAAAGAGAAATAGTTGGGCTGTGGCTCCCTGTGGAACTAATGTGGCTCTGACCATCTGAGGCAGTGGGATGAGGTGAGTGAGGTTACGTTACCTTCCTGGACACAGCAAGGGCAGAAGGAGAGAGGTCTACGCCGTGGAGTCCCGCCACTGGGCTCAACTTCAAAAAGGACCAGACAAGGAAGAGGAGGAGGAGGAAACGGATAAAGACAAAAAAGGAAGAGGAAAAGAGGAGGAGGAATTTGGAAGTGGAGAGGGACAGGGTGAAGGTGAAATAAAAAAACAAGCAGAGGACAAAAAGCATAAAAAGTGAGAAAGGAACAAGAGGAAAAGAAAAAATACAAGAAATGGAGAAGCAGAAACAGGGGAAACAAAGTCTACAAATGAATTAAGTCCTTTTTTCAGCACAGAAACTGAACAAGAGCGGGCTCAGGCGTCAGGAGCAGTCACTGATGTGGGTGTGTGGCTTGAGGGAGGGATGGTGGGGTCCTCCTAAAGATGCAAGTACTCCTTTCATGCAGCAGTGGCTCACAACCAAGTGGGCTGCACCTTCCTCCTCTATTCCTTACTGGTAGGATGTGAAATTTGAGTATTACCACAAGGTGGCCTTTATGGTCTTGGGTATTGAGCTCCCTCCTCAAAAATGTCCAAAGCCCCTGGGTTGGTCTGCCTACCTCTGTGAAACACTGTCTTAAATATGGGGCTAATATTGCTTCTAGGTGGGAAGGTGGTACCAACCAAACCTGAGTGAAATATTCTAAGATGTCACATAGATACATGTGCTTGAAATTAAATTAACCTTGGATAAGTCTAAAGGGCAATGAAGAGTCTGCTACCCTCTGAGGCTTTCTACAGAGAGGAACTGAGTCTAGGGAGGCAGCATCCTGACTTTGTGGTGGGCCTGCAGAGCTCTGGCATCTGCAATGTTCAAATTCTGAGCCAGGACAATTTTTGGGAAATGTGGGCACACAGAAGTGACTTCCACGTTTGTTTCACTATCCCTCCCGCATGCCAGAGAGAGCCAGGCACCTCTTTTTCTTTTGGACCTTCCATTTCTGGGATGGGTCCAGTGTCACAGCTGGGGGATGCTGTTGCATTTAAGACCAAGATGGGGTGTGCTGACAGGACATGCCAACAACTCACACTAATGATGCTGGTAAGAGTGGTGACGGGGCAACTGAGAGGAGACAGTGTGCAGAGAGACATCTCCAGATCAGTTGTAGGGGAGACTTGATGGTCACTCAAGGAAGAGGGAGAGGAACTGAGTAAGGGACCATCACAGAACCACAGCAGCACACACAGGGGACAGTGAAGTCCAAGGACAAGCCTCGGTGGGGATCGCAGGGGAAGAGCTGCATGGGTGGCTTATGATGAGAACCAATTTTAGGTCAACAGGAGGGCCAAACAGACAAACCATTCTACTTTGCGATGGAATAAATGCAGGGATCACTTTTCTCTTTCTTCTCAGACCTTCACTGTTCTGCACAGTGCTTTGTACAGTCAATTTGATACTGGGTACAACTTCAAACTAAAGCCAGATACAGAAAGAGCATGTGTGAAATGCTGATTACATTCAATGTTCTCAACAGATCAGACCATGCTGATACCTGGCCATATGGGAGGAGGATTTTTATTCCTAAAAAACTCTCTCTGCCTTACAGCAGACTTACATTCAACCTTCTTGGTTTCAAAGTGTAGAGTCTGTGTTGAGGTTCAGAATACCTGGATAAATCTCTTAAATAAAATGTCAATAAACCATCTCTGTTGCTTTTAGAACCAATGTTTACTGTGAAAAGGCTATGTGGTGTGGAAAATAGCATCCATATTGATTAGCAAGGGACAGTGACACAATATACAACTAATACACATCCCAAATCAAGTAGGGGCCAGCATATACATATATGTGTGCATTTCTACTTTTTGAACATCACAAAATATAGCTTTTATCTCCTTTTATGTAGATCACATTCCTTTTATACCCTTTTTGATACAGAGCACAATTTGAGATAACAAAATATTGAGAACAGAAATTAGGAAATGGAATTAGAAAAAGGAGGCATCAGGTAAAGCATGTGTTTAAAAAAAGAAAAGGAAAGGGGGAAGGCACTGTGATAACCAGCAGAAGGAAGGGTATGGAAAATTGGAAGGGCTGGTCCCTCTTGTCCCTCAGGGAGGAGGGGGATGGGCTGACACTGCAGGGCTGGTACTTTTTTCTTTAGTCTCCACAACTTCCACAATTGTGTACTGCTTTTATAATCAGAAAGGACACCCAATGGGTATTATTTTGGGAAGAAATAGAAGGGAAAACCCAATTGAATGGGGAGTTCCACACTGCAAGAGAATCTGAAAGGACCACACAAGCAAGGCACAGGGGCACCAACTGATAGATATTTCTTTGCCTTTTAGGGAGATGTGAGAAACAGATGATCTGGTTCACTGGTTCTAAGAGCAAAGGCGTCACCCAAATAGAAGATCACCCTTACCCCCAGCCCTGTGCTGGGGATGTAACTCAGAGCCCACTGTATGCTAGGCAAGCATTCTACCTCTACCACTCTACCTGAGCTACATCTCCAGCCCTTTTTATTTTGAGACAAGGTCTTGCTAATTTTCCCAGACTGGCCTCAACCTTGTGACCCTCCTGCCTGAGTCTCCTGAGTCACTGGGATAACAGTGTATGCCACCATGCTAGGTTTGTTCTTTCTATATTTCTATCTTCATACTACTTCCTCATAAAGACACTTCATCTCAACACATTGTACCCTCTCCTTCCATCCTATGAGTTAACTGAATGAAATGTTTGGATAGCTAGAAAAATTAAGCAAACAAACCAATTCTCAAGATAAGGAGCATGGCTGCTCATCTGAAATGAAGACAAAACACACTTTATCTTTTTAGTACTCAAAATCCCAAAGGCCCTAACTCTGAGGCTGAGAGGTAGAGAAAGGTTTAGTGCCTTTCTTACAGGAAGGAAGGATGTGATAATGAAGCCTGGCAGGGCCAAGACCAAGGCCTAACTTTACTTATAACCCAGAAAGCCCAGGGACAATCCATGCTGTGATGGGAGCTGGCTTAAGGCTCTGCACTTCTAGTTCAGTCATTTGATTCTGCCTGGTTTTATTTAGCCCACTAGCTTCTACACTGGTGCTAATATTGGAAATAACTAGAAATACTTTACAGAGATCATGAGCAAGGCGAGAGACTAATGATTTCATAAAATATGTTTACTGAGTACTTCTAATATACCAGGCACTGTGCTGGCCATCCACTAACTCCATTATCTTTTTCTTTTTTTGCAGGGGGGTAGCAGGGATTGAACTCAGTGGCACTCAACTCAACCACTGAGCCACATCCCCAATCCTATTTTGTATTTTATTTGGAGACAGGGTCTCACTGAGTTGCTTAAGGCCTCACTAAGTTGTTGAGGCTGGCTTTGAACTTATGATCTTCCTTCTTCATGGGACCCAAGCCACTGTGCCTAGCTAACCCCACTTTCTTTAAGAGCCAAAGCAGAGCCAGGAGGATCATGAATTCAAAGCCAGCCTCATCAACTTAGTGAGGCCTTAAGCAACTCAGTGAGACTCTATCTCTAAATAAAAATACAAAAAAGGGCTAAGGATGTGGCTCAGTGGTTAAGTGCCCCTGTGTTCAATCCCTAGTACCAAAAAAAAAAAAAAGCCCAAGCAGGAACGTATTTCTGGTTGGAAGTAAAAGACGAGGGTAGTTGCAGCAGGAAGGCAAGTTGGTTGGCCAGTCTCAAGGAGAACAAAGAGGAAGGGATGACCAGGGAACTGGCCAGCAGCTGAGTACTAGCTCTGGGATCTGCCTCATCTTAGACTTCTTCTCTGCCATCATCTAGGTCCCCAAATCCTCCCTGTTAGACAAAGGAGCCATTACCACATGCTTAAAGCTGGAAAGGTCTCTAGCTAGTACCTGGCAGACCTTGATGAGGGCTTGTTAATTGGGCATCTAGACTTGAGAAGCCTCAGCCTGGAATGTTGCATTTCCTCAGGACTCACTGGCTAGGTATGGAAGTGTACTATCCACGGAGACCTTAAGAGAAAAATAGGCTTTTTATAAGCTGAGTCATCATTTATAACTACACTTCTATGTGGGAATACAGAATTCTAAATAATAAGATTGCAAACATTATAGAATATCATCCTTTTATAAGTTGGAAGTTGGCTCATAACATCTTCCCTTCTGATATACTCTAGTCCTTGGGTTAGATTACTTCCTTTTCAGTTACACTTAGGGAAATTCTTTTGGTTTTGACTTCCTTAAGGCCTCTAAACAACTTACTCCAAGGTGTCAGAGATAGGCAATAGGCATGCTCATTTTTTAATTTCATTTTGAGATTCCACTTTCCTACCACACTGTATATCCCTCATCTTGCCTGGGGAGACTTGCATTTCTCTTTTGTTTTGCAGAAAGGCACTGGGTTTATTGCTAAGGAATCCAGTGCTGGAGCAATGCTTTTTAATCCAATTCATTGACACTACAGAGGTTTTTTTTTTTTGTCCACCTTTTCCTCAGAGACCCCAGGGGTTTTCCCAGTCATTACCATGCTCAGTTACCCAGATTAAACTTGCAGAGAGCATGTCCAGGGTCGTAAGAACTTCTTTTTCTTTTTTCTTGTGGTGCTAGGGATAGAAACCAGGGCCTTGCACATGCTAGGCAAGGATTTTGCCAGAGCCACACATACAACTCAGGAGAATTTCTTGGTGATTCTCATATAAGAAATGAGAAATGAGGCTTCATTGTTTTTTTTTTTTTTTTCAGTATTAGGGATTGAACCAAGGGATACTCTACCACTGAGCTACATCCTCAGCCTTTCATATTTTTTAGAGACAGAGTCTCACTAAGTTGCCCAGTCTGGCTTTGAATTTGTGATCCTCCTGCCTCAGCCTCCCAAGGAGCTGGGATTATGGGCATGTGCCATTGTGCCTGCCTCTATTCTGTCTTGTTCAGGTTACATAATCTGATGCAGAAGATACATGGCAAAATCTTCCTTGACTAAGACTATACTCAACTATTCTCACTTTCTAACCCAAGAAACCCATTTGCCCAGTACCAATGGCATGCCCTGGTATGCGGCAGTGTTTGTGGGCAATGACAAACCCTAAGGCCTTAGCAGGGCTGTGGAGTGGTGAGCAGGCTAGCAGGTCTAGCCTCCATACATATGACAAGGCTGGGGAGATGGTTTGTACTACAAAAAGCTCAGTGCAGAATGAACTTCTAGACTCTGTATGTGTATATGTGAGGGTGGAGAGAAAGTAAAAAACAAAAAGGTGCATTTAAGGGCTGGGGTGGTGGCTCAGTGGCAGAGCGCTTGTCTAGCATCTGCGAGGCACTGGGTTCAATTCCCAACACCACATAAAAACAAATAAAGTCCGTTGACACCTAAAAAAATATTTTTTTAAAAAAGGTGCATTTAAGAACTGAGATCCAACACATACAGACACATGAACATTGGAAAATGGTAATTTCAAAGTCCTTAAGCAAAACTAGGCTAATGCTCAGCATGAGCAGAGATACAAAAATCTACTAACATCAAATTAAGAGAAGCAAATAGAAGACAGTCACTCAGAAGGTGGGAAGGGGCCAGGCCTGGAATAGGCCTCTCTGTGCCTCCCACCCCAACTCCCTGGCAAGAACAAAAGATCACTTTCCAGAAATTCATGTTACATTTCTAAACCTTTTATTTTCTTATGAGACATACAAATCAAGAGGTAAGGTCCTGTAAAATTAGGTGTGGGTCTCTTTAATCTAAAAATTTCAGAAGAGATATCGTGAGATATCATTTTTCTTTACCATTTCTTTGCCATTTGTACCACAAATGGTACAAAGCAACAAAGCACGGTGGATTGGGCCACACCTGTTTAGTGTCTTCCTAAGAGAAGAGGAGGGAAGGGCAATGGCCACTGCAAACCCTTCTTCTCTGGACCAAGGGTCATAATGTCTCTCTAAATGGTTTCTTTTCTTTTTAAATCACAAGATCCAGCTGTTTGAGGGAGTGAAATCTTTATTCTCTATTCTCTGTGGCTCAAAGAGACTTTTTTGAGTGTTGGGAACTGAACTCAGGGTCTTCCACATGCTGCCATTGAGCTATGCACCCAGCCCAAAATGAGACTTTTGATGAATGTTTGGAGCCTTTAAATAGTTAGCTGAAAGCCACTGAAAGACCCCATTGAGGCACTATGGTGGGACAGATAGAACACTGGGGTCTGGACTCCTCTGAGTGGGATATGAAATTCCTAACACTCTGAGTGCTATTTAGAGCTCTGTGTCATCCACATGAAAAACAAGATTGATGTTGTGACCCAGAAATGAGGTTGATATAGGCCTTTTGGGGAGGAAGGGGCAGAGCAGCAATCCAGTTCTAACTACACTTCAAGCTCCAGATTTCAAAAGGTCCCCTCCTCTGCCCGCCCAGTACTAGGGATTGAATCCAGGGGCATTCCACCACTGAGTAACATTCCTAGCCCTTTTTATTTTTAATTTTGAGACAAGGTCTTGCTAAGTTGCCAAGGCTGGCTTCTGACTTGCAATCCTCCTACCTTGGCCTACTGAGTTGCTGGAATTTACAGATGCACACCACTATGCCCAGTTCAAAAGGGTATCTTTCCCCGACTTTGTTAATGAATATTACCAAGTGCCCCAATAAGTAAATATCAGCAGAAACTGAACAGAGATGTAATTGTGGCATCTAAGCTTTCTCCTGGGGCTTGGTGAGGACAGGGCCTGGTGACCTTTACCCTGTGCCTGGTGTGCTTGAGTGACTCTCTTCAGAAAGAAACGTTACTTCCATGCTTACTTAGTAGGCAACAGCAGCAGCCTATATGGTGAGCCGAGCCCATAGGAGGAGTCTGAACATTATATACAAGAGTGCGCTGACAAAAGGGGAAGTTCTGAGAACCAAGTAGCAGGTGTTATAAGGTGTCTGATGGTGGGGTACTTTATAATTTGGAAGACACACTGAATTTCTTTTTTCTATATATTTTATTTCCCCCTGGAATTTGTTAGCATTCTAGACCCAAAGAGCTAAAAGCTGTTGTGAAAACAGCCCACTGCATTTTCTCAGTTGAGCAGTGGGGGCAAGAAAACAGGAGACATGAATCAGACTGTCTGTGAGGCAATAGCAGTGTCTCTAACTGGGAGGGCCAGGCAAGCACAAGCTCAGAGAAGTGGGCTTTGAGAGCTCCTTCTACAAGGTTCTGAATGTAATAATGTCTTTTTTTAAAAAATGTTTTTTGTAGTTGTAGATGGACACAATACCTTTATTTTATTTATTTATTTTTTGTAGTGCTGAGGATTGAACCCAGTGCCTTGCACGTGCTAGGCAAGCAGCTACCACTGAACCACAACCCTAGCCCTGTAATAATGTATTTTCACACATTAAGATTTATTTAGAATTGACATTACCATTGTCTAGAAGTGTTAGGAGGAGGTAGGAAGGGGATTGTGGGCATTAGACAGGGAATGGGATCTGTTAAGTGGGGTATAAGCAGCAGCCCTTTTTCAGCATCAATGGCCATGAGTGTGGTGATCCCTTAACACTCCAAAAGCTCTGGGAGCCTGTGGAGGGGTGGGATCCATGAGAGCAAGGGATCAGGGACACAGAGAACAGAGACTACAGTCCCACCTATCTAAGGAGCCGAGGGCTCCATCTGCTGGTTGGTGGAGGTTCTCTAAGGATATGTCACTGTCCTATAATAGGAATCAGAATTATGGCCTTGGGTTTGTTATTGTTGTTGTTGTTGTTTTCTTCCTCTTGGAAGTGCTGTAAATGGAACCCAGGATCTTGCACATGCCAGGAAAATGCTGTATCAATGAGCTATACCTCCAGTCTTGGCTTTGGTTTTAAAATGAATGGGCCAAGAAATGATTCTCTCAAAAGGATGGTGTTAGAATAAAAAATGAGAGAATTATCCTTAATAGCTCTTTTGTTTTCAGGCCATTTCTAGGAACTGAGCCTCTAAGGGAAGCTGAGACTGGATTGCTTGATCAAAGATAGGGAACACCAAGCAGGTGCAGAAAACCCTGCTTGGCACTCCTGCCACATGGTAGCTTTCCAGGAGAAAAGATGCCCAAAGTCTAGAAACAAAACTCACGGATTGGTTATTTCTCTAAGCCAAAACAAATGATGAGCCTTGTACAGAAAAGATAGCAAATATACTGAATTCCTTTCAGCTAGTGGTTCTCTGGCTTTAGAAGCCATCAGAATCAGCTGCAAGGTCTGCTGAAACCCAGATACCATAGCCTCATCTGCAGAGTTTCAGATTCAGCAAGTCTAGGGTGGAACCTGAGAATCCTTATGTCTAAAAAGCCCCCAGGTGATGCTGCTGCTGCTGCTGTTGGTCTAGAGACCACACTTTTTGAGAATTACTGCCTGAGGCTTCTCCTGCCTTCATTGAAAAAAAGTGTAAAGTCAGTTCCAGGATGTGACAAAGAGGAGGCCCATCATTATGAACATCTCTCAATTTAAACTCAAGTCTGAAGAATTTGGGCCAAAATCATAACAGCCATTCCTATGCACTAGGATCTTTTGGGGGAAATGTGAGTATACCCTAATGAAAGTGACTGAGGTTGAGTTCTTCATTTTGTGTCCTTTTTTTTTTTTTTTTCTCTTTTCTTCTTTCAGTGCTGGGTATGGAATCCAGGGCCTTAAACATGCTAGGCAAGTGCACTACCACTGAGCTATATCCCCAGCTCCACGTTTGCCTCTTAAGTGTGATTGGCAGTGAGCTTCATAGTGGATATAATACCTATAAGTTATGAAAGATAAGGTTCAGGACAAAAATCATGTTGGATTTGAGTGTGTGTGTACTGTCAAACAACCAAACAAGGGGACTAGTAAGGGAACTGCAAGGTTGTTGAGGTGGAGTAGATAAAGTCTTATTATGAGATATTAGAAAATTTCTAGGCAGCAAAAGCTATCTTAAATCTTCCTCTGGAGTATATATAGGCAGTGGAGAGGCTCTGACATGCTGCTCCTTTTTTTTTGTTTTGATGGTACTGGGGATGAAACCCAGGGTCTTGCGCATCTAGGCAAGTGCTCTACCATTGAGCCTGGAAAAGGGTTTGTGCTTTTGCCATTTGGTTATCAGGTTGGTTTCTTCTTGCTGTTTGTGAGGAAGGACCAGGAGAAACAAAGGAGAAGGGTGTCAGCGGGGTTAGTACCAGCAACAGTTGCTGCTATACATACCACCCAGATGCAAGTCGATGAGGTCACTGTAATAAGACTCTCCCCAATAGTCTACAACAAGGAATTGGTGAAGAGAGAGTTATTTGACCAGGTGACCCTGCTATCCCCCACACCCAAGGCCATCAATGACACAAAGCATAAGAAACATGCAGATATATAGCAAGAGGGCAAAGAGAACAGCTGGAAAACATGCATGTCTATAAGTGCATTATATGCACACATGCAGGCCATCTGTGTGTGTGTACCTCATGGTGTGAAAGGGGATTAATAAAACCAGTGGGCGCAGAGTCAACAGTCATTATCAGTGTGATCCTTTTTCATACCTTGGTTCAGTAAGGACAAAAGGCTTTGGCTTTGTTGGGAAATCTGACCCTACTGAAACTCAGTCTTATCAAAGAAGATTTAAGAAGTTCAAGAGTAGATCAGAGGCTACTTACTTCCTTAGTTTCTGAATATCAAAAACCCCAGGCGCAGGCCCTAAGATGTGGACACCCTAAACAAGCCCTGGAAGAGTCTCAACCCTTGGGTTTAAACACAGTTGGCAGCACTTTTAAGAACTCCTGTGTATGGCCCAATTAGTGACTGTAGCAAGTTCCTTGCAGAGCCACTCTGCTAGATGAGCTTAAGATGAAGGAGGACCTTCTGAGGTTTAGTTTTACAACTTTAAACAGCCTTCTGGAAATGAGCTGGGACTTATGCAGAGTTCTTACCCAGCAACTATTTGCCCTGAGGTCTGCTGGCCACCAGCACTCAGCCTTTTAGCTCCTGCAGTAGCCCAGCAAAGTATGTTCTGTCCTTCACATGCCTGAGATGTAAAGTCTGGGCAGTGCCAAACACTGGGCTTCAGCAAGTGGTTCTCATCTCCTCAGAACTGTAAGGAGGTGCAGAGCACAACAAAACTCAGCTGCTATTGTGTCACTCTTTCTCCAAACCTCACAATCTAAACGCTGATCTTGGCAGCCTTTTGTTCCACACAGGGTTTCCTCTTTAAGAATGGACATACATCAGAAAATTAAATACAATCCTACAAAGGCTTCCCAGCTCAGGCTCAAGGTTGATCTGGTAGTTTAAGTTTGAATCAGAGTTCCAGAAACAAAAAAGCAACTTGAATGTCCCAGGACCAGAAATCACATTAAAGTCTTGGTCTTGTCCTAGGCTTGAAAGCTCTGAAGCTAATCCTTGAGCTCTGGATATATAGAAGCCTTTGACAAATAGAGATTAACTGGGTTGCAGATCTGTATCAGATCTCTTCTCTGGAAGGGCAGTTTGGCTAACAAAGTCTGACCCCCTCAGACACAATGGAAGCTTGAGACCATCAAGTGAGACAAAATGGCAGATTTGGCTGGCTTGGTAGCACAGCCCTCAGGGATGAGGCTGACAAGCATTGTTGGAAGATTCCAGTTTTCGCACTCAGCTGGAGATATTTCTTCAAGTTTCAGCTAGGTGCAGTGAGACTAACAAGAAGAATGCAATGCAGAAGCAGAAAAGAGTGGCCAATGTGCACAGTTAGCCTCAAAGATGGTATCTGCCAAGTGGGACCATGTCCACTGGGAAGTGACATTAAACCAGCCTTGGAGGGGGTGTATTGAAATAAGAAAAAGGCAATATATTTGGAAATAAGTTATGGTAGAAGCACTGAATCTTTAGTGTTTCCTAAATGCATCATGGGGAAATACTTTAACAAAGCTACTGAGATGCATCTTTAGAGAGAGAACAGACTGGATTTTGGTTAAAGATGTTTTGGCAAAGTCTCATCTATAGGAAGAAGCTGGACTAGAATAATGGTTTTCAAAGTTCTATGGAACCCTAGGGTTCTTCACAGTGTGCCAGAGGTCTTCCAAGTACTTCAAATGCTTCTTTTTTTTTTTTTTAAATATATTTTTAGTTGTAAATGGATACAGCTTGCTTATTTATTTATTTATTTGGTGCTGAGAATTGAACCCAGTGCCTCACACATGCTAGGCAAGTACTCTACCAACTGAGCCACAACCCCAGCCCCTCAAATGCTTGTAACTCTAAAAAAATTTGAAAAGGCACAGCACACTTAAATGCTTAATATGCCAACTTTTAACCCACTGAAAACTATCAGGAGGACTTGCTTTTGCGAGGCCCTCAGGACCAAGTTTCTTCTGCTTCCTGTGTACAAGTATCTGCATTCCTTGTAAATGTGTTAGTAAAAAAGAAACTATGTAATTCATTTAAATCCTGGCCTGCAAGTGTAGTGCTCATACATTAGGGAGATGCCAGTCTCTCAGAGCATGCACCTATCAGCATGGCACTTAAGGTGGATGACACATTATGCCACAATATCACAGTGTAGTTGGGTTTCTTGTTTACTCTGGGAGTGTCTGAGATTGGTTCTTTATTAGGAATATGAGTTGTTGTTATATTTGTTAGTGATTCAACTGTGGAGAAATGCTACTGTTTTGTTTTTAAACTTCTAGTAGCTACATCATTTAAATTGCAGATATCCTGAGAGTTCCAGGCAATTCATTAAAAACAAACTGTTGCCATTTACAGCAACTACTGGTGTATATAAGGCTGTTCTCACCTCTGTTCCCACAAATGAACTGGATGCTGGACCTGGATGCTGGTGCAACTCTTCACCATACTCTGTGTTGTCAAGTTTGTGTGCGTATGTTTTAACTTTTTTTTTTTTAATATTTATTTTTTTAGTTGTAGGTGGAAAGAATATCTTTATTTTATTTTTATGTGGTACTGAAGATCGAACCCAGTGCCTCACGCGTGCTAGGCGAGCACGCTACCACTGCGCCATAACCCCAGCCCCTGTTTTAACTTTTTTAGGGCAATTATTTTTTATTTTAAACTTGAACTTATAATGTTGTAAAAGGGCTCTGCTGCTAAAAGCAAGTTCAAAAAGCACTGACTTATATGAAATTCAATTGTACATGGTCACGAAAATGTTATTTATCTAAACAACTGGAAAGAAGAATTTTGGTAAAACCCTTTAGCCAATTTGGTGTGCGTGTGCATGTGCTAGGGTTGGAATACAGGGTCCTGCATTACTAAGTAAACTCTCTACCACTGGGCCACACTCCAGCCCTCCCCTGCCAGTCATTAATGGTGTTATTTTCTGGCCCTTATTCAGCAGCTGGAATAATATGCTTGTTACAGAAGCGCTGAAGTATTGTGTAGACTCCAGCTGCACGCAGCTGATAACAATTGAATTCTTTACAGAAACCATCAACCCAGATGGCAACCTTCTTCCCTGAAACTCAGAATCTTGTAAGGAGGGATATTGTCCCCCTTTTCCTGGGGAACTCTGACTCTGAATGTGCATGCATACACCTGTGGAGTTATTCTCACTATGTGTTGTGAGATCTATCTACTACTTTCCATCTTGGCAGAAGTGATCTATGAAGTAAAAAGCAATAATGGCTCCAGGGTCCCTTTTAGTATCTTCTGCAAGAGAAGCAAGGAGGGCAGGGCCCTGTGGGTCCACTTTAGTTGGCAAAGGACACCTCTGGAGGGCTAACTCCCTCCAGGGTCAGTATGAATAGGAGGCAAAAAAAGCATGCAGGGAAGGGAAAGGAGTCCCATAGTCTGGCGGGAGACATGATGGTTCACTGGGACACCTGAGGACCCTTCTAAGTGAACCTGGATCTCCACTTCTTTGCACTGGAGCCAGTGCTTGCCTCGTAGTAACATCCCAGTCTTCTTAGCTTTCTTGATAATAAGTGGTTCAAGTTTTTGCATTTCCTTTGGTAACCCAGGCTTCAAGGGGTAAGTCCAGCATCAGGTGAGGCACAAAAACCAAGAACATCCACATCCTCATCTTTCTCTCCCAGCCCATCTCTTCACCTGAAGGTCATCATTGAGCGACTGATAAACTGCAATTTCTGAGCCTTGAAGGGCCTGACAAGGGGGACCTGCTTCTATGCTTGATTCCCATTCCTCACCACATGAACTTCAGTTCTACAGAATTCATCTTGATACCAGGCACATACCATAAGGCCAGCTCATTGGTCAGCGTTCCACCTTGATCACATGGCAGTGGCTGCCCCTTACCAGTTCTTCAGTTCCACATAGAGTTTACCTGTCAGATATACCATCCTCCTTCCCTCTGCCACTCTAGAATAAGAAGGTGGTAAGAAGTCACTGCCTTTCTTTATCTCAGCCTCACAATCTGCATGCTGAGCCTGGAGGCCTCCATTTTCTTTGTAAAGAGATGGAGGAGTCCCTGGATGAGACTCTGGATGGCTAAGAAAGCAGAGATCAGTCACTCCATGCCTGAGGCTAGGGCTGGCCCAATGGATATAAGGTCCTGAACTAGCAGAGCTTCCTAGGCTTTGGCCCAGAGATGACTAGGTACTTCCTTGCCTTCTCTGTGCCTAAACACATAGACCCCTGGGAGCAGTAGACATTACTGGTACTAATTTGTCAGCATTTCCTGTCAGAGTGGCAGTCATCAACCACATGCCCTACTGGGTCTACTATGGGCCAACACATCATGACCCCACCCGCTGTCTCTCCAACCCTGTTCCAAGTGATTGGCCTTTAGTGAACATCAAGCCTGGGCTGAGCCTGGAAAACACAAGAGTACCAAGAGTACCTGTAAACTCCACCCATAGGAGATGGTGAGGACTCTATGGCTTGGGCAGGAGAGAGCCCAGAAGACTAAGGACAGGAGGAGCATGTAGGGGAGCAGCTGGGGTTCTGCTCAGTGCAGTTCTGTGATGGTTCCTTGTGATACAATCTCCCTCATTCCCAGGTATTTTTCCTAGAGAAAATGATGGGGTGGGAAAGGAGGAGGAGAAGGAAGAGGAACAAGCCCAGAGTTTGCCATCAATAGATGATGGGGGGCCTAAGATTTTTTTTTGTACCAGGGATTGAACTCAGGGGTACTCAACCACTGAGCCACATCCTCAGCCCTATTTTGTATTTTATTTGGAGACAGGGTCTCGCTGAGTTGCTTAGTACCTTGCTATTGTTGAGGCTGGCTTTGAATTCGCGATTCTCCTGTCTCAGCCTCCCAAAGTGCTGGGATTACAGGTGTGCGCCACCACGCCCGGCCCTAAGATTTTGTTCTACTAGGAAATGGTAAGCTGTAAGATGGGCAGGAGATCAGGCCTGGACCTCAGGGATGCCCCAAATGCACTTTTCTTTTTGTTTTTTTGTTTTTGTTTTTTTTTTTGGTACTGGGGATTGAACTCAGGGGTACTCAACCACTGAGCCACATCCCCAGCCCTTTTTTGTGTTTTATGTAGAGACAGGGTCTCACTGAGTTGCTTAGCGCCTCGCCATTGCTGAGGCTGGCTTTGAACTCGCGATTCTCCTGTCTCAGCCTCCCTAAGTGCTGGGATTACAGGCTTGAGCCACCGCGCCCGGCTCTTTTCTTTTGCTTAATGGGAAGCCCCAGATGTGATGCAGGGACACAGAAAATTCCACTAAAGGAGGAGCTGAATTCCAGCTGATGCATAACTGGCTTCCCCAGTGGGGAAGCTGGGGTCTCCTTCAGAATAAACTTCCTAACAAGGACCCAGACAGTACCTGCTTCGCCTCGGAGTGCCTTCTCCACCGCAACCCCTCTCTCCTCCAGCTGCCTCTGTTTCTCTTCTACCTGCTCCAGCTGCCGTTGGATAATCTGTCAAAAGACAGCAATATGAGCACCCAGCTTTCTTATCTCTAGTTTTCAGAAGAAAAACTAAACTGGGCAATCTCAAGGAGGGAGAAAGATAAGTTATATTGAGATGTTGGAAAGAGATCTAGTCCACCTGCATCCGAATCCCCCAGGGCCTTGTTACTAAGCAGATTCTAGGACCACTGTTCTAAGTTCATGGTATATGGAAGCAGCTGAAGCAGATGCCCACCCTCTGTAGGCAGGAGGAGAAGCATTTAAGTACTATTACTTGAGAATTTCTTTCATTTTTTGGGGTACCAGGGGTTGAACTCAGGGGCATTTGACCACTGAGCCACATTACAGCCCTATTTTGTATTTTATTTAGAGACAAGGCCTCACTGATTTCCTTAGCACCTTGCTTTTGCTGAGGCTGGCTTTGAACTCACGATTCTCCTATCTCAGCCTCCTGAGCTGCTGGGATTACAGGTATGTGCCACTGTGGCTGGCACCTCAGAATTTCTTTCTTTCTTTCTTTTTTTTGACACTGGTGATTAAACCCAGGGGTGTTTTACCATTGAGCTACACGCCAGTCCTTTTAAATTTCTAAGTTGCTGAGTCTGGCCTTGCAGTGATGATCCTCCTGCCTCAGTCTCTCAAGTTTTTGGGATTATAGGTATGTACTATCATGCCTGGTTACATCAGATCTTTCTGATAGCAAGACTGCTAAACTGGATGGGCTACTTAGAAATCTATCTCTATAAGTTAAAAAAAAAAGTATAGAATGGTCTAAGATATGAGGCCTTAAGACAGAGGCTGATACCTATAGGATAACTCTAATCTCTCCCACAAAGTCCAAGGTCCATGACAGGTCACAAACTGATTTTTTTCCCTCCCTGTACTGGATATTGGACTCAGGGGTGCTTTATCACTGAGCTATATCCCTAGCCCTTTAAAATTTTTTTTTTATTTTGATACAGATCTAAGTTGCCCAGGCTGGCCTTGAACTTGCGTTCTTCTTGCTTCAGTCTCCTGAGTAGCTGGAATTACAGGTGTATGACATTGTGCTCAGCCACAAACTGAATTTTTTTTTTTTTGGTACTGGGTATTGAACTCAGGGGTACTTGACTACTGAGCCACATCCCTAGCCCTATTTTGTATTTTATGTAGAGACAGGGTCTCACTGAGTTGCTTAGGGCCTCACAGTTGCTGCGGCTGGCTTTGAACTCGCGATTCTCCTGTCTCAGCCTCCCAAAGTGCTGGGATTACAGGTGTGCGCCACTGCGCCCAGCTCACATACTGACTTTTGACACTACTGCTTACAAGTAAGAGAACTAATTGACTCTATAATGACTATGCTAGACCACAGAATTTAGGACACTCAAAGTGTGGCTCTTCCCTTTTTACTGATGGCTCTGCAAAGATGGGGCCACTACATCTGCACTGAGCTGAAAGCACTTTGGGACTGTCATCTCAGATGACAGGGACACCCCATCTGCTTCTCCTCTGCTTTCTTCACTCTTCTTCCTTGTGGATAGAGGTCAACTGAGTGTACATGAAGATATGGTCATGTGGCTTTCCACCTGTATGTTTTGTCTGTCTCACTGTCTATGGTTGTACCTGGGCTCGGTGGAGCCGCTTGAGTTCCTCCTGCTTGGCCTGTCTCCGAGCTGCCTTCTGCACACGTCGGGTCAGCTTGGCATTCAGCTCCTCCTCTGTGTAGGTTCTTGGCTAGAGGGAATGAAAGAGATCTTCTCAGTCAGATGCACTCAGGTCTGAGATCAGTTTGTGCAATAGCTTGGCAGGGGCATGAAGTAGACTGTCCCCTAAGTGGGAGCTGATGGCTGGCATACACCAGTGTGAAGCTCCTCCACTGCAGCCTGACCAGAGACTTCCCTGGCACTGTTCCCTGTTGGAGTTCCAAATGCCACAAGGCACATCTAAAGATCCCCAAGATGAGACATTTTCCCTCTGTGACAAGGAAAGGTGGCTGAGTGGGGACTGAGTGTTAGGAGGTTAGAGTATTAAGAGGCTCCTTATCATTGAGATCATTTTACTTGTTTCCTATGTAAGGATGCCTGTACTTTTTAAAGATCTCATGGGAGTAAAAAATGTCAGTAAAATGTTTCCTAAGCCTCATGCTTCTGAGTTATACAGGGAAGGGAAAAAAAGGAAAAATCAGGATCCTTTTATTTTCTTGTTTGGAATCGAAAGCCACTGTCTTCAGATGAATGGTATTCAGGAGGTTCTTTTAAGAACATCTGAACTAGAAAAAAATAGGAATGCTTCTATTTTAAATCTGGGGAAACCCCAAACTAATATAGGCTGAAGAAGGAACTGTGGCGGTGACCCTTGATGGCCTCTGGGGATTGTACAGGCAACAGTTGCCACTGAAAGCAAAGGAGGAAGTGGCCTGGTCAGGTGGTTGTGGCTAGTGCCATCAAGAATGGAG
>CM053403.1:98548749-98638782 GCA_028644305.1 Xerus rutilus
GCCTGTAATCCCAGCACTTAGGGAGGCTGAGACAGGAGAATCGCGAGTTCAAAGCCAGCCTCAGCAATGGCGAGGCGCTAAAGCAACTCAGTGAGACCCTGTCTCTACATAAAACACAAAATAGGGCTGGGGACCTGGCTCAGGGGTCGAGTGCCCCTGAGTTCAATCCCTGGTACCAAAAAAAAAAAAAAAAAAAGAATGGAGGAGGATGGGCTGGGGTGTGGCTCAGTGGTAGAGCGCTTGCCTAGCATGTGTGAGGCACTGGGTTCAATTCTCAGCACCACATATAAATAAATAAAATAAAGGTCCATTGACAACTAAAAAATATTTAAAAAAAAAAAAAGAATGGAGGAGGTGACTGGACAAATTCAGTGCAGGTTGAAGGCTACGGGGAGTATCCCATGCTTTGCATAGACACAGGGCAACCCCTGAGAGGTACATGTTGGGGATTTGCCATCATTCACAAGGCCATCTATATTGTTTCTTAAAAAAACAAAACAAAAAACCAAACTAGATTTTATAGACTTTAAAGAAGGCTTCCAAATTCAACTCAGAGTCTAGACTCTTTGTCTTTCCTCTAAGAGCTCTAAAGACAGTGGAGTGTCAAGTGAAGAGGCAACAGGCAGTCCTTAAGGACAGCTGTAGCATTCTAGTGCTCTTAGCAGCTCAGGTCTCAGTCCACAGAGCTGAGACGAACAATTCCTCTTATTGGGTGGGTGCCCAGACCCAGAGGGGCAGCTCTGCCTCCCACCCAGGCACCTGGAGCATTACCACATGCACTCCAGCCAATGAAAAGCGGGTGTGTCTCATCCTCTTTCTCCCTCATGACACAGCTGAAGGAGGTCTGGGTGCTACAGCTACATGCACGTATGAACAGTTAGTGAGGATGTGGCTGCAGGGCCTGGGCTCTGGTTGCTCTGGGTGGTTAATCACAGACAGGCATGCAATGATGACCAGCCAGCAGGAATGAGATACTACCTTTGATGAATAGGATCTCCTGAATGCCAAGGCGTGTGGTACATAAATCGACTTTTAAGGGGATGGCAACAGAAAACAAAACAGAACAGCAATGACAATGATGATTAAAAAAATTAAAATGGAACACAGAAATGGATTAAAATCAGAAGTTTAAAACAAACATATGAGACTTAAACACATGATTATTTTCCACAATGTCACATAGGACTGTGCGAGGAAGAACCTGCATGTACAAACTCTAGCAGCTGCATCTTAGTGAACACTGGTTTTGAGTAAGACTGGGGTTCACTTTTTTACTGAACAGAAATAACTTCTTTACCATCCCCCAAATCTTCTCTTTTCTCAGTATGCCTTGTGTCAAGGTCAAAACTGTTCAAATACATGATCATAGGTTCCACTTCTCCTTTAGTAACCCATTCCTTTGCTTGTGGAAATTTAGAACACTTCCTGCTGCTCATGGATGGGGGTGAATGGGGTAGATTTCTCATGTTAGACACAGACACAGAGGGAAACGAGGCAATGAACCTCATACACTCTCCCAAAAAGCTCTCTCCTGGCATGTTCCTAAACAGGAACACGTGGGTTCACAGTGTATTACCCAGCTACCCTGGGACAGGGGACACAGGCTATTTCTTGATTACACCTAGTGAAGGGAACTGAAATAGCATAAATCACTGCTATTTGCCTAAAGTATTTCAGATAGCAATGATTTTTTTTTTAAATTTTATTTTGGTACCAGGGATTGAACTCAGGGACACTCGACCACTGAGTCACATCCCCAGCCCAATTTTGTATTTTATTTAGAGACAAGGTCTCACTGAGTTGCTTAGTGCCTTGCTTGTCGTGGAGTCTGGCTTTGAACTCACGATTCTCCTGTCTCAGCCTCCCAAAGTGCTGGGATTACAGGCGTGCACCACCGCGCCCAGCTCAGATATCAATGTTAACTGACCTCTTTTTACTCCACTAAACATTGAGTGGAGCTGCTCACAGTACTGGGGTCAGTTACATTTGCTCTTCTGGTCTTCTTATCAGTTGTATTAAGTAGTTAAAAGGCCATCAGGGAGCCAGGGAGGGAGGTGGCTTGAGTCTGGTAGCCTACAAGGTAAGAGATTCTGCGAGCAACAGGAAGGCTTGCAATGCCCTGCTGCCTGTGCTGCTTCTGTCTGTCACAGGTGTGACATAGTGGGAACCCACATTTCATATGCACATTATTCTGGAAAAGAATGGACTTGCCTTTGCGAATAGACATCTTGCCTCAGACTCACTCAATTCTTTCACAAAGCAGATTGAGAGAAAGAATTTCATTATTAGAAACAGGCTAGTTTTAAAAAGGGAAAGGAGAGATGATGTCCCTGAATAGCATGGGAAAAACTCATAGGGTTATGTAACTACACCTTAAGGAAAAGCATGGACATCTGTACCTGGTTGCTGTAAATATCATGGGGATAGGGCAGCAGCCTCTTTCTCCATAATTTACCCATTTTTGGAACTGGTACCAATTTAGAATGAAATCATGACACACCTTTCGTGTGCCCAAGAGATGAGGCCAGCCACAAGAGCTGACAGTGTGGCTGTGAAACAGGAAGAGGGGCTGTCAGAGAGCAGGCCCAGCACCCTCTGATAGGCTAGGGTGGTGGTCAAGAAGCAGCCATGTTAATTGTATTTAAAGTCAGATGGAAGCAAAGAGAAGAGGTCAACATGAGTTATTTCTTATTGGCAGAGCCGTAGGTGTTTTAAAAAACCTGCATTTGCATTTTTTTTTTTTGGTACCAGCAATTGAACTCCGGGGCACTCAGCCACTGAGCCACATCCCCAGCCCTATTTTGTGTTTTATTTAGAGACAGGGTCTCACTGAGTTGCCTAGTGCCTCGCTGTTGCTGAGGCTGGCTTTGAACTTGCGATTCTCCCGTCTCAGCCTCCCAAAGTGCTGGGATTACAGGCGTGTGCCACCGTGCCTGGCTGCATTTTGCATTTTTAAAAAAATACAAGTTATTGGGCCGGGGTTGTGGCTCAGTGGCAGAGCGCTTGCCTCGCACATGTGAGGCACTGGGTTCAATCCTCAGCACTACATAAAAATAAATAAACAAAATAAAGACACTGTGTCCATGTATAACTAAAAAATAAAAAAATATATACAAGTTATTTTTAGTGGTTTTTTTCTTCTTACTATCAAAAACCCAGTCACTTGCTTCAGTGCTTGACTCAGGGCTGAGTCTGAGATACAAGAGAAGCTATCTCCTCCATCTCTACTACACAGTGGCTCTGTGGCTGGAAGCCTGGCCTCTTAATTCAAGCCAAATCCCATTTTCACTTTCAGCTCTCTTGCTCCCTATACTTCTTATTCTGAAAAATTTCAATCCTACAGAAGTGTTGACAGAGGAAGAAAATGAATACCTGAATACCTATCAGACTTCCCCAATGTTAACATTTTACAGCATGTTTCATAGGTATGCGTGCATGTATATAATCTTTATATTACATGTAATATAACCTTTATATTATATTACACACCTTTTTGTTGTTGTTGTTGTTGGTATGGGGGTTGAACTTAGGGGTGTTTTACCATTGAGCTACATCTCCAGCCCTATTTTGTATTTTTATTTAGAGACAAGGTCTCACTGAATTGCTTAGCACCTCACTTTTGTTGAGGCTGGCTTTGAACTCACGATCCTCCTGCCTCAGCCTTCTGAGCTGCTGGGATTACAGGCGTGTGCCGCTGCACCTGGCTCTTTTCTGTTTTTGAGACAAGGTCTTGCTAAATTGCTGAGGCTGCTCTTGAACTTATGATCCTTCTGCCTCAGCCTCCCAAGCTGCTGTTATTGCAGGTGTATGCCACAGCATCCAGCTATAATTTTTTCTTTTTCTGAATCATTTGTAGATGCCATAAACCTTCACCTTGAAAAATATTAGCATGTATTTCCTCCTAAGAACAGAAACATTTTCACATATAATTACAGTACCTCTGTCACTTGCAAGGAACTTGATACTGATTGGATGATACAATTATACATACTACACTATTCATGATCAAATTTCTTTAACTGTTTTAAAAGCATCCTTTATAGCTATTTCTGTTCTGTCTTAGCCTCCATGTCTTGAAAACATGGTGACCTGCTTTCACTGGGTTCAGCTCCACACTATGGCAGAAACCAGGTTAGCAGCTTCCCAGGCCCTGCCTTGTCTTCCAACATTCCCTATGTGATCTCCAGTGAATGGCTGTCCCTATAGGGTATGCCTGGTATGTGAGGTCTCCATAGCCCTGTGGTTCTAGGAATCTATAATGAGGCCCTTGACTCTCTCACAAGAACAGGAAAGTGAGCTCTTCTGTTCCTGGTGCCTCCGAGACCCCAGGAAAGTCTGTGGTCAATGGGAGGTGGACCTGAGATCATGGCTTTGGCATAGCCAAATGTGGGAATCCTGCTGATTAGCATACTGTCAGCATGCTTTGTTAATTTGTGGAGAAGCAGTGGAGAAAGACCATAAAAGCAATCACACTTGAATGTTTTTGACCTACAATGACATGAACTATCTGAATATCTGCATGGTCAGCATGGAGGTAAAGAGAAACATTCTCCTTTCTTCACAGATCCCCTTAAGAATCCCAAGACAGGGCTGGGGTTGTAGCTCAGTGGTAGAGTGCTTGCTTAGCATGTGTGAGGCACTGAGTTCAATCCATAGCACCACACAGAAATAAATAAATAAAATAAAGGTATTTTGTCCATCTATGACTAAAAAATAAAAATAAAAATAAAATAAAAAAAGAACCCCAAGACATCATCTACCCGCAATGTGGTGATGTGTTTGGGACCCACATGAAAAATCCAGAAGCAATTCTCAGTTCAGAACCAACACTACCGCGTGGGAGACCTCAGCAGGGGATACTCAACAGGAGGCACATAAACTGAACCCCCAAGGGAAAACACATAAGACTCCTAGACCTTCACTTAGTGCTGGCCTGGTAGTGACATATGAGGTCTAACTCTGTAGATGGGTGGAACAGGAGAAGATGACTGTCATTTTAGGTGTTCTTCTAGGACAGTGTAGAAGGAGCTGATGCAGCCTTAGAGACTAACACATCAAGAATGAGATAAGAAGTAAGCTGAGCATTTTTCTCCAGTTTGACAAGTTGTTGTTGTTATTATTGGTACTGGGGATTGAACTCAGGGGCACTTGACCACTGAGCCACATCCCCAGCCCTATTTTGTATTTTATTTAGAGACAGGGTCTCACTGAGTTGCTTAGCACCTCGCTTTTGCTGAGGCTGGCTTTGAACTCACAATCCTACTGTCTCAGCCTCCTGAGCCACTGGGATTATAGGTGTGTGCTACCATTTTGGACTTGCCAAGTTATTATTAATATTATTTATTATTTTTTGATACTGAGGATTGAGCCTGGGGTACTTTACCACTGAGCTACATCTCTAACCTTTATTTTTTGAGACAGGGCCTTGCTAAGTTGTTAGGGCCTAAATTGCTGAGGTTGGCCTCAAACTTGGAATCCTCCTACCTTAGCTTCCTAAACTGTTGAGGTTATAGGTATGTGCCACTGTGTCTGGCTCAGTTTGCCAAGTAATTAAATTAAGAGCTGAATCAGGCTGGGAGGAGGAAACTGGAAGCAGGCTACAGAAGGCATCTTTGTGAACTGGTACACAGAGAGGCACAGAACTACTACAGTCTTCCCTGGTTGGTCTACTGGCTAGCAGTTTAAAGTTTTTGATGAAGAGGGCAAACTCAAACCCAAGTCCCAAAAGACCTTGTCAAAAATGCACATGACATTCTGGGGTATATTTTCATTCAAAAAGGGAGGTAAGGGGCAGCAGGGATCTTACCCTGGAAAGGAGGGGAGGACATGACACAGGGCTAGACAGGGGGCAAGGTGTAGCTAGGCTCACACAGATCATCATTGCCCCTGTCTTGCTGCTGAGGACTTTATGGATCTTAGTTCCCATATAAACACTGTTATCATATAGATGCCCCACTAGAATTCTCTCTAGTTCTCCCTCTTCCAACTTCATTGCATCTGGACAAAGCTATAAGAGTCCTTGAAAATAAAAAAAACTCAAATGAGTACCAAAGGAAGCCAATGATAAAGGGACTTTGCATATAGACAACTTTGCTTCTCAGGAGAGCCAAGTGGCCATACCTTCTAAGCCCTGGAGCAGCCAGAGGCCCATGTCAGACGTAGCACATACTCAAGTTAGTTTCCAATACCAGTTCTTAAGCAGGAAAACAAACAAACAAAACCCCTCTCTAATTAATGAATCTACAAAGCAGGCAAGATGATGAGGCCCACTGCTGAGTGAGCAACCCAGTCCCACCTCCTGTTCCACTGCCTGGTGCTCTATCCCAGCCTCCATGACCCTGGAGTGTGAGCAACCCTTGTCCACTTGTCTTGACAGATACTGCTCTGCATGGAATTGCTGAGGAGAGAAAGAACGGATAGTGCCAGGCTGTTTCCTAAAGGCAAAGTGAAGGTTTCCACGTGGAATGTCTCCAGCCTCCTTCACAGGAACTGAATGAGAAACTCTTGCCAGGGAAGTAAATACCACCCGCTACTCATTTAATTTTTTTGGTGGTGCTCAGGATTGAACCCAGGGCCTTTGCATGCGAGGAAGGTACTGTACCAACTGAGCTATATCCCCAGCCCCCACTACTCATTTAAAAGGCCTGAGGGAAGACTCCTTTTGTGGCTCTTTTGACCCTAGTCTAGGCTCAACATTCCACTGTCTGCCTGCTGGGAAATCACAGGAATGCACTCACTCTCCATCCTGGTTTTAGATGGCCTTCCCTGTTTTCTACCAAGAGTTGCCAGCACCCCAAAGTCCCTCTAGCGAATGGACCCACCCACCTCTCGCCTGGACTTCTGGGAGGATCTCTCAAGGATGTCATCACTGGAGAGGTCTGAGTCCTCTGAGAAACTCAGCTGGCGCCGGAGCTGCAGCTCTGTGGGGTAAAAAGAGGCAGAGTGAGGGCAGTGACAACACTGATGCCCATGCTCATTCGAGTAGCTGGGGCAGATCAGCTGGAGATTTAGTTCTAGTTTAAGTGATTTCCTCTTATACTGGAGTGCAATGAGCTTGGGGGATGATGCTTGTTCCTTTAGGGGCAAAGCCCACCCTGGAGAGATGACAACTCTGCCTGAGACCACTAGGCAAGAATGCCCTCTGTCCCACTCAAAAGCAGGCCCACTATTGGGGTAATGTGACTTTAGGAAGGGTACTAACTTCCATAGACTACCCTATCTAGTTTCAAGCTGATTTTATGAAGTGGGAAAATGCTCAGGGCACCCACAGTTCAGTTCCCTTCTCTCTTAAGAACCTTTGGGTAGGGCTGGGGTTGTAGCTCAGTGGTAGAGTGCTTGCCTTGCATGCGTGAGGCCCTGGGTTCGATCCTCAGCACCACATACAAAGCAATAAAATAAAGACATTGTGTCCATCTACAACTAAAAAAATATTTAAAAAAAAAGAACCTTTGGGTAACTAGCATGTGAAAGTAGATTTTTTTTTTTAATAAAATTTGCTTTCTAAAAAAAAAAAAGAAAGGGAACCTTTTGAGAACAAAATGACCCAAGAATGTACTCCCTACACTCTGTCCTATGAAGTTCCCTTTGCTGCTGACATACCTGCTCTCACGATAGGTGACATCCTGTGCTTGCCAGAGTCCACAGTAGCACCGCTGGATGGAGTGCTGGAGGAGGACTTCTCATCACCCTTCTTCTTCTTGTCCTTCTTGTACCCAGAAAAGACTGACTTCCACAAGGACTTGGGTTTGGTGGCTGCTTCCTCCAGAAGGCTTGAGCTGGGTTTCTCTGTGGGTCGGCACTCCCCTTTGGACTTCTTCTCTTTCTTGTTTCTGCGGGGGGAGAAGAGGGATGACCTCTTCTTGCTCTTCCCACTGGAGCCCTCAGAAGAGGTGACAGAACCATCTGGGCCCCCTGAGTCTGATGGAGGGGAGAGGACCTCCTCACTAGTGGCTTCATGCTTCAGAGTGGCCTCCTCAGAGCCTCTGAGACCTGGGGGTTTAGAGGACTCTGTCAAAAGTTGTTTGCCCTGGGAGGGTGCTGAGGAAGCCTTGCGGAACCTGGAGGCCCCAGCTGCCATCTCCATCTCCTGCATCCTACTCAGCTGCTTGGCCATGGCATCTCTCAGTGCCTGGCTCTTGACAGATTTCTCCCGGGCTCGCATGCGTTCCTCAGCCAGCTCTTTGGCTTCTGGAGAGACCAAGGGCAGCCCCCTCTTCTGCAACTGGACACTACCTTCCAGAGAAGGTAGCCGCCCGTTCTCTTTGGCCAGGGGTGGGTGGAGGGCCCTCTCTGGGCGAGGCCAGCAGGAAGGGGGTGTGAAGAACTTTTCCTGCAGACTTGAATCCTCAGTCTTGTCATCATAGGTATCCTCCACATCATCAGCAAAGGGGATTTCATCCACACTCTCTACAAATGATTTTCGCACCTCCTCCCTGGGGGGTTGGGCAGGCTCTCGTGGGGGCCGCATATATGTGGCGGGTGGGGGAGGTGGGATAATGGAGGCTTTGGGCTCAGTTTCTTTATGCTCAAATGTCTGATAAAGCTTTCTTTGGAGGGTTGCAGGCTCCTCATCTTGGGGTGGGGGTGGGGGTGGGCTTGAAGGTGGGGTGAGCATGGTAGAGTCTGAGGTGTTGAAGCTCTGGCTTCCCAAGGTCTTCATATTTGAGGAGCTCCCATGAAGGCCCAGGCCAGAGCTGCTGGACAGATCCCTCCGCTCTTCTTGGGAGCTTCTCAGCTCTCTGTCAGATGGTGATTTGGGAGTCAGCAGGGAGGGTTGGTCACCATCTGATTTTGTCAAGCCTAGCCTTTTAGGAACAGGTGGAGGTTTCAGAAGATGAAGTCCTTCATCCTGAGGGGACTTCTCAACTGAAAAGGATTTTAAGGATATTGGCTTGAAGGCAGGTGAGGGGAAGCTGGGCTCAGGCCCCTTCTTCCGCTCCACAGGTGTAAGTCCCAGGCTGCGGCGGATCTCGGCGCTCTTCATCCAAAACTCTTCCACCAGGTCACTCCGTTTCAGGGCTTCATCCACAGCAAGAGGGCTGTCCAGTCTGTTCTTGGGATCACCTTGGCTCTTCATGGAGAGAGGGACCACAGGGGTAGAAGCTTTGGCGGGAACAGGTTGGAAGCGAATGGGTGACTCAGTGGGGGATGGGATGGTGGCCTCTGAGGAAGGCTGAGGCTGGGAACAAATAGGGAGCTGGGTGGAGGGGGATGCAGAAGGGGCCACCTGAGCCACAAACTGTGAGCTCACAGGTGAGGTAGGTGTCCTTGGTTCTGGCAGAGACATGGGCTGTGACCGGATGGGAAGGGGTGCAGCCTTTTGATCTGAAGGAGCTTCAGCTTTGGGCTTCTCTTTCCGGAGCAGAGGGTCAGGGAAAAGGCACTCCTCAGGGGATTTCACCTTGGTGGCAACAGAGGCAAGTGGGACTTGGGGCTCCTACAGAAAGGAAGACAGATGCTGCTTAGAAGAGAGCGTTTTCATGGTCAACACTTTTCTTTCTTTTTTAAAAAAATTTATTTATTTATTGTATTTAGGTTTACATGATAGCAGAGTGCATTTTGATTCATTGTACACAGATGGAGCACAACTTTTCATTTCTCTGGTTGTATGTGATGTAGAATCACAACATACATGCAGTCATACATAAAGTTAGAGCTATGATGTCCATCATATTCCACCATCTTTATTGTCCCCCTGTCCCCTCTCTCCTCCCACCCCTGTGACTAAAGTTCCTCCATTCTTCCCGTGTCCTCCTCCACATGATGGATCAGCATCTACTTATCAAAGAGAACATTCAGCATTTGGTTTTTTGAGATTGGCTTAGTTCACTTAGCATGATATTCTCCAACTCCATCCACTTACCTGCAAATGCCATAATCTTATTCTCTTTTATTGCTGAGCAATATTCCATTGTGTATATATACCACAGTTTCTTAAAAAAACCTGGGCTCAAGTAACATGTGTTCAGGTCAACAACTTTCTATATGGAGCTTTTCCCTCAAAGAGAGAAATAAATTGTGTGTTGAAATAAATTCTTCTATCACTTTAGCTATGATTCAAATGACTCCAGGAAAACCTTCTTCATTTTCTGCTCTATTTGTCCAATAGAGCCCTTCTTAGTTTGAATAGTCTGAACTTTCAGGGTTTGGTTCATCTCAAACACACCCTACATTCTGTGTCCACTGAAATGAATAATAGCAGAAAAACGCTAATGAATTTGGCTCTCACCCCAACCAGCATTTGTCAAAGCTCCAAGATCCCTGACACGCCATCACAGGGGCAAGCACTGTGAGATTTAAAATAGTTACTTAGTACAGACTGTTTTATAATTACATTATCCTTCCCAGTAAGCTCAAAGATGCACAGAGTCTATTATAGCCCTATCTCAGCATCTAGGTAAAATAAAGCTTCTGTTTCACAGATAAAATCACTGAATCACTAGTGGCTCATGCCTCTAATCCCAGCTATTGGGTGGAGGGCAGAGTGGTGTTGAGGTAGGAGGATTCCAAGTTCAAGGATAGCCTTGGCAAGCCGGGTGCAATGGCTCAAGCCTGTAATCCCAGCACTTAGGGAGGCTGAGACAGGAGAATTGCGAGTTCAAAGCCAGCCTCAGCAATGGCGAGGCGCTAAGCTACTCAGTGAGACCCTGTCTACATAAAACACAAAATAGGGCTGGGGATGTGGCTCAGTGGTTGAGTAACCCTGAGTTCAATCCCCAGTACCAAAAAAAAAAAAAGGATAGCCTTGGCAAATTAGTGAAACTCTATCTCCAAATAAAATAATAATAATAACAATAGTAACAATAATAATAATAATAATAATAATAATAATAAAGTCCGGAAATGTTCAGTGAAGGAAAAAAAAGAAAAAAAAAGAAAAAAGAAAATCACTGAATCATGCCAGGCTGCCATAATCCAAAAACCCAGGTCCAGTGTCTTGGCCTACCATCCTGATCTGTCCTCCAGATGGTATTTAAGTAGTTACACATTTATTTTAATATAAGGAAAAAATATATCTATCATAATAAACACATGATCCTATAAATATTACTTTAATTTAAAAATAAATTTTCCCATTCATCAGGAAGACTGAGTTAGAACCCCAAGGCCTCTCCAATTATATAGTTAACAGCCCCGCTTAACACAAGGAGTGAAAAATATTTCATTTTCCTCAGAATGGGGAACCTCCAGTTCTTGTGGGGCTCACACCATGGGCCCTAAGATAGGAGTCCTCTTGGTTCCACCAGGCCCTTGTCCCTCACAGTGAGCTCCAAACACTTACCTCTGCCATGTGGCTGGATACTGGGGTAGAAAGAATGGCTTGTTCCTGAGGGGACTGGATGGGACTGGAGGCTTGGGAAGGACCTGAAAAGAAGGAACACAGGATTTAAAAGAGGAAACCAGCCCACCAGCCCCATTCACACTAAGAGGGTCTTCTAGGAAGTTCCATGGAGGGTGTCACACTGCATCCAGTTGACTGCTAAGGCAGGGAGAGCAGAGGTTCAGCTGAACCAATGAGTGCTGTGTCCCTGGGTCTGCCCTCAGGTTGGTCTAGAAAGAACACTCCTCACGAGTGAGAGGACTCTTGGAATTCACTTCCCCAAGAACCAGTATCCTTTTGTGTACAATCTGGGTCTTAAGCTTCGAAATGGACCTTCTACCCTTTCATGGTCTCAAACAACACAAGGAAAGGAACTGCTGGTTGAAGTCATTTGCAGGGCAGACAGGAAGAGTGGGAGGAGGAGTGGAGCCCTGGACCACCAGGGCTGCTCTGCAGCACAAGCTCTGCTCTAAAGGCCCTGACTCTTACGCCCCTCAACATGACCTGTGGCTCCTGCAGGCCTTCTGGAAGGTGCAGGCTTGCTGGCAGCAACTGACCTACCTTTCTCTTGTTGCACTGGGAAGGCAGATGGCTTCTCCTCCTTGTTTTCTGTTACCCTCAGCTCTAACTCTGCTTCTACTTCAGCCTGGAGTCGCAAGCGAAGCTCCATTTCAGCATCTGATGGGAAGTCATCAGACCAATGCTGATCTGGTGGAGGGAGAGAAGGACACAAATTGGTGCAAATCTTGAGCCAGGCCATGCTCCTTTTCTGGCTCTTAACTCTCTCAGAGAATGGCCCAATGGTTGGATGGACACATCTGCACAGTGGTGCAAGGCCTGGACTGGGATGGCAAGTCTTGTCTATTACTCAGCAACAGACCTTGCCTTCTGAGAATGCTTCTAAGAGACTCAGCCAAAGCACTCTTCTAAAGCAAGGTACATTGTCCTCTGCAGTGTGGGGTCTCATTGAAGCCTGTGGTGCTCCACATACTTTTCAAACATAATACCATGACATATGACAGGCATGACAGGAAGAAAAATTTGGGTTACACCTGTGGAGAGCAGGCCTGGCTTCTTGGACTTATCTTCCTAATCCTTTCACCAGCCCCACCCCAGACCACAGACCAGTTCTGCACTCTCTCATGATCTTAACCTCAACTTTTACTCTCATTTCTGTCCAGCCTAGTTCCTGTTTCTTTTTGCCCAATGAGACTATAATTCTTAAAATTCTTTAAAATGTCCCTGTCTCTCACTACCAGAGGGCATCTAATAGATTAAAGGTCTTGAATAAAGTCTGAAATTTGCTCAGCCCTCAACCACAGCTCAATGCATGTAGGCTACACAGGAGATCTGGCTTCTGGGTGGGTGAAATAAGACAAGTGCAAGTCACTGGTGGAATAGAGAACAACCCAGAGGGCCAAACATTTGCCTCTCTTGAGCTTTTGCATTAAAATTGATCTTTTTGAACATTCTTGAGTTCTAACCACTCTGGCCCTTTCCCCTGTGGGAAATAGGTAGTGTCCACAGTGGAGAGGGAAGTTGGAACCCCATACCATCATCCAGCTCAGCACCAGTGTCCCCAGGGTCCCCATCCTCTGCTGCCTCCCCTTCTATCTCTGCTGGCTCCGAGTCCACATCTTCCTCCAGGTCATTCTCATCCAATGGGGCTGTAAAGGCAGAGGTATTCCAGGAAAGGAAGAAAAGGAAAGACAGAGAAAGGATGTCTATGCAGGGGAAAGAAGGGTTACTTTTCCAAGGGTAGTGACCTTGGCCATGGGGAAAAACGGAGAAGTCCATTGGATGGATGTGAGGAGTGTTCTAAAAGCAGTGTGGGTGCTGAGAAGGGCCCAGGCCATTTCTCAACATAAGCAGGGCCAAGTGGAGGGAGAAGAACAGCTGAAGGCCTGGCCACGTTTCCTCTTTTCCCACAGGCTGTCTGTTGTTAACAGCCTCAAGTCCAAGATGGTCAGAGAGGAAATGTCACTACCTAGGCCCAACAGGGACCCAAATGAAGCTCCAGCAGTAATATTAGCTTCCAGCTATCAGTGCTTATATTCTAGGTACTTTCCCGACCACCTCTCAAGTCAGGAGTCATCTAATTCTCACAATGATACAATTAGAGGGATTTTTTTTAACACCTTCCTTTGAGGGAGAGGGTCCCACCCTTCCCACTTGCAGAAGTTGCAGCTTTTCTTTTGATAACTTAAGAGAAATACTTTTTTAAAGAACAAGGGAGAAGAACTAAGGGGATATGTAAAGTTCCTTTATGGAGTCAAGAGTAGCCCTTTGGTGCTGCAAAATGAAGCAAGGCACTCATTCACTTCATTTCCCTTAAGGAACCAGCCCCTAAACACTCACACCACTCCTCCCAACCTCTGCACACTAAGAACCTGCACCTGCGCGAACAGTGGACAGTAAGAGCAGTGAGGATGCTGAGACTGTCAGCACCCATCTGCCAGGGGTCCTCAGGGCGCTTTCTAGGGTTCCAAGCACAATCACCCTTCAATCATTCCCCAAGGGGTTCATTTCAAGAAACAAAGTTATGCTTTGATTTGCATATGAGCCTGAGTCCGAGGCCCTGAGGCCCAAGGTAGGGAAGAGGGCAGAGGAACTGGCTGTGGCATAGTTAGGGTAAATTCCCTTTTTTTTTTTAAATAGGGAAAAGAACACACAAAATTTATTACATGCCTAAAGAATGGGAGTACTAAACTCAGGTGAACTTCTTAAAAAGCTGAATTGAAAATAAGACAGGGCAGAACATATAACAGCAATATGCCCTAAAGTGAATTTTTCTTCTCTACAGACCAGTCTAGTGACTGCAACCCAGTACCTCAGGATGTCAGAAGCAGTATGCTGAAATAGTGTGAGCAGCCCTTTGAAGCTACTAATGTGGCAGTTACATGAGTTTTATTCCTTAATAATTCCTTAAATTGAACTGGATGTAGTGGTGCATGCCTGTAATCCCAGTGGCTTGGGAGGCTGAGATAGGAGGATCACAAGTTCAAGGACAGTCTCAGCAACTTAGCAAGGCCCTGTGCAACTCAGTGAGGTCCTATCTCAAAATAAAAATCTAAAAGGGCTGGAGTGTAGCTCAGTGGTAAAATGTCCCTGGGTGAAGTCCCTTGTATAGGAAAAAAAAAATTCCTTAAGTTGTGTACTTATTTTTTATGAATAACTTAAGGTAGTGGTTCAAATTTAGTTTCTGGAGAATGAGATAAAAGAGGTTTAGAATGGAGCAGACAGGAATTCCAGGGATAGTGGGCACTATCCAGAGTAAGTTCTAGGCTGGAGAATGCCAAGCCCATCCCTCTGATACCAGAGCAACCAGCAAGCTGGCAATGCCAAGGTACTCTCCTGGGATAATGGCATATGCTAGAGAAAAACTACTTGTTTCTTCTATAGGTTTGAGCAATCACATTGCTTTTGGCTACTCATGAAAGACAGACAGTTCACCAAATACCAGGGAATGGGATTTATGAGGCACAAACAAAAGCCCACCTAAAAGCATCAATCTCCTCTGGGCCCCTCCTCAAATTTGAGCTTTATACTTGGAAAGTCAGCTCATCATTGCACTATACCACATAAAGACCAAACAAAATCCAAAATAGACCAGTGGGAACAGATCCTGGGCCCATCTGGTAAGAGGGACTTTTTTGCCTAACTTATTTGCTTGAATAAGTGAGTGCCTAGCAGTTAGGTGGTAAAGGAGACACCTGTATACTTTTGCTGGCAAGTAGACTGGAAGCAAGCACAAAGACCACTCCATAGAACTCCTCAGCTTGCCCCAATTCCCTGGACTGGCCTGTCTCAGTCCTGATCCCTTGGTCCTTCACATGGCTCTCCCACTTGGAGTTTCTACTAAGAAACCTCTGCTGTAGAATCAGAAGGGTAAGGGTCTATACTTCTTGAAGTACCTTGAAAAGAATAATTATCACATACATCAAAAAACAAACATGGGAGAACTATCAATGCAGCAGTAGCAGATGCTGAAGGAGACGCAGCCTGAGCAATGGAACTGGCGAATGGAATCTAGGTTAAGATGAAGTGCAGGGTGCTAGAAGCGGCCACACAAGTTGATGAGTCACACACTATGAAAGCCAGGAATTGCTGTTTATTTTAGGTGGCAGCTGGGAAGTGCCCCATCCTCAGTTTTGTCCCACTGTCAAAGGGATGCATACTAGCTAGGAACACCTAGCAGCTCCTGCTTCCAGGGCTGATGGGTAAGGGCCAGCTGAACCAGACACCTGATGGCATTCTTTCTCCTATACACCAGGAAGGCTTCTCCTGACATTTATCTACTTTTCCTGCTGCTGGTGAAGACAATGGGCTGGACTGGTGAGACTCTGGTATACCAGTCCTGCCCATCCCGGATGTAACCGCTAAGGCCATGTTCCTAAGGCAGTAGGAAATGCCGCCTTCCCTTCTAAAAGTGTTGGAAAATGTGTGTGTATCTTTGGCTGTCATAATGACTAGGCTGGGAATGGAGACAGCCCAACATTTGGAGAGGCAGAGGCCAAGGATAAACATCCTGCAATGGAAAGAACAGCCTGCCCAAAATTCACATAGATCCCTCATTGAGAAACATTTCCAGAAAATACTGAGGAAAGACAGCTAAGGTTTTCCAAGTATCTCATGGCCTAAATACTTGAAGAGACACCTGTAGCTTAGTATGTCCCTTAGCTGAGTAATACCTACCAGTCTTTGCCCTCCCCTCCTGTCTGATAATTCTTCATAAATGTCCTCTGCCCTTGAGTCTTGACTGTTTCCTTCTCTGATACTTTGGTAAGTTTGTGGAATTTTATCTGATTCCTCTGCTTTCACACTCAATTGCTACCTATTTTTTAGAGTCTTAAACCTCAGTGCAAAAAAAGGTTCCTTCAGTTTTGATCATCGTATCCAACTTCTATTAACAGAAAAAGTCCTATCTCCACTAATGTTCTCCTCTAATCTGCCCTGAAGAATGTGGGATGCACTTCTGGTCCATGCAAGGATGGGCTGCCTGAGTGAGGCATGCATGTGTCCCCGCCCACCTCTGGCTCCACCCTCACATGCACCAGCGACAGGACCAAAGTTCTAGTGTTAAGGCACCAGCGGAGCTGCCTAAAGAGAAAGGTTATGTATGGTGAGCGGGGAAAGATCAAACATCACCAGACTACCTCCGGAGACCGTCTCCAGCCAGGCCTGCACTGCTGCACGGCGTATGGAAGGAAGGCCGGGCACTGAATTTAAAACAGACGATAAATACAAAGTTACACAGCTGTAAGCATTCCCAGTGAGGAGACCTGTGGTCATTCCTAAAGTCCAAAACAGAGGAGAAACTGAGCAGAGAGTGGCTCGTCTGGCATGGATGAGGGGTAATGATCTGCTGTTACCCTGTATGATGGATACTCAGAAGAGGAGAAAGAAAACCCAAGGGAGGTTGCAGGATGCTCCTGGTCCAATGCCGTAGGTCAGCCTGGTGCCCTGGTCAGCAGGGGCTCTCACATCAACTTCAGCACAGCTTCTGGGTATCTAAAGTGTTGCAAAAGCTGTTAACAGAGGCTGGTCTTGCCTATAAGGGAAGGTTTGGGGCTGGAAGGATGAAATAGTGCATTAAAGGCTGTTTCATGAGGGTAAGGAAGCATCCCTTTTGTGTACCCACAGCCTCAAAGAGTGTGTGGCCTGTAATAGGCATAATGAATATATGAAGCTACATGAGCTAGACAGAGGTGACGTGATCAAGGGAAGATGGGTAGATGAGGGGAATGATATGCAGTCAATGCATCCTTCAATAAGGGGATGAAGCCAGAGGCCAGGTGCATGCCACTGCACCTGGAGCCCAGCTGTTCAGGTGACTGAGGCAGAAAGATCACTTGAGACCAGGAGTCGGAGAACAACCTGAGTAACATAGTGAGACCTTGTCTCAAAACAAAACAAAAAAAAATATACTCCCCTCTCCCTTTCCTGTCATACACAGTCATACCCAGACACACTCCATGAGGAAAGCACCAGCATGTTCTGTATAGAGTGGGCAAAGACTCCAGCCAAGAAATATGGGGGACAGAAAGTGAATTCTCAGTTTTCCCCAGGTCAGGTTCAGTTATTATTTCGCATTAATGGAGAAAGGGCCTGCAACCTCTTAATCCACAGAGAACTTTACATACCCTCAAACAAGAGTCAAGGACACTTGTCTGTATTAACAGCAGAAAAATGTAATATTTTGTTGGGTTCTACTTTTGTTCAAAATGGGAGTCTTTGGTCTTAACAGAAAGGTCTTTTACAGCAACAGGAAGGGATGCAGGAATGAAAGGTGCTGATAGCAGCACATGGGATCCTGGGTCTCGAAGCAGTTACCTCTAGAAGTGGAAGATTCAGAGGTTGGGACCATTCTGTCTTCCTCCTCTTTCTCACGAATGTGTGTCCAGTGCACATCAGCCTGGATCGCCAAGGGATCCGCTGGATTAATTATCTGCTGTAGCCTGTGGTTCCCAGCTAGTGTGCCAGGTTTAAGGGATGGAGGAGATGAGAGGGAGGACGGAAGGAGAAAACAAACAGTCAGGAAAGGAGGGGATAAAACATCACAGGAAAGGAAACAGAAAAATTACAGTATTTGCCAGGAACAGTTTGAATAGAAAGAAGTAAAAAATCAAGAACATGTGCTCACACGCATATAACTTCTACTCATTCAGTTTGGATTAGTCATTTTGAACTTCATGTGTACTATTAATTTCAGTGAAAAGAACCATACATTCCAACTCCAAATGCAGATTCTGATGCCCTTTCATCCTAAATGGTTTTTGAGGGATCCAAATGCCAAGTTGGAGAAAAAGCAGATGACAATTGACCTCTGAAGGGCCATTCCTCCAGGGGTGATAAGGACTCAGGTTTGTTACCTAGCACAGCGTGAGACTCTCTAGGACACGCCATTCATGCCCCTTCTGTTGATCATGCTGCAAGGTGCTTACCACCACCTGCCAAGCCGACCACTTTTGAGACTTAAGCCAAGTGACAACAGAAATATGGGATGGGACAGTGCCATTCTGCCAAAAGCCAGTCAACTCTCACAGGACAAAAATGTACTATGTTGGTATTGTAGTTTTTGTTTTCTGTGGTAAGAGCTTCTGCTAGAGAGAAAAGGCCCCATAAGAGATCTCCCTCATGCTGCATGCTGGGTCTGCCAAGGGACACAGATGTTGGGGAGGATGGAGTTAGGGGAGGCAGCACATCAGAGAAGAAGCAGAACTCTATCTTGTGAAGTCCTCAAACTCCAGGATTGTAGGAGTAGAGAAGAGACTCACACCTCTTTGCCTTTTTTTCCCCCTATCAAAACTATCAAAGCTCCTTTCCTTAAAACTCCATTTGGTACCCTACTGATCCCTCTGGACTTGAGACGTGGGTTCTCAGTTAAATGAATACTCACAAGTGGTCCTTTCAGCTTATTCTTGCTGACAGAGCCCAAAGAATCTGCATGCAGTCCCTACCCTGTGGGATCCCTATCATTAGGGCTTGGATCATGCCACACAGTGGGGTTAAGATAAAGGGATAGCCAGCAACTTGAAAGGAGGGGATATTACAGAAGGAAGGATGACTATTCAGGCAGGAAGAGCAGGTGCCATCGATCTGAAGGACTCTGGGGTTCCTAACAGGAGCCAAGGTCTATCTGGGAGTATATGTGACCCCTTCCTTCAATAATCTAACTGGACAACCTGGCTTTGGTTTCATGACAACCTCTGATATGGGCTGGAAGAACCAATGAAATCACCAATGTGAATACTGACCTATGCTATCAATGTGGGCCATTAGCTCCTCTTGGGTTCCCTTACTGGAGCTGCTGGTCTCTATAGATTGAAGGACTATTCGCAAGGCCAATTTATCTGCCTTTATGGTACTGGAGGGGGCTGAATTACAGCAACACCCCCGAACAGTTTAGATTTAGGCCTGGGGAAGCTAAGTCAAAGAGAAAGAGGCAGGACCTTTCTTTACCTTCTAAGCAACAAAGGAAGAGAGTGAGTCTTCTCCCTGAGTAATGTTCTGCTTCCTGTTAACATATGTAGCTTTGGGGATTTATCAACAGCATGAAGCCAGCACTTCTTCCTTTCTCAGAGAAATGTTTAAAGGCACCTGTGGTGGTGGTAACAGAAGAGCTGTGGCTGCATTGTAAAATTTTCTGCATTAGAGAAGAAACTGAATCTTAACTGGATAGGATAAATTGTAGAAAAACCCACAGGGATAAAAATGGGGCCGTATTCTATTTCTGGAATGTGCTATTTTCTACTTTGGGAAGGCTGGGCCCAGAGACAAGCACAGATCTTTTCATGTGGGACCTGCTCTTGGAAACAAACTTTGGATGGCTGCTAGGGAGCTAGGGTAGAAGGTGGGCAAGGTGGCAAAGTGGGTACCTTTACATGTACCCGTTTCTTCTTCCTTTGAGAGATGCTGGAGCCACTGGCCTTGCAGGAGTTCTCTGTCCCAGGGGCAATACTCCCCTTCTACAGCAGGGGGAGCCAGACACCCATAAACAGCATCAAGAATCCCTCAGGGGGACAAATGGAGAGAAAAGGGAACGGAAGGAGGAAACAGAATAGAAAGCATAGTTATCTTCAGCGGCAAGACAGTAGCATCACTGCCTACACAGGTGTGGAAGTCCACTGCCCAGAAGACACATTCCAGGCTGAGAACACCAGGTTCCCACCTGGAAATGTCTAGAGTTTGAATATTTTGGTATGTGTTTCTCTAGCTAAGGCCCCAATTTCCTACAAGTCTGGTCTTGACATTAGGTCCTAGCCCAGGAAGTTAGTCTTCCTGAGGGGAAGGTGGACTAAACTCTTCTGAAAATGGGACAAGCTTTGACACCAAGCTGTGTTGGAGCTAAAAGTCACTAAGCATAATCATCACACAGAGATAATGAAGCAAACAAAATACCTCCCCCCTGTATCAACTACCTTCTCTAACTAGGAGAACATAGAGGCAGTTCTGGGCAGTGCGGCTCTGCAGACATGCCAGAATGAGAGAACTCAGGCTCCAGCTAGCGCCTAGCTCCTTCTTGCACAGACCTACTCAAGGCTCATAAAAAAGACTGGGCGGGGAGTGCAGGCTGTGTAGCATGCTTGCTGCCTTGTAAGGCTTGGCCCACCCTCTGTCTCCACCTTCAGAGGAGCAAGTGCAGGAGGACAGGGAGAGAAGCTCCACAGGGAAGTTTCTGAGGAACTGCCCTGACCCTGATCACTCAAGTCCAGGGCCTCATGATCAGAGGGTACTATCTTGTCCCCAGCACCTCATTATGGTTGTCTTGAACTGCACAGCTGTCGGGTCTGGCTTGTGAACTATAGCCCTGCCTGGGAAGGGCTCATACATTGCAATGTCAGAGGAAACAACTCCTGGGATGGGCCTGGGCAGTGAGCACAACGAATTTCAGAAGAAGTAGAGATAAGTCCCAGCAGAGCAATCATGTACCAATTCCACTGTGTCCATGCTGTCCAGAATTTAACCTGCTCCTCTGACTCATGGGGAGAAACTGGGGCTTAGAAATTAGAAGGCCCATGTCCTCCTATCCTTGGTTTTGAGTCCCCAGAAGAGAAAGCACAGCCCTCCTCAGGGGACCCAGGTCTCTACCTGTGCTGATTCCTTCCTCACCTCCCACAGAACCTCTATGCAGCCAGGGCTGGGAAAGAATGACCCTCTCTATCTAGCAAGTTCTTCATCATCACTCAAGGTTACACAGAGCTAGAGAGAGGGACAACATTGAAAAAACCTTGAGTTTAAGTTAAGAGAATTATTTCAGAACCAACCAGGATGACTGAATTCTGCAATTAAGATGCTCTTTCTTAGGATTTCTGGCCCCACAATGTTATTCTGAATGTCACTGACAGCACCCTGTCTGGTGGGCTTCTAGCTTATAGCAGTCTTCATTACTCAAGATCAGGAATCAAGGATTTCTCTGGAAAGCTAAATTTCCTTGTTTTATTAAAATGAAAGTCTTTAACTGAAACTAAAGGCGGGGGGAGGAAAATGAGGAGACAGGAATGAGCAACTTAATTAGGTCAAAATCCTTAGATTGGCCCATGTTTTCTACTTCCAATTAAAAATTTGAATTTGCACCAGGGACATTATTCCCATAGTGCCATATCTGCCACTATGTACCTAAGGTCAGGTACCTATCCTTCCTGTGTCCCTGTACCTAAGGTCAGGGAGCAACAGGAGGGATTATTTCAAGGCTCTGTGGGAGGTGTCCATGTGACTTCAGTCACTGAAATCTGTCACTCTCTATACATGGGACAGATTTTTTTCAGGAGGAAGGGGTCAGGGCTAGGAGAAGAGACTTTTTTCTGACCTTCACTGGACTCTTCCTCCTCTTCATCATATTCTTCCTCCTCTTCTTCTTCGTATTCCTCTTCCTCTTCCTCTTCCTCCTCCCCAGGCTCAAAGCTCTTGGAGGCCTCTAACTGTTCCTCACTCCTCCCTTTCAGAAGAGCGTGGATCCTCACAGCCTCCTTCCAAGGAACACCACCCAGGTCAGAAGTGGGCAGCTGCTCCTCCTCCTCTTCTTCCTCCTCCTCTTCCTCCATCTCTGACTCGGAACTGCTGTGAAGAAGTAATCACACAAACCAAGTCAGGGAATGACAACAAACCAAGAAGGGAAGATTCCGTGCCACAGTTGGAGGCAACATGTCCTAGCAAAGTACTTGTCAAGCAGAAGGGAACATAAGGAATGGAAAGAGGGTGATGATTGGGGCAGGGATGACTTACATCTACAAGTGAACACCTACATGGACCCACACAAGCAAAGAGCCCAGCTTGGTGAGGCACAACAGTCTAGCAAACACCATGACTACTGAGTAAGGGTTCACAGAGGGCCTGGAGAACACAGCAGGGGGCAGTGGACTTGTTTTGCTATAAACACATAACCCTTGGGATTGAGAGGGAAGAGAAAGTCCTCTTTCACCTTAACCTATCATTTGGTTTGAGAAACTCAGTTTTAACTTGATTCAGGTCAGTGAGAACCACAAGTGTGGGGGAAACAGAGAAGGTGCCCCAAGAGGCTGAAATAAACACAGTGCCTTACAATCAGTGTGGGGCGTGTGTGCTGGGGCAGGGACTGGGGGAGGAAGAAGCAGATCCAATTTCATGGTGTTCCTTGAGACCTCACAATGTGCCAATCCCAGATACTGGGGGGAACACAAAGGTAAAGAGGCAGCAAAGGCCTTGCCCACTGCACAGTGAGAGCACAGAAACCATAGGGAGAGGCCCCAGTCCCTGGGGTTATCATCATGCCTGACAACCTGCTACATTCTCCACATCTGTACCCTTTACAGAGCGAGGCCAGCTAAACTTGGAACAGAAGCAGTGCTATGTGCAAAACTTATGTGAACCCAATCTCTGCCCTTTAGGATGGTTCCTCTTTGTCCTGGGGAGGAAAGCAGTATAACAGGCAGGATGTGAATAAAATTCCATCCCCCACAGTGGTATGGGCTCAAATGGAGAAGTTTCCAGGCCTGTTTCATGGTCTGATAGTTCCTAAAGAATCTTTTTCAGTGGAGACTTTGCTCGCAGTGAGAGGTATATATTTGATTGGGCTGGAGAAAATGTGGCTTTCATAATAAAGCACTGGACCAAACTCTGGATGATAGAGCTCCAAGCTCCAGAGGCATCAGGCATGGAGTGGGTCTAGTTCCAGCTTCCTATGAAGGTGGGGTCCTCTCTCTATTCAGGGAAGACTTTCTCTTAGTACATTTGTGTTTGAGAGTAAGGAAGCCAGTGAACACACCCAGATGAAGACAATGATGTTCAACATAGATCCTTCTGGTGCAATGTAGAGAAGAATCTTATCCAAAGAGAGGTCCAGCCTTGTCCTTGTCCTTGGGAAGTAAATTCTGACCCACTGGACTATTCTGCCTGAGGGTTCTGTCTGTCTACTTGGGGTCTTGGGTAGACAGTCTAATACTGGGATCTAGGGTGAGGGCTGGCCACATCCCAAAGTCAGTAGGGGGATGGCCAAATCAGAAAGACCAAACATGTGATTTCAGGTGGGGGCACTGGGTCACTTAGTATGGAATAACCTAGAGACTGAGATACAGGTGAACTATCAACCAGTTATTGCCTATGTAATGGAGTCCCAATAAAAATGCCTAACACCCAGGCTTGGGTGATGACATTCGATGCGTACCAAGAAGCAATGCTCTCCCAACTGTATCAGGGTAAGACAATGAAAGCCCTGAATCTCATAGTTTTCTGTAGACCACCATATGTATATCTTCCTGTGGCTGGTTTTAAAATTGCATCTTTTCCTTGTAACAAACCACAATTATGTGTATAATTGCTTTCAGGGAGTTCTGTGAATCCTTCTGGAAAATTGCTGAACCTGACCATTCTAGGAAACACCTGAATCTGTAACTGGTATCAGAAGTGAGGGTGGTTGTTTGGGCCTCATTTCCTCTTCTCTGCCTCCTAACTCCTCATAAAGCCACAGTGGCTCTGCTATTACTAGCTGTGTAACCTTCAGTTTACTACTTATGCTCTCTGAGCAATGATTTTCTAATTTGTTAAGAGGTCTTGAAATACCTGCCTCTTAGGCATGTTGTGATGGATCACTGACTTTCATCATGCCTGCATTATACTCTGGGGCTTTAGCTATTCACCTACCTGTTTATTTGGCTACACAATTTTTTACTCATTCATTCATTCAATAAACATTTTTGAGCACCCACTAATGCTAAGCCAGTGGATGTAGAAATAAAAAGTTATGTCCTTCCTATAAGCTCAGTGAGTCTCACTTTACTCATTCATTCATCCAACTAAAATTTATTGTCTTTTACTTCTAATGTACTTGCTAAACACTGTAGAAACAAAAGGTGATCCAAAAATGCTCCTTATTCTCAAAGACAGACAAGGTGCAAACACATGATAAAGTAAGGTAGAATGTAAGTGTGGTGTGACTGAGGGCTGGAAGGTAGCAGTTTAAAGTACATCAACAGCTGGATGCAGTGGCCCATGCCTGTAATCCCAAGTACCTGGGAGGCTAAAACAGGAGGGTAGCAAGTCTGAGGCAAGGCTGGGTAAATTAGTAAGACCCTGTCTCAAAAAAAAAGTAAAAAAAAAATGAGAATGTAGCTCAGTGGTACAGCACCCCGAATTCATTCCCCAGTAATTCCTCCTAAAAAAAGAGTGCATAAATATAAGAATTTGAATCATGCAAAGCGTGGCAATCTGGTTTTTTTTTTAAATTCTATTTATTTTTTTAGTTGTAGGTGGACAGAATATCTTTATTTTGTTTTTATGTGGTGCTGAGGATCGAACCCAGTGCCTCACGCGTGCTAGGCGAGCACGCTACCACTGCGCCACAATCCCAGCCCCGGCATCTGGGTTTTGATTATTGTTCAATATTTCCTTTACTGATACTGTGTTATTATTTAGATCTAGAATGTCCCCTCAAAAGCTCAAGTATTGAAAGCAAGGTCTGATACAGCAAGGTTCAGAGCAGGGCTTTGAAGAAATATTGGATCATGAGGGTTCTAATCTTATCAGTGGATCAATCCATTTGATGGATTCATAATGTGAATGGACTACTGGGTGATAACTATAGGCAGGGGGGTATGGCTGGAGGAAGTAGGTTACTGGAGGCGTGGCCTCAGGGATTCTGTCCCTGGTCCCTTCCTCTTCCTCTCTAGACAGCTTCCTGGCTGTCATTCCCTTCCATTATGATGTTTCTGCCTTGGAGCTAGTCAACCATGAATGAATCCTCTGAAACCATCCTCTAATCCAAAATAAAAATTTCCTCTTCTAAGTTGTTCTTGTCAGGTACTTTGGTCTCAACAATGAAAAACTGATTAAATATATTGTTTGCCCCACCTCTGTGTTTTTGTTAGTTTACTTACTTTTTTTTTTTTTTGTACCAGGGATTGAACTCAGGGGTACTTGACCACTGAGCCACAGCGCCAGCCCTACTTTGTGTTTTATGTAGAGAGACTTGCTGAGACTGATTTTGAACTTGCAATTCTCCTGTCTGAGCCTCCCAAAGTGCTGGGATTACAGGTGTGTGCCACTGCGCCTGGTTCTTTCTTATTAATGAATTTAGCATACATCATTATACATTTTTCAAAGATAAAATAAGGATAAGGAGGCTTTTATGCTCATCTTAAATCTTTGGTGGGGAGAAAGAAGGCCACCCTGTCTCTTCCTCATGGCTGAGTGCAACCAGGGGCTTGTTTAAAGCTGCCCCAGTAGTTAGTGGACTGGAAAGAATGGTGCTGTAGCTTCCTGGGAGAAGGGGCCTTAGTCCAGCCTTGTCCTCGCTCCAAGCTGTGTCATAAGGACAGCTGCACTGTGCATAATGCGGGCAATGAATAAATCCCTTGTTATGATGACAATGAGGCTCTACTTATAGCTATTAGTGCCACTCTAGCTGGTTTTATGATAGCTCAGTGATTGTGGGAGCACAGTAAGTGAGGCATGGAGTATGAAAGAGAGCAACAAATTCAACACTTGCTTTTCTTCATAACTTGCATGCTTAGCCCACTTCCAAGAGCCTTTTTGCTACTTGTTTCTGGATATCCCAGGGAGGCAAACCAGATTCCCTCTCCATATAAAGGACAGAGAAAATCTGAAAGGTGCTGCCAACTGCTCCCTTCCATGCCATTATTTTCATAGGACTTGAAGGCAGTCTCTGGGGCTGGCCAGGCCCCTAACCTCATGCAAGATTCACAGTGTAAATACAGCATCTCCAGGCTCATTTTACATTCTCTGGCTGACCCCAACTCCTGAATCTCTCTGGACCTGGGCTGTTGAAACTGGAGGAAAGGAAGGAGGACTCTGTAGTGAGGCGGACCCCCTTGGACTATAGCCTGGAAACTCTTGTAGTGGAAAGGATCCTTACCCCAGGGGGTGGGAGATGCAACACAGACAACTAACATCTCCCTCCTTTTGGGGAAAACAGGGTGTGTTCTCCTAGGATACAGCCTCCTAGGAGAGATGGCTCAGAAAATCTAGTTATCAACATAACCTTTCCCTCACAGCAGGTATCCAATTTTGTCTTATAACAATATGGTATCCTGTGTGGCTGCTTAGGGTTCTGCCTCTCTGCCAGAACTGCACTCTCTCTCAGAGCAGGGACAGGGCTGCTCTGCTTGCTGGAGTACTTATCACAGGGCCTAGCAGAGTCAAGATGGGCAGAATGCCCAGGGACCACGAGCATGAAGGTCAAGGCAGGCTTCCCTTAATTTCAGAACTGTCAGAGATACCTTGGGAGCTCCCTTGGCAAAGCCTGGTCAAAAGGAGCTGACTCTTTCAGTTAAAAGACTATCCAGAAAAGATTCTTCCTGAGACAGTTTATATCCAATTACACATCTTGAAGCACCTTCTCTAAGTTTTCCCTGGGGTAGTTTCTCTTTGAAAAATTGAGGCTGAAGGAAACAAAACTGATGAACACATGGACTAGAGTATAAAAAGATAAGGTCTGCTCAACTTAACTGAGCTAAGCAGAGGTTTTGCTGTGTCAGGAAGGAAAGATCCAAGGACAACAGTAATGGTGAAGGACAGCAATGTTGAAGGTTGACTGAGCCCTAAGGATGGCCATGCAGCATGTGGCATTTCCTTGTTAATTTTTTTATTCTTTTTTTTGCCATTTTTAAAATCATTGTTAATTTTCTTTCTTTTTTTAAAAGGTACTTCTTTTGTATTTGCTCACTTAGCTATACATACAGCTACTCTAGGGCACAGCTACTATTACAGGCTGAATGTCCCCTAACTCAAAAATTCAAAAGCTAAAACTTGAGCACTTGACAAGATGTTCAAAAAGTTTTGGCTTTTGGAGAGTTTTAGATTTCAGAGTTTTAGATTAGAGATGCACAACTGGTGAAGTCTATACTAATACTCCAAAACAAAAAAACTTGGAAATCTGAAACCCTTCTGGTCTCTAGTGTTTCAGATGAGGGATACTCATCTTGTATTTTTTCCCAGTTTTTCTTTTTAGTACTAAGGATTGAACCCAGGGGTGCTCTACCATTTAGCTACATTGCCGTTCTTTTTTATTTTCTATTTTGAAGACAGGGTCTTGCTAAGTTGCCCAGGCTGGCCTTGAACTTAAGATCCTTCCTCAGCCTCCCAAGTCACTGGATTGAATGGGCATGCACCATCACATATGGCTATATTTTTCTCATTTTTAAAAATGAGGAAACTGCAGTTTAAGAAGGTTGGTGTGAAGAGGAGTCAGGATTCCCAGCAGCCTCCACACCACACACCATGCTGTACCCTCTTTGGTGGTTCTCCAAGAGCCCAAGAGTGCTTTGGTACTGGCAGCTGTCAGGGTGGCAAGCCTAGGAAGTGGATCATAATCCAGTTTTCTGATGGCTTGCATTTCCCTTGAAAAGGCAAGGATGGGTACTAAGGCAGGCTCCATTGTGCATGAGGTAGAATTATGCACGGGGTACCACCTGAAGCTCCAGGGTGGTTTTCAGAGAGAAACAGGCATCACAATTTTTACTGTTTAAGTTGAGCTTCTCCTAATGAAAGACTCTGCAATACACTGCCTGGTTCAATCACACTCTTACCTCCCACTGACCCTGACAACTGTGTCAACACTCAGTAAAGCATCTGAAGCAGATGTTTAGAGAAGATGTATATTGCCCAGTGATCTTAACATAGCAGAAATCTAATGTGTGCTCAACCTAGCATCTTGCTCAGCAGTAGCTCATGCTACTTGTGCTGAAAAGCGGGGGAGAGGGACAGGAAGAAAGAGAAAGAGAGAGAGAGAGGCAAGAATTCCCATTTATTCATGGTTGATCTTGAGGGAGTGGCTTTTTTTGTGGTCTTATTCTGATGGAGGGCTGGCCCATTTGGACTGGACTGCTGCTGACTTTGAGTAAGTCTTCTGTGATCTTGGCTGCCCCATCCCAAAGCCCACCTGTCTGCTCCAGTACTAACTGATTGTTCTTTAGAACCACAGATCTATAAACACTTAAGTTGCCAGCAGATGGGTACTGCACGAGCCACCTTCCTTGCCTGGGGCAAATTCTTTGGGGCAGGCCATGAGGGAAATAATACTAAAATCATAGAGCTGGATCTCCTTCCTCTTTTGATCACCTAGTCTTGCTATAGAGAAAAATACATATGCCATTTCTAGACTCTTCTCCAGAAGATAGGCCCCTGCCTGGGTTCAGAGTCTGTGACAAGGTTTAGGACTAGTACCACTTGTGTGAACTAAACCATGGATCTGATTTTAAGACTTACCTAAAAAAAAAAACAACTCACCTAGGATGCCTGTTAAAACAGACATTCCCAACTGACACTCCGACACTCAAATGGGAGGGCCTTGAAATTAGTTTTTTTTTTGGTACCAGGGATTGAACTCAGGGGTACTTGACCACTGAACCACATCCCCAGCTCTATTTTGTGTTGTATTTAGAGACAGGGTCTCATTGAATTGCTTAGCACCTTGCTGTTGCTGAGGCTGGTTTTGAACTTGGGATTCTACTGTCTCAGCCACCCAAAGTGCTGGGATTACAGGTGTGTGCCACAGCGCCTGGCTGAAATTACTTTTTTACCAAATGCCCCAGATGTTTATCATAAAGGGCAATTTGGAAATCTCAGAGAGCAATTTACACAGTGGCTGACTGATGATAGCACCCCTTGAGAACTATTTAAAAATAAAAAATCTTGGGTTTTACCCTAGACCCATGGAATCAGCACTCAGTCCGGCAACCTGTGCTTTAGCAATCCCCCTGGGTGGTTATGATGCGTGGAAAGTTACCAATGCCCTAGGGCAGGGTGAGTGAGCCAAACCCAGTTTTTGACATTTAACTAATCTGTTTAAGAAAACCAATACAAGAATCCTTGGCCCTGCCCCAATTAGAGAGGGACACCTGCATTGTGAATGGATCTACAAGGTAAAATATAGATAGTAACAGTAACTGCTGACATTGGGTGTAGCAGCCAACAGGTGCCAGGCATTCTGTTGGCTGCTTTACTTGATTTAATCTTCCAAATAAAACTATGAGGCAGTGTCCTTTGTTGAGGAAAGTGAGGCACAGGAATGCTAAGTAACTTGCCCACAACCAGTAAGTGATAGAGCTGGGCTTCAAGTCAAGGTCTGTTTGACCCTGATGTTTCAGCCATGTTCTAAAACATCAAACCATACTATCTCCGTCTCCCACAGGTGATGCCTGAGTCAAGTTCTCTGAACCTGAGAAGTGTGTTCCTGCGTTGGACTGGATAATTCCTTAAAATTAAGTCATTGCTCATCTTTGGGTCTAACATGTCATGAAGGCTAAGGGCTGAAAGCTCACTCCGTGCTTGGTGTTGTAGGGAAGATGGAAACAACACATGGCCTGCTTTTCCCTGGTTAAGACAAAATCTATAGCTACTTTCTCTGGGCCTCTGAGAGAACTTTCTTTATTCTGTGCAGCATCTAATGCTAATTTATTACTATTTTTATTTCTTTCCTTTTTCTAAAAGGCTGTTTTAATTTTTTTTTTCCTTTTTCTTTTTGTAGTGCTGGGGATTAAATCTAGGGCCTTGCAAATGCTAGGCAAGTACTCTACTATTGAACCACTTCCCCACTTTCCCAGCCTTTGCCTTTTTTTTTTTTTAATTTGAGTTTAAGTTACATTGGGGCATTTGTTGCACTGTAGAGATACTAGCTAATTTTATGTCTGACTCAAGGTCTGCTCAATGTACTTAGATGTATGGGGTCTCCCTTCTCCACTGAGATGCTGGCAATGCAGGCAGTGTGTGGATCTCCCTTCTGTGGGCATAGGCAGATGGGTTATGTTCCCATGGGTATGTTTCTGGATGAGAGGCAGAGCTATGCAACAATGATGTGCAATTAGTAACAGCTTCAGAGCTGATACCAAGAGAAAGGCTGCCCCTGAAATGCACAAAAAGGCTGTGTGCAGATCTAGCCCAAGTAGTGGTTCATTCAACGTGTCTGTAGTAGTATGCCTGGGGGTGGCGGTGAGATACAGCTGAACACAGCCTGTTCAGTGAATACCTTCTGAGAAATATTCTGAGGCCTTAAAAAAATGCACTGCTTTCTTTAACCCCACACATCCCTTCATCACAGCTAGATAAAAAGTGCCCAGTGTCTGATTCAAATGTTCTCAAAGGTCAACCAGAAGTCTCCACCCATCTGGGGCTGCAGCTAGGGCTCTGATCCAGAAGCCCCACAGAATAGTCTGGCCTATATTAATTTTGCCCCTTCTTTTTTATCTTTGGTTCTCTCTCTGTACTCATCCTTCTCCAGTGACACCTGAAAGAGGCAACAGATGCAGGGACTCCTGTGGGAGTTGGAGTGTGCGTAGCACCCAAAGGGATCAAACAGAAATAAACATAGGGATGGGCTACGCATAAGATGCTTGCATGTGGTCTCTGGCATGCAAAGTTTCTGCCCTTCTCTTTACCTGCAGGAGACAAAAAGAACACTAGAGAAGTGAAGTGGCTTTCCTAAGACTATGCAGTGAACTTGGAACTGAGTCACTTCCTAATCTAACCCCTTTGCTACTTCCATGGAACTTCCTGCCTCTTAAACAACCATTTGAGGGCAACAAGCTATGACTTATGTCTTTTCTATTACTTTTTCAATGATTAACAAAGTGCTAAGGACATGGAATACGAAGTAAATCTTACAAATGTGGTCCTTATGGGCCCTGCCCTACCTAGTGAGAGACGCCTGTACCGGACGAAGACCCACAGGGTAACATATTAATAATAGTAACTTCTGTTGTTGATTTAGAAATAAGAACCTAGATGGAACAGGGGAGAATGGATCACAGGGAAGCAGGGAAAACAAAGAATCCTAGGCCCAAACCCAGAAAACCTAAATTGGAATCTCAGCTCTATTCTTAGTCACCATCAATTTCCTTACCTATAAGGTGACAAAACATGCTCTTGTCTATCTCACAGAATCCCATGAGGATGACTAAATGCACATAATCAGCACCATGCAAAATAACCCACAAACACTTACACATGCCAAATGCTGTTTTAAACACTTTATACCCATCTGCCCCTTTAACTCTTCTACGAATTCTGTGAGGAAGGCACTAATATTATCTTCATTTTACAGATGAGGAAACTGAAGCATACAGGGACTACCTGCCTAGGGTTCCACAGCTGGAAGGCAGAAGATTCAGATTCCAACCTAGAGAGTCTGGTTCAGTACCTATGCTGCCCTCCCCGGCAAGATGGAATATTCCTTTGGAGGCTGTGGTGAGACCACTGCCCTGGTGTAGCTGAGCAAGCCATAGGCACAGGCTGACCTGCTGGCTACGTCCTCTTCAGTGCCCTTGTCCAGTACACTGCTCAGGTTGTGCTCAGCTTGCGTTTCCTCGGGTACCTCCTCCAGCTCCTCTGCCCGTTTCACAGACCGGTGGTAGTTCTCCAGTTCGATTCTCTCAGGAGTGCCCCTCAGCCTCTTGGCAATGCTGGGCTCTTCCAGGCCATTCACACTGGAACCTGCAAGGCAAGCAAAGAGGCAAAGACCTGATGACACAACATGGGTACTGAACTCAACATCTGGGTGTCCAAGGCAGCCACTAGGCATTTTCATGAAAGGTTGGACGGCATTCACATGACATCAGATACAGGGTGGATTGAAAGCAAGGCTGCGACAGGATACTGGCACAAGAGTGGCAGAACTGCCCTAAGTAGGAGAAATAGACTGTATGTCCACATCTGCTCTATATCACCGCACACCTTTGGCCAGGTTGAGATAAGAGACCATGTAACTGGCAAAAGTGGGTGGGGTGAAGGGGATGTGGGCTAGATTTTTGGGTAGCTGTTCTCACTGCCAGGAGCTAAATGTCTCTAAAGCAGCTTTCACAGAGAAGGTGAATCCTTCCAACAGCTCCAGGCCCCCAATGGGATGATCTGAGATCCAGTCAAGGTTCATGCACTGTTTGTCTGACTTCAAGGCACCTTGCTAGCTGTTTTGCAGACCTTCTCATGCTGCAAATTTGTCTGTCTCCCATGGTCAGATTCGTGGTAAGCAATGTATAGAATAAGACCATCACATGGATGATGTTGTGCCCCTCTGTGTGATTATGCAGCTTTACCATACGGGTAAAGTGGCTCATCATCTCTCTAACACAAAGGCACACTTTCCTCTCTAAATATCACTTATGTGTGGGGTTATACTCAGAAACTATAGGAGCATCTTGCCTTAGCATTCTTCCATCTAGTGCTCTGAAAGTCTGTTGATTTTTTCCTGAGTCAATCAGTGTACTGGGATCACAAAAAGATTATTTTCATAATCCTGTCATTCTTTAGCATATTGGATTTGACTTTTATCTCTTTAGTCTCCCTTAATCTAGAACATGTTCCCTGCCTTCCTTACTGTCATCATTATTCCTTTTTTGGGAGAGAGGGGGACCAGGGATTGAACCCAGGGGTACTTAACCACTGAGCCACATCCCCAGCCGCCTCTCACTTTTTAAAAAATTTTTTAGTTGTTGATGGACCTTTATTTTATTTATTTATATGTGGTGCTGAGAATTGAACCCAGTGCCTCACACATGGGAGGCAAGTGCTCTACCACTGAGCTATAATCTCAGCCCCCTAGTCCTTTTTTATTTTGAAACAGGGCCTTGCTAAATTGCTGAGGCTGGTTTTGAACTTGCAATCCTCCTGCCTTAGCCTCCTGAGCAGCTGGGATTACAGGTGTGCACCACTATGTTTGGCTCATTATTCCTTTTTTGATGTTCCTTACTGTCCCAGTTTTGGTTGCGACACAGGAGGCTCACCATTTATTCTGTGGTGTGTCCACTGCAAAGTATTATAGCACACAGGTACATTTGTAGATACAAATCCAGGTTAGACTTCTGATTCCATCAGCGACTGGCTGAAGGATCTTAGAAAAATCATATAACTATTCAGAGCTCATGTCCTGGCCTACAAATGAGGAAAATGCCCACCTCCCAGGGTTATTATGAATAGGGAATGAACTTATAAATATATATACATGTTTGGGATGTATATATGTGACTCTGTGCCACAGGCGTATTAGTTACCTTCCTCTGCTGTTTAACCCTAGCACACAGGCAATATTTGGCAAATATGAGGTAAACAATACATCTGTTGTCTGGTAACATTTTTGCCACTAATTTGTGTACATTTCTACACAGGTATGTGGAATCCATCTGTTCTGGACTATAGAGAGTCACATGACAAAGAAAAGATGGGAGGAGGCAGCACCAGATATGGCATAGTAACATGCACTTGCATTTAGGATTTACTAGACCTTCAAGGAGGGGTAGACATGAGGTGGAGGACAAGAGGCAGGAATATAGGGGTGAGTGGGTCTGGAATAGCCTTGTGATCTGGCCAGGGCAGGTCCCTGGTTTCTGTGACATTCTAAGTACTAAGAGATAATGCTGGGTTTTGGCATGCAATGTCTAATCAACTCTATTTTGAGTGACAGGTGGTTTGTCATGTGAATTTTGACTAAAGGAAAAGAATGGGAATATTTGTTTAGTAACTTTTGTGTTAGGACAGGTTGTACAGAAAATGTTCTGGAGTCCTGACACTTGTTTTGTGTACAGTATTTTGAACTCCTTTTGCAAATGCATTAGAAAGCACATTTTCATCAATCTGCAGAGTCACATGATCAAGTCTTACTGTGTCTTCCAGAATTACTGGGATCTTGAAACAGCTTCTTTCAAGTTTACTACAAAATTTTCACTGAAAAACAAGATCTGTTGGCACATTCATTTACAAATTCAGGTATCTGTGTATCAGTGAGGTCTGAACACAATCTCTGGGTTCACCTGTGTCCTGTACACATGCCTACCTGTCCTGGTTCTCATATCTTTAGGAGTATCATTTTAAATATCCTTCATCTTTTTTTCCAACACCGACCTCAGGTCTCCAAAGCACAAGCTATAATGCTGACGAGGGCATCTGGAAGATTAGGAAGTATGTGGGCTTGGGATAATGGCAAAATAGAGACAGGAGGCAAGAAGACAGATGTGCCTCAACATGTTCTAAACCTGCTTCCCCAGGCTCTAACTGTATAGGTTCATCATTCCCACATCAGTCTTCTCTTTCCTTGGATAAACTGAGAAGCTGAACTGAAGGCCCTGACATATTAGGACCATCCATGAAGAGGTCTGTTTTAGGAGGGGCAATTGCACCTTAGTATAGGCGATTGCATCTAGCTGGTGTTAGAGTTCTTTTTTTTTTTTTTTTACTCCTGGATGGTTATGTGAATGAGGGAATAATTATATATAAGTTGTCTAGATTTTGATCAATAAATAATCTCTCATTAGGAAGTATAGGGGCTGAGGATTTGTCCCATAAGAAGGCTGGAGAGGACAAGACATGTAAACACAGTATTTAATTTTAATGTCATGTTTATCTTTAACATGTGGTGAAGCCAGTTTAATATCATCCAACTTTGTAAAATATCTCTTTTATTGGTAAGTCTTCTCTTTCCTCATCAAAACCCATAGTCCCACATAATAAAGATAAGAAAGCTGAGGATTCCCTGACTTCACTACCATTTGATTCTCTCCTTCCAATCATATTTTTTAAAGCATTTTTTCTAATTGTCAATGGACTTTTATTTTATTATTTTATTTTTTAATATTTTTTTTTTAGTTGTAGATGGACACAATGTCTTTATTTTATTGCTTTGTATGTGGTGCTGAGGATCAAACCCAGGGCCTCACGCATGCGAGGCAAGTGCTCTACCCCTGAGCTACAACCCCAGCCCCCTCAATCATATATTTTTAATAACTGCTCTTAAACAGAAAAGGAAATAAATGTGAAACAAGCACCCAAGTTTAAGCTTTCCCAGAACTCCACAAATATGGAATAAAATCTTTTTTTTTTTTGCTAGAAAAAGAAAAACTGATGCATGCACGTGGTATACCATGGGAGTACACAGAAGGGTACCTCCCCCCATCCTGAGCATTCAAGGAAGGTGTTCTAGAGGAATATGCAGTTAGCCAGATTTTTAAAAAAATCAGTGAAAAGTAGGCATTATTATTTGGCAAAGTAGGTAACTGAAATTCAGAGACAGGTCACATAGCTCATGAGCAAAGGAAACCAGAGTTGAATCTGAGGAGGAAAGCAATAATTTGGAGACTATCATGCTCTCCCTTGACTATGACAGAAAGAAAAAGAAGGTGCATTTCCATAAGGAGTCCTAATTTATGTTCCCCTGTGGGAGGGTTCACTGTCATCTGCTCCTCACCATGACTTTTTTTTTTTTAATTTTTTTTTTTTTAGTTGTGGATGGACACAATGTCATATATATTTTTAGTTGTAGATGGACACAATGTCTTTATTTTATTGCTTTGTATGTGGTGCTGAGGATCGAACCCAGGGCCTCACGCATGCAAGGCAAGCGCTCTACCGCTGAGCTACAATCCCAGCCCCTCACCATGACTTTTGATATGATGAATGTGGAACTTCATGAAGTGCCTTGGCACAGGCAATCTGGCATCTGGAACTACAGACATTCTGCCCTCCTCCTGGTGTTATTTCTGTGGAGAGTCTACAAGCTCTGCAGACAAATGGATCATCAAGCATCAGAACTTGGCAGTCCAAACCCAGAGTCTGAGGCTCAGAAGGGAAATGTTGATCTAATTCTGGGCTTGGCTGCAACCAGCAAAAAAGAAACCAGAAGCACTCAGAACTATTCAGATCATTCACTCATCAGGCCCCTAGAGAGGACGTTCTGAGCCATAGAAACTTTAAGAAATGATTCACTGGAGTTTTTGTAAAAATTAAGGTGGGAAGTAGAGCCACTTCTGTTGTGCCTGTCCTACCAGGCACATCCCCAGCCACATCCATGCAGAGCTCAAGCTCACCCCGTTTTCAGCAACAAGGGAATGCCTTGGCAGGGTGTCCCTTGAGGGCTGGGTTGTTTTTCCAAAGGGAAGGTGGAACTTAGAGGATACTTGGCAAGCACTCAAAACTCACCAACTGCCAAATATGTTTAATATTCCCAGCCACAACCTCAAAGTGCCATGGGAGATGTAAAATAAATAAATAAATAAATAAATGAGATCAGCATTATTGATTCTCTGTCCTGGGCAAGGGGTTGCCACATTAGCCACATGATGAGGACAGATTGGGAGAGCAAAAGACATGATAGTGGGGGAGGCCTGAGAGGTGGCTATTATACTGTGACAAACACAACACCCCTCCCAGGTCCCCCTCTGTCAATTAATGGAAGGGCTAGGAGAAGAAACTGCAAGAGAGCAGGTTAAAAAAAATCACTGGCATTTGGGGCTCAGTGGTGCACACCTATAGTCTCAGCTACTCAAGAGTCTGAGGCAGGAAGATCACCTGAGCCCAAGAGTTTAAGAACAACCTGGGCAACCTAGAAAGAGACCCTGTCTCTTAAAAAAAAAAAAAAAAAAAAAAAAAATCAATGACAGAAGCTGGTGCAGAAAGTCAAAGCATAACCAGCCAGGTCAGGTGAAAACCGGCCAAGACCTACCCGGCCACTCCACTTCACGTGCCTCAGTGCAACAGCAACTGCTTAGGGACTTTCCAGCTAAAAGTGGGATGAAAGTTTTGGAATAATTTCCAAGGCTGAGTTGTCACTAAGTCAGGGCAGGCAGATCTCATGTCATGGGGAGGCCAATTACAGCCTCACACATACGAAAAGGAAATAGCTCCTAGGATCTGGGCCTCATCCTAAATAGGAAAAAGGCTCTGGGCCTGACCTGAAGTTCTGTTTTGGAATAGTCACTGCCTGTGTGAGCTTCATACATCATCCTGAAAGAAATATTTTTCCTAACAGGACAAACTCCTCTCAGCTGATGTGTAAGAGCTGCCAGGAGCCTTTAGTTGTATTGATTTCTGGAGAGGATGGAGGGACACAAATCATACTTGAGCAGTGGTGTCTGCCCAGGGCCTCAGCAGGCAGCTTTTCTTCTCCATCCTAGCCTTAATGCTAGGGGGGATCAGCTGCTGAGCACACTTTGGGGCTTCAGGCAACTGTGGGAATGACATGAGAGATCAGGAATCTTTTTTTTTTTTTAATGCCAAGATAAGAAACAATTTATTATAGAGAGAAGAAAAATTTCTCATTCAAAATATAGAAATCTGTACAACTTTGCCACAATCAATATACATGAATTGTACAAATTCATACCAGTTCATAATTTACCAAATAAAAGATGACTAACAAAGTTCACAAAATCGATGGTGGTTTGTGGAAAAGACTTTTACCCAATTAAGTACAAGGAAAGTTACAAACCAGACCTCCACTTTCTAAAAATAAGAAGTTTAAGCCAGGCGCGGTGGCTCACGCTTGTAATCCCAGCACTTAGGGAGGCTGAGACAGGAGAATCGTGAGTTCAAAGCCAGCCTCAGCAATGGCGAGGCACTAAGCAACTCAGTGAGACCCTGTCTCTACATAAAACACAAAAAAATAGGGCTGGGGATGTGGCTCAGGGGTCGAGTGCCCGTGAGTTCAATCCCCAGTACCAAAAAAAAAAAGGTTTACTCAGTCTTAGAAAACTACAAGCTAGCAAATGTACAGAGAGCTGGCTGGTGCTAACACCACAGTTGAAAAAGTGTTTGAGATCAGGAATCTTAGGGCTTTACCTTGCTCTACCTCAATTCATTTCTGGCCTGTTTTTCCATTCCTTCTTTAAAAAAATTAAAAATCTTTAATCAACACATAATAGCTGTATATGTCTACGGGCTACAGTATGATAATTCAATATATGTAAACAATGTAATTATTAATTAGCATTTCCATCTCCTCAAACACTCATCATTTCTGTGTGCTGAGAACCTTTGGACTCTTCCAATTATTTAGAATATTATATAATACATTGTTGTAGATTACAGTGGCCATAGGTGTTGTAGAATCCTAAGCTAATTCCTTCTGTCTCACTGTACTGTGGTACCCATTACCTGACTTCTCTCTCATTTCCCCTCCCCTTCCTATCCTCTAGTGACTATTCTACCCTCTATCTCAATGAGATCAATTTTTTAGCTTGTGAAAGCTTGAATGAAATCTGAATCTGATAAGGCCTTACTTAGGAAAGGTCTGTGATTGATTTTCATTGTTTCCCCTATCTGTCAGTAGAATGGATGCAGAAATCCATTCATCCTACCATTGATCCAACAAACTAAATTCCTCTTTCCAGTCAGGTAGTGTGGCAGGTGCTCAGGCACACCCGTGACAGACAAGATCTTTACCCTAGGGGACACTGTATCCTGATGGAATATGGGGGTTACCTACCTACTAAGAGAGACTAATGACCTAGGGTGCCCCCGATGCCCACCATGCTTGGGATCAATTCCACAGCTTCATGCAGACTAGGCAAGGACTCTAGGACTAAGCCACATCCCTAGCTCTTGGGTGGATAAAGGTTTATCTGGGGCCACCATGTTCCAATAAGAAATGGTACTGCAATTTGATTCAAAGTCTGCTTGAAGATGACTCACCTATCACTTTCTAACACACAGATTGTTTCTTAAGGACTTTCCTATTTCTTTCTTTTTTTTTGATACTGGGGATTGAACTCGGGCATTCAACCATTTAGCCACATCCTCAGCCCTATTTGTATTTTTATTTAGAGACAGGGTCTCACTGAGTTGCTTAGTGCCTCACTTTTGCTGAGGACAGCTTTGAACTTGCAATCTTCTTACCTCAGCCTCCTGAGCTACTGGGATTACAGGTATGGGCCACCACGGCTGGTACTTTTCTATTTCTTTTATCAGAAGTTACAGGAAGGACTGAAGGGTAAGTTCAGTGGTAGAACGTGCTTACCAAGTATGAGGCCCTTGGTTCAATCCCCAGCATTAAAACAACAATAATAAAAACAAGCGGGGCTGGGGTTGTGGCTCAGTGGCAGAGTGCTTGCCTCGCACATGTGACACACTGGGTTCGATCCTCAGCACCACATAAAAATAAATAAACAAAACAAAGATATTAAAAAAAAAGCAACATCAAAAACTACTATAAAAAGTTATTGGATATTTTTGCTGTGACTTTTAAGAAAGATTGGCTCATCATTTCAGATGCCTTCCCAACATGTCCACACCAAGATCTGAACTACAAAGTCTCAGGGGAGATGCTAAGGAAGATGAAACCTCCCAAGGAATCACCAGGATGGCAACATAAACCTAAATCACAACATTCAGACTGAAATCTGTCAGTGACTTTTATATTGCCTGATTCACTGTTCTCAGAAACATTCACAAAACTGCCTGAGCAACTGGGTTCCTTTCCTCACCCAGAGCACGAAGCCATGCAAGGCTGCAAGGGGGCGGGTGTGTATCCTTCAATTTTGCTTTCTTCCTTATTGAATTGGAAATAATACCATTTCTACATTCTCTGTTTCCTCATATACTGAGACTGATGGATGAAACTATTTGAAATGTGGCCAGTCTAGGTCAGGCTCACCATGTGGTCCAGAGACATTTTCCTACTAAGGATAAAACTTGGCTCTTGGGCTCTGTTTACTTTGGAATGTGTTAAGACTTGAGCAGGGTTGGTCACAATATAGTTAAAAATCAACTTGGAAATCAGTTCACTCCCTTATTGTGCTTTGGGCTAAAGTTCCCATAGTTCTATGTTTAGCTGTCTGAAAAGTGTGCAGGGTAATACTATTCAATTTGGGGGCCATCTTGACATACAAACCTAAAATAATGGAACAGGTCATTATGCCTTGGGAACTTCATCACTTTGAGTCAAGCTGGAGAGTACTACTTGGTATCTATGAGAGGAGGGCTTTCGCCTGATTTTAGTAAGAGGTGATCACTCCCAGCTTAGAACCTAACCTGGCAGGGAAAGATATACTGGGAATAGTTAAAAGGCCCTGCAAAGACAGATGCAGTGGCACATGCCTATAATCCCAGTTATTTGGGAGGTTGGGTGAGGAGGATTATAACTTAGTGAGACTGTGTCTCAAAATAAAAAATATAAAGGGCTAGAGGTGTATGCAGTAGAAAAGTACCCTGGGTTCCATCCCCAGTACCACAACAAAAAGGAAAGAAAGAGAAGGGGGGGGAGAGAAAAAGAGAAAGAGAAACAGAAAGATAAAGAAAGAGAGAAAAAGAGAGAAAGAGAGAGAAAGAAAGAAAGAAAGAAAGAAAGAAAGAAAGAAAGAAAGAAAGAAAGAAAGAAAGAAAGAAAGAAAGCAAGCCAGCCCCGGGAACCTTTTCTTTTGCTTATTATAGGATACCCAGTGTGACCAATTTGGCATTTCTCTTTTGCCCTAGGCTATGTGCCTTAGCAGACTGCTTGACTGGGCTCATTTTTTTTTCCCTCCTATTTTTCACTCTAAGAGGGCACCAAATACTTTGCAAGTACTGAAGCTGCATGTGGAACAGAAGTTTTCAAGACACTGCCATGGCAAGATGACTTTTGCACATCTTCCCTCCAATAGACTTCTCCAGCTTCATACTGGTAGGGAGCCTGTGTTCACGGAATATTTCCAAGATCATGTGACATTAAGTGATCCTTGTGAAGCAGGCAAAGAAGTAAGTACCATTTATTGAGCAACCACCTGTGTCAAGCACTGTGATAGGTATGCTACCTATAACGGACACTGAATTGTCACAATCTTCCTGTAAATTACCATTATTACTATTACTGGTTGAGTATTCCTTATACATAGTTTTGGGACCAGAAGTGTTTTGGATTTAGGATTTTTTTGGATTTTGGAAAATTTGTATATACATAATGCCATATCTTGGGGTTGGGACAGACCCAAGTATAAACACAAAATTCACTTATGCTTCAAGTTATGCCTTCTACACATAACTTGAAGGTAATTTTATGCAATATTTTAAATAATTTTCTACACAAAAATTAGTGTAGAATTTTTCACTTGTAACATCATGTAGGTGCTCAAAAGTTTCATATATCAGATCATTTTACATATTGGATTTTGGATTAAGGATATTCAACCTGTATGACATTGAGGGTTCTGAGTCTTGGTGATGTTTAGTAACAGGCTGAAAGGCTCAAATGAGGCAGCGCCAAGACTAAACCCTAAGTTAGTACTCTTGCCACAAAACCATGGGAGGATGGAATTATTACTTTCTTAAAAAATTGTTGCTGGAAAAGGAACCTAGGGCCTCATGCATGCTAGGTAAGCATTCTATCACTGAAATGCACCCCCAGCCTAGGATGTTATTTATTTGAGTTGTAGATGGACAGAATGCCTTTCTTTTTTTTTATGTGATACTAAGAATTGAACCCAGTACCTCACAAATGCTAGGCAAGTGCTCTGCCATTGAGCTACAGTCCCAGCCCCTTAGGATGTTATTTTTAACTGCCCCTGTTTTTGGCAGCCAGCCCAGGGAACCTGTCTGGATCCTAGGTGGCTGGATTTGGCTGCCTGCCTGTGTAAAAAATAGGCAGTTGATGGAAAAAGGAAAAATTAACTTTATGCAATTGGATCAACTGGGAAGAAGCACCTAGATTGCTTCTCTGCTGATCCCACAGAAATTCTTACAATATATAGAAACAAAAATCAGGTGTGTATATTTAGCTAGACTATGCTTAGCCAGAGAATAGGTCAATGGAACTTGGTTGGAAAAGGATGTAGATTTTACTCCCAGGAGGAAGAAATTCAGGAGCTCTCTGTTTCACTCCTACACATGAAACATTTTTCATTTGAAGTAATTTTTTTATGTGGGGATCACTGAGAAAAGTAAGTCTCACTGACTCAAGGGGAAGCTCAGTTGCTTTGGAAATATTTAATTACCAGAAAAGTTGTGAAATTCTGAGTTAAATGGAGGAAAATATCCAAAAGGGAGTAAATCAGTACTGTACCAGGAAAAACCACCCCGCAGGAATGGGGACACTGCAGATTGGAATGCTACTTCTCAAGAATGTTGAGGGCATAGCTCCTTCCCAACTCTGGGATGCAGCTGGGATGGCCAAGGGGTCTGCAGTGCTTGGCTTTTAACCTGCATGATCTCATGAGACTTTTGCTTTTTTTTTTTGTACTGGAGACTGAACCCAGGGGCACTCAACCACTGAGCCACATCCCCAGCCCTATTTTTTTTTTTTTTCCTATTTTGTATTTTATTTAGAGACAGGGTCTCCCTGGGTTGCTTAGCACCTCGCTTTTGCTGAGGCTGGTTTTGAACTCATGATATTCCTGCCTTAGTCCCCTGAGCTGCTGGGATTACAGGCGTGTACCACCATGCTTGGCTTAAGTTCATTTCTTTTTTCTTTTTGGTACTGGGGATCGAACACTCAGGGGTACTTGACCACTGAGCCACATCCCCAACCCTATTTTGTGTTTTATTTAGAGACAGGGTCTCACTCAGTTGCTTAGCTCCTCGCAGTTGCTGAAGCTGGCTTTGAACTGGCAATCTTCCTGCCTCAGCCTCCCAAAGTGCTGGGATTACAGGCATGTGCCACAGCACCTGGCTCATTTCTTTTTCTTTTCTTATATTTTTTAGTTATACGTGGACACAGTGTTTTTATTTTGTTTATTTATTTTTATGTGGTGCTGAGGATTGAACCCAGTGCCTCACACATGTGAGGCAAGCGCTCTGCCACTGAGCCACAACCTCAGCCCCATCATTTTTTTTTTTTTAGTTGTCAATGGACCTTTATTTTATTCATTTATTTATATGTGGTGCTGAGAATCGAACCCAGGGCCTCACACATGCAAGGCAAGTGCTCTACCACTGAGCCTCAACCCCAGCCCCCCCATCATTTCTTTTTAATGTTAGATTTTTTTCCTGTTATTATGATAGTATCTCCTCAATGTGTTCTTTTCACAAACATTACTATATCTGGCCAAGGCAAAGAAGAACATTTCTTTTAAGGTGTATGTATACTTTTAAAGCACTGGGTTTTGGTTTTGGTTTTTCTTAAATCCCATGGAATGCTGCACTGTAGCTAAGATTCTACTTTTCCTGTTTGCCCACTTTCGCGGAGCTGATGTGAGATCTCAGAAAGGATAAATGTGATGCAATGGGGTTTGAACTGTTTTAACTCATTAGCTCACAGATGTGCCTTCCAAACCAGGAGGTTTTATACAGTTAAATATAAACAATCTACCAAATAAGCAGTTGTGGGGTTGACCTTTAAAACCCTAAGGGGCAGGAAAAGAGAAGGATGGCTCAACAGGGTAAGCCAAGACCATCGTTTCTCTCCTACTTTTGCCTATTGCTCCCCAGTTCTGCTAACAGGTTCTACTTCTGTACTCTCAACGGCCTTTTAAATGTATTTTTATTACAGATCCTCTCTCCTGTTTAGAGGTCTGAATGGACCTCAAAACCAGAGGCTCTGCTGTATAAGGGAATTACTCTAGTCATCTTTGTGCTCCTGGTCCCTAGTAGGGTATCAGGATAGGTATTCAACAAAATGTTTTAAAAAAGTGCTCAGGATAAAAGTTCTAATCCTGTGTCTAAGCTAGATAATTACTTCACTATAATTTTAAGAAACTAGAGCATATTCTGGCTTCAGTTTCTTCATCTTAACACAGAATCTTTAAGACCATCATGTTTCTCAAGTAGATAGCTCAGTGCAGTACATGATGGCAGAAACAAATGAGAAATACCAGGCCCATGGAAAGAGCAAGTCTACCAAGACAGTAACGATCTCTTCGTATCCAGGGAAGAGAAATTCTAATGAATACACCAATGGCTCAGGAGATCCTCAGCATTAAAGTCCTTAAATGAATTGAGATCCTAAAGTAATTATTTCATGTCACCAAAGAGAGAAGTTCAGTTTAGGGAGCAGCTTGTAAGCTAGAAGACCAGACACAATGACAAGAGGAGGAAATAGGTAGAAGGGCAGAAGACTACAAACAAGTTTAAGAGAAAGTTCCAAGCTGAAGTGCTTTTCCCAAGATGCTGACTTTATTTCATTTGTTGCAGCGCTGGGGATCAAACTCAGAGTCTTGCATATGCTAGTCAAGTGCTCTACCACTGAGCTATACCTCCAACCAACATACCAGGTTTAAATTCCAGTCCCCCCAGTCTTCTAGAGCAGAGGGCTTATGGCACTACCAGTCCAGATCATGTCCAAATATGGCTCCACAGTAGCCCACATGTGGTCAGCTACATAGATGCAGAGCAGGCTTGGTCTCTGATCCATGAAAATGATCTTCAATATCTTGGGATCAACAGGGACAAATCCATATTCCAATAAAAGGCTCTCTGAAATAGGTTCTGAGCCTTTGTTTTTCCTTCTAAAGATAAACAACAACAACAACTCATACATAGCATTCCACTGGCTGGCTAGATACATTTTTGGAAAGAAAATAAAATCATCTCCAGTAATGCCCACAACTACCACCTGATACTCATGTCTATCAGAATTCTGTTTTCAACTGTTAGGTCACTGAGACTGGGCTAGAAGAGAACTATTTGTTAGTCTCCAGAAACAGAGGTTCTGAACACGACAGCTAAGAACACAGACTGACGGACCAAGAGTTCACTGACCTGGGCTTGAGAGGACCCTTTCCCAAGTACTTGCAGTAATTTATCAATGCTTTAAAAGAGCTGGCATGCAACATGGATCAACTCCCCTTGGCCTACTCTGTTGTAGACCAAAGGGAGTCCAATCTTCCTTATCTATCTCTCCAAATCTTTGTTGGTTAGGAATAAAGCCCCATGGGCCATCCTGCCTAATCCTATTGAATGCACAGACCTGTGAGGGAGATCATCATCCAGGCAGTAGAAACAATCCTAATTCACTCTCTCAATCCAAGTATTTCATCATTTTCTGGAATTCTTATCAATAATAATCTGTTTGATATTCCTGTCATGCTTCTAAATAAACAAGTAGCATAAATTTTACTTTAACTTGCTCTTATCAAGTAGAGAGAGCAAGTGGCAATTCTTCCTCATTTTATATCTTTATAGATAGGAAAACTAAGGCTCAAAAGGTTATGACAAAAGATGGCAAAATAACAGGCAGCATAACTAAAATTCAAATTAATATTTTCTGTTTTCAAGATTTATGCTTGTTCCATTTAGATCCAGCTTAATTCTCTGAGGCCTTGGTCACCACTGATGGATTGAGCACATCCTAGAAATGCAGGAACAATCTACTGGGGTCCAGGAAAAGAACACTGGGAATTCTATTCCTATTTTTAAACTCTGCCTTCTAAAGTGTTTTGTATATATATGTCCTATAGCATACACTCACAATATTTTTATAGGGGCACCTACCTATAAATAAGCATGTGCTTATTGAAAAGCATATGTTCACAATTTAAATAGGGGGAGACAATACAATGTCAAATCCACTATTTTAAGACTGCAACATCATGTTTTAGTCTTCTTTTATTATTCTCACTCTCTTTCCTGATTTCCTACTAAGAATAATATAATTGAGGCTAACTGCAAGTCAACTTTATGCTTTTTCACTTTTTGACTTTTGTCTACATTGGTGGTTCTCAACTGGGTGATTTTTCTCTCAGAGGTCATTTGGCAACATCTGGAGACATTTTAGTTATTACTTAGGGAGGGAGATGCTACTGACCTGAGGCCAGGAATATTACCAAATATCCCATAATGTTCAGGGCAGTCCTCTGTAACAAAGAACTATCCAGCCCAGAATGTCAACAGTGTTGAGCCTGAGAAACTCTGGCTTAGAAAGTACTATCAAATTATTTCTAATCTGGGCTGGGGTTATGGCACAGTGGTAGCGTGCTCACCTAGCACGCGGGAGGCACTGGGTTCGATCCTCAGCACCACATAAAAATAAAATATATTCTGTCCACCTACAACTAAAAAATAAATATTAAAAAAATTATTTCTAATCTCCTAGGAAACAGGCCAACCAACCCATCAAATTCTGATTGTGGCTCGATTGGACTGGGTATATTAAAAACAGAGACCAGTGAGCTTATGAATCCTCATCTTTGTTGCTAACGTGAGATATCCTGGCCAATGGAAGGTCAAGTTGTAAAGAACTACCAGGCTAAGCCAATAGCTTGGCATGTTGTCCTGAGAGGAAACCCAGAGATGTTCAGATGCTGAGGGTTTAACTAGTTACAGTGCCACTCACTGAGCATGTATATACTAGCAGACGCATAAGACATTCAGACTTCTAACCACCTATGACACAACCCAATTACAAAAGGTGACTCTTCAACCCCTGCAGTGTCACACAAGACAACCTACATATGCCTCTACCCCTCTGTCCAAGTTTCTCTTGTGACAGAGGCCCAAGTAGGAATTAAAGAACAACAAACAATGAATCTAATAAATTGTTTTCCTTCCTTCCTTCCTTGAATGTGACCAATTGTTCTTCTTCCCTCCTCTCTTTTTTTGTGCTACTGGGAATTAAACCCAGGGCCTTGCTCATGCTAAGCAAGTGCTCTACCACTGAGCTCCATCCCAAGCATTTTATTTTATTTTGAAACAGGGTCTCACTAAGCTGCCCAGGCTGGCTTTAAACCTGTGTTTGTCCTGCCTCAGCCTCCCAAGTAGCTGAGATTCCAGGTGTGTGCCACTATGTTAGGAAATTGTTCTCCTTTCATTTTCTTTCTCCTGACTGGAAAGATTATGTTAGAAGCCTAATAATAGATGGGACGGCCCCATGGCATTATAGCAGGTACTACAACAGGAAGAAAATTGCACTTGGGAACATGCATAGGGAAAAAAACCTTCTTTTTAGTATTCTCAACTCTTCTATTTTTCAAAAACATCCTACCTATGAACTCTGAGGGATACCCTGTGGTGGCCTCCCTCCCTCCCTCCCTTCCTTCTTTTTTTGTGCTAGAGATTTTTTTTTTTTTTTTTTTGTACTAGGGATGTTTTATTGCTGAGTTACAATCCCAGTCCTTTTTATTTTGAGATGGTCTTGCTAAGTTGTTGAGGCTGGTCTTGAACTTGTGAACCTCTTGACTCAGCCTCCTGAGTCACTGGGATTATAGTCATGTACCACCAAGCCTGGTTGAATGGCATGCCTTTCTAAGGTGAGGGCAAGACTATGTCTACACATGCTCTGGAGACTTCCTGAAAGTATTCTGTGCCTGATCAAATTTCACCCAAAAAGGTAAAACCAAAGCTTCTCATCTGGAATGATAATATACACCCAGCCCCAAGATTTAAAAATAAGTTATTTTAAGTGTGAACGGAGACCAAAATGACTAAAACATGAATGAAGAAGAATTTCCAGGGGCTGAGGAATAGCTCAGTATTAGAGTGTGTGCTTAGCATGCACAGGCCTTAGGTCTACCCCCCGCCCCCAACCAGAATTGCCATATTTTTCTCCAGTTATAGGTGATTGGGTTCCAACTGTCAGTACAAAAGAAATATAAAGTCACCTGTCTCTTTCCCTATGCCCAAACTCCACACAGGGTCAGTGCAGATGTAATTTATTATGAGGACTGTGAGTGGAAGTGGTAAAAAGTGAGAGAATGGACATGACAGCTCAACCATCAGTGGAGCCTTTTAATAAAGTGTTATGGGGCTGGCGGGTAGAGCACTTGCCTAGCATGCACAAGGCCCTGGGTTTGATCCTCAGTACTGTACACACTCACAAAAGTATAATAAAATGAAATGATAGAGGGAAAAAAGGAGGTAAAGCCAACAGATTTATAAGTTAGAAGCAGTTATTCTGGGGCCCAGAGAATAATCAATACATCTCCATCTTTCAGATTGCTGGCCTGATTTTATTTTATTTGACCAAAGAGGGTTAATATAAAGAAAAAGAGAGTCAATTTCATATTATTTACAAGTAATTCACATGGTTATTATTCTCTTCAATTTCTTTGGATTTCTCCTCTTCATATATCAGTGATGAAAGCCTTTGCTCTTTCATATCCTGTGTTTCCAAGGCATGTTACCAATCCTAGGGATCAGTGCCTAAGAAATTGGGAGAGATATTTTTCCCAGGAATAATTAAATGCATACTTATTGATTTATACAGGGCATCCAGGCATGTTTAAGAAAACCTTAATGTAGAGCTAAACACATAGTGCTCTTCCTCTCACTAAATCTCATCAAGTTGAAATGACAGAGAATGCATGGAAAGCTGTATGGCATAGTGGGTACAGCACTGTCTTCTACACAGACTCTTTATTACAGCCTTGATTATGAACTTCTGTGTGCCTGTTTCTCCATCTCCAAAAGGGTACTTTCCTCTCAGGCTGTTAAGTGAGTAGTATACATAAAGCATCCAGACAGTGCTTGGCACACAGCAAGTGCTACATGTTAGTTATTGCTACTGCTGTGGCTGCTGTTGTCATTACTGTTATGTACCTTCCTATGTGATTTTCAGAGTTAGTATGTTAAGTACTATGGTATACTAACTAGCATTAACCACATGGAGTGGGGAACAATAGAGGTCAGTATACTTCAAGTATAGTATTTTTAAATTTTTTGGTAGTGGGAGTTGGACCCAGGGGTACTCTACAACTGAGCTACACCTCTAGTCTTTTTTTGTATTGGGGATTAAACCCAGGGGTGCATTACCACTGAGCTACAACCCCAGACTTTTTAAAAACATTAAAATTTTGAGACAGAAACTCACTAAGTTACAGAGGTTGGTCTTGAACTGTGCTCCCCTCCTGCCTTTGCCTCCCAAGTCACTTTTACATTAAAAAAAAAAATTTTTTTTTAGACAGGGTCTCACCAAGTTGCTCAGGCTGGCCTCAAACTTATAATCTCCTGCTTCAGTTTCCCAAGTTGCTGGGATGACAGGTGTACACCACTGTACTCATCTTATTCTGTATTTTTGAGGATAGTATTTCATCAGAAAACCGGGCTGGTTCTCTTGGTTACAAATATAGATAGCTCCTTGTTATGGTATTTTCAGAAGAATGGAGGACGGAAGTTGGTTCTTGACAACAGAGCAGAACCAGTGTCTTTGGTTCTTCTTGGAACCTATGAATTCTCCTTCACCCTGGGCACCCAGTGCCACCTGTTTCCATAGATTGCAAGGATGTCTGCCAGAACTGCCCTGGAACCTCTTTTCTTCTTCCCTACACCCAACATTACTGTGTTCCTGTCAGTGCTAATTTCTTAAGAAAGGTGGACCTAGAGAAGAGGAAGTCAGTTGTCAGGTTTAGAGTCATTTGTATCAGAATAAATTCTAGGAGAGAATATTTGGTACCGGGGATTGAACTCAGGGGCACTCGACCACTGAGCCACATCCCCAGCCCTATTTTGTGTTTTATGTAGAGACAGGGTCTCACTGAGTTGCTTAGTGCCTTGCTCTTGCTGAGATTGGCTTTGAACTTGGAATTCTCCTGTCTCAGCCTCCCAAAGTGCTGGGAATACAGGTGTGTGCCACCGCACCCGGCTGAGAATATTTGCTTTTAAAAGCACCTGCAGTTCTAGTCTCGTTGGTAAAACTGTGAATAAAAAAAGCTGATCTTGGGCTGGGGCTGTAGCTAAGTGGTGGAGCACTTGCCTTGCATGCGTGAGTCACCAGGTTCGATCCTCAGCACCACATAAAAATAAATAAAATAAAGATATTGCATACATCTACAGCTAAAAAAAATATTTTTTTAAAAAATAAGCTGATCTCCTTAGATTCTGACTTGGCTCCAGAAAACACAGAAGAAGAATAAAGAAGCTGTTATGATCCTGTTATAACCAGAGCCAGCTATTCTTTGGTTATCAAGGTTTGAGCTCAGTCCAGGAAGCTGTGATGGTTTAGTTAGTAACAAACTTTTTCTCTAAGGTTTCAAGTAAGAGTCTTTCTAATCACAATGTTTATTTTCAGGTTTGAATTCTGAGCAGGGACCAAATGCCAAGAGAATTCCTCTCTCTGGAATTCACTTCCACAGTTTTCCTGGATTTCTTACTCTTGAAAGAACATGAGAACTGAATGAAAACACATTTACTTAGGGCTTTGCCAGTAAAACAGCCGTATTTTTACCATGTATTTACTGGAGAAAACCAAGACCCACTAAAGCCCTGAGTTCTTCTGGTGCCCTTAGATCCTTGCCTGGTAGTATTATATTAAATAGGAATTGTTACCAAAAGAACCGATGGCCCTGATAGAAGAACAGTAGCACCAGACACAAGGTGCAAGGATAATCCAAACCTAGCAGATAGCTTGTTTCAGAACCTCAGAGAAGCACTGGGTATAAGGGCCTTGAGTTCCTCTAGTGATAGAGATGATTTAATACAAAATAATTAGTAAAGACCAACAATTCTAGGTGAGGATCTAAAACAAATCAGGCTACAATTCCTATGAAATAATAGTGATAAAGTAGTAATAATTCTGGTATTTTACAGAATAAGGAAGTCAGTTGCTTAATAGCTACACTTGGGACAGTTTCATGTGATTAATGTACAATCACAAGGAGATGAAAAAGTACAGGGAAAAAAAAACAACAGAAGTAAAGAAAACATAAGAGGCCAAGAAAAATTCTTATTCCACTTTAAAAAGGCTCCAAAAGAGCCTATAGCAAGGCAAAGCTGTGACCCTACATTCCCTTTTTGCTGAGGAGTTTTCAAAAACTGTCTCTTTAATATCAATAAGGGGTACAAGCCACCTTCATATCTGGGGACCATTCTGTCTATACACACACATATCTCAAAAGGCCATCAATGGCAAGGCTACTGTGGTCAGCTTTGACTTAGGGTTTAAATATTGGTAGTGACTCAACCTCTTGCCTACCTTGGAGACCTATTAAAGTGCCTAAGACACATCAAGAAAATGTTTATAAACTATGTGTGCAGAGCCATGTGGAATTTGGCCCACAGGAAGTAAAAGGGAGACAGTGTTCACGTGGCTGATAAAACCCGGAAGTAATTAAAGGGGAGTCCCATATGCCTGGCGGCTCCTTTCTAGTTCCAGGCATATGGAAGGTGCCTTCAGCACAAGCCTACTCCTTCCAGAATGAAAGCAATAAATAAACAAAGAGCAATTGTAAAGAAAGAGGCACTGGCAGCCAACACACACATTGAATGCCATGGGTGGTAAAGAAGGCACACAGAAGTCCCATGACCTCACTCAGGTGGGAGTGCCAATGACACTCCCTCCTGCTCATTTACTATGACTAATCTACTTGTTGGCACTTACTGCATGTTTGGCTGCATAGGAGTTGTAAGGTGAGGGCAGGTTTTGAAGGCTCAATGAGGTTTTAGAGCTTTGTGAAAGGAATTGGAACTCAGGAGGATTCTTCTTGAAATCTCTGCCTGCCTGTTATGTCTAAGAGAGCCCCCACCTGGGTCTTTCTCTTCCAGTTGTACCTCAGGAGGTGCACTTGTGGACTTGGGTCCTACATAGCATATCCTGCCCTACATATATCAGTGTGAAAATAGAGCGTGGCCCATTTTCATGGCCTGTTCTCCTTTTGTGTCTGCATTACAGTGTCCCTCCTAAGGAATGTCTTAATTAGGGAAACTGACAGGGAATTTTTCAGAAAATAGAGAATGATTTCAAGAAGTTTCAGAAAAAAGTTCCACAGGGAATTTTTCCACATTCTTCACAATGCTTGGCACAGAATTGCATCAGATATTATGTCCTTCAGTACATCATCCTAATGATGATGGCTCTTCCTGCCTTTAGGACTGGGAGATGGGGACAGGAGAAAAGGTTTAGAATTTGAAAATCATAGACATATCCACATCCATCCTTATCATTGCCTCTTTTTAAATTTTTTTTTTCAGTTGTAGATGGATACCATCCTTTATTTATTTATTTTTATGTGGTGCTGAGGATCGAACCCAGTGCCTCACATGTGCTAGGCAAGCGCTCTACCACTAAAGTACAACCAGAGCCCTATCATTCATTGCCTCTTGGTCAATTTGTTAACTCTCATTTATTGTATCCTCCACACACCAATTCTTCCTCTCCCTTTTGCAGATAGCACAGCACTATTTCAGAGAAAGGGGAGTAAGACTGTGCATTTGGGATGGTAATAGAAATAAGCAGCAAAGAGGCCATTTAAGCACTGCTTACAATACATTCTGGTCAGAATGTTTTTAGGATTAAAATACAGCCAATGACAGTATTGTAGCAGGCCCTTGCTGGTAGGAAGCATGGTTATCTAGAATACCTGGGAGGGCCCAAACTTGGCTGTTCTACTCTGTGGGAAAATCTGATGCTCCTCAAGGTTCCTGCAGGGCTGCTCTAGGGTGGCCAGTGGCCAGCAAGGCCTATAAAATACCAGAACACCCAACAGCGATAGGTTGGTGCTGAAGGCTTCGCCCACCAAGGTGCCCTTTTTTGGTCCAATTTGGCACTGCAGCTGGGCCTGTGCCCATTGTGATTGGCATGCCAATGTGGCAGAAGCAGCGAGTCTATTTCTTATGCCTCCAGACTTGAGAGTAGCCAAACAGAACTGGATATTCTAACAGCATCCAGGTCTGAGCAGACTGTGTGTGAGAGATGACAGTTGGCAGGAAACAGGAAGAACATTCAGCATCACCAGGAGCATAGTCACTGCACTTAAGGGTACCCCTAGTGAGAGCCTCAAGGTAGAGGGAGATATCTAACTGGTCCCAGTTCCCTTCAGGGGTCTGCTACAGTCAGAGACAGGGGAGAAAGGTGGGTGGTTTTATGGTGCCATGTGGATGTAGGCTCTGTGTGGCAGTTCTAGCTTTCCATTGGCTTGGCCTATGGGTTCCTCATGCTGGCTGGCTAAACAGGGGACATATGGGCCCAGGTGATGTTTTTCTTGTACTTTTGTCTACTCACATCTGCTGCAAAGCAAAATATTGTGCACTATGCTAACCTCCTGAACAGAGAGAGCCCTTTGGTTAATGGTTCATATGTTAGGTACAGACAACACAGCCCCCATGCTCTCTCACTGACCCACGCAGAAGCCAGAGTCCTGAGCACAGTAGCTTTTCAGCTCACTCTGGAGACCTGCCTGAATATCACCCACCCCCACCCTCCAATCAGGAAAAAGGGAAGGAAAAGAAAAACTCAGAAACCTGAAGATTGTTTGGAATTTATTCTCTTAAATAAGAATGTAACATTTGTTTTAAAAAAAGAAAACTTAAAAGCACAACACCTTGATTTCACAGTAACGGCAAAAGCAAAGTTACACAATTAAATAAAAAACTCACAAAGAAACACACTAAAAACTCACAACAGCACAGATTAAAAACAAGGGCAAAAATAAAGTTTTTAGGGAAGGTCAGAGTGGACAGGTGACATATTCCTTGGCACAGCTAATTCTCCTTTGCTCTGGCTTTTTTGCCCCATTGCCACAGGAATTCTGTTTGCTGTCTCCACCTCAAATGAATGGCTTCACAGGGTAGTGGGGAATGTAAACCCCTTAACTCACTGGCCAGCCATGCAAGGGCATAGGGGCCCCTTTTAGGAGTGCCTAAGAATGTGCCACTGTTCTGCAGGAAGCAGCCAGAGACAGCAAACTCCAAAAGGCAGTAGAAAATGAAAATAACTAACCTAGTGGAGCCAATATACAAGCCTGAAAGTAAAACAGGGAAAGTGGGGCATTTAGTTCTTTGTTGCTCCTCAATCAATTATATGAGATGGGGGGTATGCTGCTCATTTTTTGAGGTACCCATTCCCCCAAATCTCCGCCTCCATAAGGTGTGCTATTCTTGGTCACCTGTGGTTCCTCAAAATCCTAACCAGGGGCAAGGTTCCCAGTATAAAACCTCTCTTTTCAGAACCACGGAATGAAAAGCTTTAGAAACAGCTTCATCATCATCATCATCATCATTTAGGGTACAATATATAAATAAGTATCTATCCATATATATGAAATGAAACCTTACATATACATATATATGTATGTAGATATGTATGTATACATAACATTCACAAATTACCATCAACTCAACTATGACTCTTGGGATAGGGTTAGGGAAGTAGGCTAGATTACAGAATTCTCTCTGCTTGGTTTTCCAGAAATGTCTAAGGGAAGAGGACTTAGTAAACAGAAGATTTCCTAACTTCCCTCTGCCAGGCAGAAAACCCAGAATGGAATAAAATTCCTTGTACTGCTTGGCTATTCTGGCTGGTGTGGGCAATGCCTGCAAATCCTAATGGCCCATTTGGGATCTAAACTATGGAACCCAAAGGTTATCAATCACACAATGGGTGTCTGGGGACAGGGAGCAGGAGACTGCCAATTGTAACCCTGTAGCTTCTTTCTTTCATTAAAACAATCTTTTCCACAAATCAACAGACAACTGGCGTGCTTCTCTCACTTGTTCTCTGCTGTCTGCACTGCAAATATTCTCAGATGATTAATTCTGGGAGAAAAGCTCTTTTCTTCCCTTCCTTTGTCACTACACAGTCCCTAGCTTCATTTTTGGTTGTTCATGATAGAAGGTAAAAAGAGGATTCCTCTGGGTAAAAAGAATCCCAAACAACTGCAACTGAGGGTCTCATGTCCCAGGGGAAAGGAATCCCATTAGAAGTTTTTCTTTCTTTGCCTGCTGTTGTCCAATTTTTTTCTAAAGATGAGGCAGGTACTATGAGGCCAGAGTAAGAAAATCTGTGCCAGGTCCACTATCTATAGCAGTGAGTCTAAGAAACTTGGAAAAGTAGTATGTACAGGTTTGAAAACAGAAACTAGAATTTCTATATTAAAACACATGACAAACAGAAATACTGTAAACAATGTCCCCAGTACACTAAATTACACTAGCAGTTACAGATTAGGTTACCAGAGAAAGACAGCACTTAAAACCAACCCTGTAGTGCATTCTTTTAACTGGTAGGTTATACTGCATTTTGTTTTATTCTGCTTTTTTTTGGCAACAGCAGTCATTTTGGCATAGGAGAAAGAACACAAGTGAGAAGAGAAATGCCACAATGGAGAGGAGGCACAGAGCAGGGTCAAATACTGACTAGCTGACTGTTAGCCCTAGCTTTTCCACTTATAAGTTCAGTGGGGATATGGTTCTAGAGAGGATGGCTTAGTCACATGACAGAATCAGGCTCATTCTTTCACAGCCTTTTCTGGTCTAGAGTGCAGTAGAGAAGGTATACCCAGGATCTAGGTTAATGATTATTCTCTATGATACACATTCTGGAATGCTGAAACACCTGAGCTTTTCTGAAACAAATTCTAATTAAATAATCAAAGCTTTGGTTTGAGATTTAAAGAAAGAAATACACATTAAAGAAGAAAATCTATTTCCTGGCAACTACAAAATACCACTGATAATTTTGTTCCTTTTCTACAGAGACCAGCACAAGTTAGCTCACAAGGAAAGCAACTATGCTTTGGAGCATATCCCGGACTTAGAACTCTAACTTCCAAAAGCTTGAGTTTCCAGAGGCAGTTATCAAGGAAACCCATCAGCTCTAAGCTCACTGTCCTTCTTGTTGCCTAGAGGATACTTTACATGGATGTGTGTATGAGAGAGAGGGAGAGAGAGAGAGAGAGAGAGAGAGAGAGAGAGAGAGAGAGAGAGAGAGAGAGAGAGAGAGAGAGAGAGAGAGAGAGAGAGAGAGAGAGAGAGAGAGAGCGCCTGCCTTCCTTACCTTAGGGATTTTGATTGTTTTGATTCTTTAACTGCATTGCCAACTCTTGTCTTCTCTCCCTGCTTTGTAGAATATTCTCTCCTCTGTAGAACCCTTACTTCTTTAGAACTCCTAAAAATCTGAAATCTGTTATGCCTTTAATCAGAAAGGGAACCAGAACTAGATGAGAAAGCAAGAAAATTCAACTTGTTCAGGAATGATCTAAATCTCATCATGTTTAATTCTTTATAAGAAATGTTTGTATGCCTTACCCAAAGGGGAAATTTAATTTGAGTTGTTTTACTGAGTAGTCGGGTTCCTTTGAAAATCCATCTTTGCTGGAGTAAGGTCTACACTAATGAGGTTGAGTTCTCACCTGATCAAATGCACATTCCAGTGTAGAGCCAAAGTTATCTAGATCCCTATTATTCTTCTCTGCCAGCAACACTTATCATGTCAGAATTGCACAGGGCTGTTACATTTCATGAGAAAGACCACAAAGGGTCTGATGATTGTACAAAGCTTAAAAGTCCTTTCTGGCTTAAATGTGGCTATCAAATGTTGGTCCTACCTGCAGGACACTTAACAAGTATCTTCAGAGTATGATGAAGACACACGCAGGAGTGGGGTTCAACTGGCTTGGCAGGAGTGTGCCTTGTTTCAAGTTCAAACTGCCCCCAAGGCTTTTGTGTCTAGTCTCCGGGCATGTTCCCCTTGCCCAGAATGAGCACCCCAAGGCTTATAATAGTTTCTTAGCATGAGAAAAGAAGCAACTCTGGGTACCTTTCATCTAAAGGCCAAAAGAATAACTCATTTTTCATCATGAAAATTCTACTATGAATTCCTTGTCCATGATTTCTGGCATGAGCCAATAATCTTTTAATTTTTATGAGTTTGTTAATGGTTGTTTGAGATCTATTTGCTGTGAATGGGAGGAAGTTCACAATCTGGGGCTATACTGGTGCCTCAAGACCTCCCAGCAGTTTGGAGAACTGTGGATACATCTCTCTGGTTAGTTTTACAAGGAGCTGAGAGGGACAATTCTAAGAAAAAAAGCAAAACAATTCTTCTCCACAGGCTGGGTACCCCTGATCCCTCCCAGTGCTGCCTTGTAATGACCAGAACAAGAGTGTTTTTAGAGATAGAATGGTGCTGTTCAGCTCCTGACACTGGAAGTAGTAATCAAAGTGGGACAGATAGGCTTTGACCCTCACTGCAAACTCAAAAGCCTCAAAGTTGTTAGGGTAGCATATGTCCTATAATGGTTACAGGTCAAATAGGAGAGCAGTGATAGCTTATCCAGACGTCTAACTAGGAAATGGAATGTAAAAATTTCAAGTTCTGGTGAACACAAATTCAACCCACAGGGCCTCAATTATAACAACTCAATGCTCTGTCAAAGGAGTTCTGAATGAAAACTACAAGGTCTGGCAACTTTGGCTTCTCACCTGGGTCAGTGACCACAGCAGCTTCCTCTGGACTCCTGTTTACCTACAGAGGATCTGCACCCTGATGTGTCGGAGAGATGTGGGATGGGCTACAGTGTCCATACTGAGACTCTGAAAAAATATTACCTGCACCTGGATGACACTGCTTACCAGATGGCAACCTTAGTGGCTCACAGCCTGCCAGTGAAACTCCCCTCCGATTTGTACCAGCACCTCTGACAGGCCATAGAGAAAGGGGACTCCAAATGCAAGTAGCTGGCACATGAAAAAGGAGTCCAAAGGGTTTTGGGCCACTTGATGCCCAAATGAAGAAATGTTGTTTTGGAGGTGCTGGCTCATCCCCTTGGCCTTGTCACAGAGGCCGAGAGAGTGACGCGCCACCCAGCCAAACAAGGAAGTGAGGCTACCTGGAGTTCTCTCAGCCGAGCTGGTGATGGTACTAGCCCGTCCATTTGAGTCTGCAGTGGGGCCATCCTGCAGGGGTCCTCTGGCTTCCTGGGAGAGTCCATAAGAAAAAGAAGAGTGACTGAAGCCCTCAAATCTCGGCAGGCAATGACAACCTGATTGGTTTTTCTATCTCTGTCAATCAAGATTTGTACACCTCACAAAGTCTTTCTTTAAAGAAACAAGGACATATTCACATAGAAGTCACTAAAAGTCACAGTTTAGATCCACCCAAGTACAGTCATCCCTTGGTGCGCTGGACTGGTTCCAGGACCCTCTTGGATACCAAAATCTGTGAATAATCAAGTCCCTTAAAATGGCATTGTATTTGCACATAACTTACATAATCCTCCCATGTACTTTAAATCATCTCTAGATGATTTATAATACTTAATACTATGTAAATGCTATAGGAATAGCTGTTATACTATATTGTTTAGAGATTAGTGACAAGAAAAAGAGTCTGTTTGTGTCTGGTACAGAAGCAATTTTTTTTCCTTTTATTTTCCATCCACAGTTGGTTAGATCCACAGATGTGAAACCTGTGGACACAGAGGGCCAACTGTATACCTTTTCCCACCAGTCCCTCTGCAGTCAAAAGAAGCCTCTCAAAGCAGCAGTAATCAGCCTGCAGGCTGACAAGGTGCTGTCCATGCAGTGGAGGGATTACACAGGTCACCTTGACAAAGAAAAGCACAGGGACCATGCTAAGAAAGAAAGGAAGAGAGAACAAACGAATGAACTTAGACAAGTAATTTGCAGAACAAGGGTACTAAAGGGGCCGACAGGCAGAGCAGGCTGCAGTCAAGTTCATTTCTGGCAATGAAGAGCAGGGATTGGTCTGGCTTCCTTGCTCTTAGATGCCCTAGGGTAGGGGCTAAAGAAATGGAAGGATCTTTTCCTTAGGATGCCTCTTATCTCACTACTCCCTCTCTTGATGAGAGCTCTAACTATGTGAAAAAGGAATAGGATGTTATCCTCAGCAGCAGGTTATTCTCCTTTCAGAAAGAGGCTTATTTACAAAGGCAGAGTGAACAGAAGGAGGATCAGTATAATTCCTCAAGTTCAACTCAGGTGGTAGATAAGACATTTCCTTAGCGAAGTACAACATCAGATTGAAAGGCTGCTTCCCTCCTCAAACTGAATGTAACTATGTCTTGGGCCCTCACAGAATAGGCAATGTCCCAATGACAATCCAGCAAACCCTGCTGGCCCCACCCTGACCCACAATCATACAGGTGTGCCACCCACTGCTTCTCTCTCACTTACAGAAAGGATTGCCATTACCTTTCCAGTCAGAGGAGCCACAGCTGGCCTCTTCCTTTGTGCGTAGCCAGAGAGTCGGTAACAGTAGTGTGGTTTACAGTAGAATTTACCTGCAGACAGCAAGAAGCAGGGGAAAAGGGAGTGAGCAAGACTCTGTAATTCTGAACCTGACTTGCTGGTCTTGGCACACTCCTGTCCATGTCCTCCAGCCATGGGATGTTATCTGCACCATCCCACCCTTTCCCAGGCCCAGTTTTCTTGCTCAGGCAAGCGGATCCCTCCCTCTAAACTGATTCCTGCCCTCCTCTCCCCTATGCCTGAAGTGGGTGGGCCCTTGCCTTTGGGTATGTGAAGGTCATTGAGCCATTACCCCAATCAGTGCCCAGAGCAAAGATGTGAGGCTTGCACAGCAGGGCCAGCTAACAAAGTGGCAGTGTATAAAGAACAAAGATGTGGTCACATGAAAGCTGGGAGTAGCATTTCTGGGGAAAGCTAGGATGAATACAAGTGCTGGGTGGAGGCGTGAAGGCTGCAGGAGCTGGGGCAGCACTGGCATTCACTCTGACAGGTCCACTTCTACCCTTTCCCTCTCCTACAACCATAGATCTTGCCTCCTTCATCGCCCACTAGCCAGTGTAATTCTGCTTTTGTGAGTTTTGGTCACCAATAAACAGGACAGGATAAAGTGTATCAGTACTTGGATCATATGCAATTTATTTGGTCTGTTTTATATATCTTCCATGCAATTCTGATGGGGGCTAACAATCATGATCAGACTGGTCAACCAAATTACTACCTTCCACCATCCTCCCCAGGATATGAGCCCTAGGAATTGGTGTGTGACAAAAGTCAGGCTAACCAGAGCCATAAGGCCATAACTGGCAAACAGGTAAAGAATGGGCAGCCCTTCTCTGATGCTGTTATCTGGAAGGAAGACATAAATTTAAAGCTTGTATTTGAATCTGACTTGGTTTTCTATTACTTGTAACCAAGTGTCTTGTTTATTATAGTATAAAAAAACTATAACCAATTATTATTACTTTCATTTCTGTCTTCTATTTTTTCTTACATTAATTTGTATATTTTTAAATTATTATTTTTTTGCACTAGAATAGAAACCTAGATCTTAAAATACAACTCAATGGAACTCAACTGAATCTTCATGGAACCCTCCTCTGGTATTCTCAATTAATAAAGAAGTTTAGGTTTCAGAAATAAGTCTCAAAAGCCCAACCAAAAGGCAATTTCCAAGAAAATTCCAGGAAACTCTTTTCTCTAGGAAGACAGTACATTTTTTTTTGAACAAAAATCATAACAGTTTTATTCATAATAGCCCAAACTGGAAATAATCCAGATATACACCAACAGGAGTCTGGATAAATAAGCTGGTTAATTCACACTCTTGAGAAACTATACAACAGTAAAAATAGATGAACTATTTCTGTCCACAACAACATGGAAGAAAGTAAAAATCATCATTTTGATTATAAAGAACACAAAAAAGTAAATTTTACATAATTCTATTTATATGAAGTTTGATAACTGGTTTTAGAAGTGTTTTCTTTTGGGGCAGAAGAGATACTGTTCATGACTGAGAAGAAGGTGTTGGAAAAGTTGTGCACTTTGATCTCTGGGATGGTTACATAGCCATGTAGATTGGTAAAAATTCACTGAGCTCTTCATTAAGTATTTGTGCAGTTTACCAATAGTACATTATACCTGAACTTTAAAAACCTCATTTTCCTTAAAAACCCAGAGAGGCTAACATTTCAAATATAACATCCCACTATATGTGCCATGAAGAGGCAAGCAGACATTACCACTGTGAGAGCCCCTGGGAGGAGTAGGGGCACACTGTGTTGGCTAAGGTGGGAACAGTGGGCACCAACCATGGAGGACTTCCTGGGGGAAGAGGTAAGGACTTGAGATGAATGCCAAGCAAGGAAGACTAAGGCATTCCAGACATAAGGAACAGCATGCCAAGTCTCTGTGCCCCAAGAGAAGTTGACTGAGAGAGGAGGGGTGTGGGGAAGGGACAAAAGACAAGCCCACAAAGATGTGAATGGGAGTCAGATCTGACAGAGACTCATAAGCCAAAGGGGAGTTTAAAGGGGAGGCTTTCAAGAGCTGTGACCGGATTTGGACTTTACAAAATATCTCTGTGGACATGGGAGAAGGAGGGATAGATGGATTGTAGGAATGTGGGAGATGGGGTGTGTTCCCTGAACTGGGGATGAAGCAATAGAGACCAGAGTAGGGAGAGGCACTTCCAGGAATACTTAGGAGGGCAGCAGTGGTGACCAGCAATACTTGGAACAGAGGAGATTCTTGGGTTCTTGCCTTTCCTATCAAGGTAGAGCCACTAATTGAGAAAACAACAGGAGGAGCTATATTTGTAAGTGTCCTACTGATGGGCCAGATGCTTTTGCTGGAAGATAGTACATTATGTGAGAAGTCTGAGCTCTGAAATCAGATCTCAGCTCAAATACTGTATCAACCACTCAATGGCTATATATATTTAGCCTGTTGGAACCACTTCTTCATATATGAAATAAACTTTATACTCATCTCATAGGTTGAGATAATTAAGTAAGATATCACATGTCCTGAGTTTCAGGTGCTCAATTAATATATCTTCTTAAACCCTTTTCCAAACCCAAAAGCACTTTTTGCTTTTTAGATTAATAAGAGGTAATTCTTATCTAATATTTACCATGTGTCAGACACTATTTTAACTGCTTTACATCTATTGATTCATTTAATCCTCAACCCAATGAGGTAGGTACCTTATTATCCACCTTTTCCCAGGTAAGACACAGAAAGGCTAAGCAATCTGCCCAAAAAGTGTCCCATAGTAAATATCAGAGACAGCATTTGAACCTCGGAAGTTGGTTCCAGAGCCTGTACTTTTAGCCACTATGCTATGATGCCTGTCTCAATTAGTAAAGACAATCAGGCTAATATTATAAATCAGCTACAAATTAAAGCTTTTACACATAACCTAAATTAAGCAATCTTGATAAATAGGTGAGTATCTAGAAGAGAGAATTGCAGCAAACAGATGCCCATCAGGCAAGCTTAAGGTAAACTGGGTCATTTACCCACTCACTTTCAACAACTTACTGAGTGTCCTTAAGTAACAAGTATAATCTAAAAACTGAAGAACCTCCAACCAAGGCAGATGAGTTCTCTGGATGGGGCAGATGGTGTGTGAATGAGCATCAGGAAGTAGTAGGTGCCATGTGAAGAAGCCAAATGAGGTATGACAGAACATAAGTGGCTAGAGATCTGGGAAGGCCTTTGAGGAGGGGACATGTGGAGATGGCAAGGCCAAGAAAAAAAAGCAAAGACTGGGGGAGTGTATTCCAAAGAAGACAGGGCAAAGACCCAAGGCAGAAATGGTTTTATCATGTTTCTGGACAAGACTGCACATTCTATTTGTACTGCAGTGGGTAGTAAGGTAAGAAACAGGTTTGGTGAGATCGAACTAACACCTTTTGAAGATCCCTTGGGTTGCTCTGTGGAAGCAGGCAAAAGCGGCAATTGTGGAGGCAGGGAGAAGCAGTGGCACAGGCAAAAGATGCAGTGGTTAGCCTGGGTGGTACCAGCAGTAATTGCAAGCAGCAGACTGTCTCAGACTTGTCACTCCTGGGGACTTCATAAGACCCCTTGGTAGGGAGTATGTTTTCCCTCCTCAAGATGATATGGAACAACTTAAACTACTATCTAATTTAGAGTCCTAGTCTTAAGAGTTGGCAGGAACTGAAAACGAGCTAGCATTTGGCAAGGGAAAGAGTATCTTGGTTTTGGGCAGACTGTTTCCTTTAAAAAGTGTTGAAGGGCAAGCCGGGCGCAGTGGCGCAAGCCTGTAATCCCAGTACTTAGGGAGGCTGAGACAGGAGAATCGTGAGTTCAAAGCCAGCCTCAGCAACAGCAAGGCGCTAAGCAACTCAGTGAGACCCTGTCTCTACATAAAACATAAAATAGGGCTGGGGATGTGGCTCAGTGGTCGAGTGCCCCTGAATTCAATCTCCAGTACCAAAAAACAAAAAACAAAAACAAAAAAAACCCAATGTTGAAGGGCACACTCAATAGCAACAAAGGCAAATCACAGACATCACTTTTAAGTACATGAATCTTGGTTTTTCAGTTTGGAGTCCCTGAATCTCTGCTCTGGAATGAATCTCAGAGGTCATTTAGTACAAACTAATACTTACTAGCTGTGTTAACTTGGATAGGCAGCTTCTAACTTCTCTGAACTTGATTTCCAACTGGCAAATTACTATTAAAAAAGAGCCACCTCATAGGGTTGTGAGAATGAAAGGATGTGCTATGTGTTAAAGGACCTGGCACAATATCTGGGTTATTTCTTTCATCCTGAGTTATAATTTCTTTGGATTTTTCTTATCAGAGTTAGATTCTTCACTCAATAACCTGGGTGAAGAATAGGTTAAAACTTTAGTATGGCCCTAAAATTTAATTCCATTTTCTAGTCTGCCTGTGTCCTGATGGAAGAAGGAATCCTTTGAAGGGGCTAAGCCAATGAAAATTCTATCTGGGTTAAGATTTGGTGAGCTGGTGCAGACTCACTGTCCTCCCTTGTGGTTGTCTAGAGTAATGTTCTTGGCAGGCTAGCTTCATCCTGTGCCAGCTAACTGCTTCTGCCATCAGGGCATTTGTCATCTTCTTGCCTGCAAAGTCATCTCCTCCCTCTGCTAGCCAATTCCTATTCTTCTCACATGCATTACCAAAGGTTGGTTAAGTCATTCTAAACTGTTGTTGAACATCATCAATTTCTTCCTTTTCTGAACTTAAGTCATGCTATTCACTATGTGACCTGGCCCTTAACCACATACTCTTATACTGTAAGCTTTGCTTCCTGTGTCTTGTCTCATCAGTTCCCTCAGAATGTGCTATTATTTGAATCAATCTTTTTTTTTGGTACTGGGGACTGAACTTCAGGGGTACTTGACCACTGAGCCATACCCCCAGCCCTATTTTGTGTTTCATGTAGAGACAGGGTCTCACTGAGTTGCTTAGCACGTCAACGTTACTGAGGCTGGCTTTGAACTCACGATTCTCCCGTCTCAGCCAAAGTGCAGGGAGATTTGAATCAATCTTGAGTGTCTTCCAAAGGTCCAGGTGTTAGAGGCTTGGTTCCCAGGGTGGTGCTATTGGGAGGTGGTGGAACCTTTAAGAAGTCAGGGCCTTGTGGGAGGTTGTTAGGTCATGGGGGGAGGTGTCCCCAAGAAGGGATTGTGGACCCCCAGTTCATTCTCTTGTTTTGGTTTCCTGGCAATGAGATGAGCAATTTTGCTCTGCTGCATATTTTTGCCATAATGTGCTAAGTTGTCACAGGGTCAATTGGTCACAAACTGGAACCTTCAAAACTGTGAGCCAAAATAAACCTTTTCTTTTTATAAAAAAGTTGATTATATCAGGAATTTTGTTAAAGCAATGGAAAGCTGACTGAAACAGAATGTAAGCTACTGAAGGCACATTTACACTTTATCTGTATTCTCAAGAGAATGGAGCAAAGATGAGCACATATCCATAGACAAAATAATCTGTGGACCTACTGGTTGGACCCTGAGGATGTGGGAAAAGTAGAACAGATATAGTGAAACTTATTTACAGAAATTTATTTTTCTTACCTGAGTAACTGTTTTAATTCTTCCCTAACTGGATAAGGCTGTCTATTTATTTATTTATTTATTTTTTGGTACTAGGGATTGAATCCAGTGGGATTTAACCACTGAGCCACATCCCCAGCACTTTTTATATTTTATTTTGTGATAGGATCTAATTAAGTTGCTTAGGGCCCCATTAAGTTGTGGAGGCTGCCTCTGAACATGTAATCCTCCTGCCTCAGTCTCCTGAACTGGTGGGATTACAGGTGTGCGCCACCACATCCAGCTTGGATAATGCTTTTTAAAAAAATTTGTTTGGACAGTGCTCTTTACTAACACAGTTAAGAGGAGGAGTTGCCATGATAATAAGAAGAGAGTCAGCCTTTCTTCTTCTTCTTCTTCTTCTTCGTTTTTAAAAATGTTTTTGTAGTTCTAGATGGACAACATGTCTTTATTAATTTTTATGTGGTGCTGAGGATCAAACCCAGTGCCTCACACATGCTAGGCAAGCACTCTGCCGCTGAGCTACAGCCCCAGCTCCCCCCCGCTTTTTTTTTGATAATAGGGATTGAACTCAGGGGTACTCGACCACTAAGCCACATCCCCAGCCCTATTTGTGTTTTAATAGAGACAGCTTAGCGCTCCCAGTTGCTGAGGCTGGCTTTGAATTTGCAAGTCTCCTGTCTTAGCCTTCCAAAGTGCTGGGATTACAGGTGTGCACCACTGTGCCCGGTTTCTCTTTCTTTTCTTTTTTTTTGATGGTGCTGGCGATTGAACCCAGGGCCTTTCACATGCTAGGCAAGTGCTGTACCACTGAACTACATCCCCAGCTTAAGAGCTAGCCTTTCTTAATTCACTACTTTGGGATCCTTTCTTGTTCCTTCCTGCATAGTTGCTTGTCTATTCATTATTAGGAAAACCCAGGTAACTGGAACAACCATTGTAATTGCATGGGGCTCTTCTGTATAACATTACCTTGCAATCTCCTCAATCAAGAAATCACCTATCAATGTAACAGATTTAATGCCAACCCATGAATTCTAGTAATCTAGGTCTCTTTGGTAATTTTTTTTGGGGGGGAGGTACTGGGGATTGAATTCAGGGGTACTCAACCACTGAGTCACATCCCCAGCCCTATTTTGTATTTTATTTGGAGACAGGATCTCACTGATTTGCTTAGCGCCTCACTTTTGCTGAGGCTGGCTTTGAACTCACAATACTCTTGTCTCAGCCTCCTAAGCCTCTGGGATTAAAGGTGTGTGCCACCGCATCTGGCTCTTTGGTAATTTTGAACTGCTAAAACTGCCTTCCATGAAGTTCCTTCAGTTCCTACAGGAGTGAATGCAAAGCTCACCATTGCCTCATTTACCTATTTCCATTAACCTTCAGGATCTTCAGATTACAGGTGGCCAACCTGCATCTATCAGTCTCTGTAAACTGTTTCCACACTTCTCTACCTTCCACTGTCTTTCCATTGTAAAAATTGTCAATGCCACAGTAAATCACATTTAGGCCTTGTGCAATGAGCTGTCCATTTCTCAGGCACCAGACAAGATGCCAGAGGGAGGCAGCAACATCAGGCATATTTCAGTTAGCTCCAAGGGTCAGAAGCTTGAGTATTCAGGGGCCTGGGATCTATTTTTATTTGCTATCATCAATTGTAGGCAAGAAGCATGATTTCTACATAACTATGACCCCACTATCAGAAAGACAACAGGGCTTATTCATATTGTGTCCTTTTACCTCAAGATCCCACCATAAGGTAAGAAAATAAGGGAGTGTAAACTCAGAGAACTTATTTAGGTAAATGCATGCCATTCTCATTACCATAATTACTGAGTAACACTATGATACAGCCTGGTGACTTCAGAAAAATATAAGAAACAGTTTCAGAGAAAAAAAGCAAATAATGGAGGGAGAGGGGTGGAAAGGGTTAGTAGAACTATAACAAAAGCACAAAGAAAGCAGCAACAAGGGGCCTAAGGTTCCCAGCTCAAATAGACAAAGTGCCTGAGTTCAGTTTCTAAGTATAAGCTGAGATAGAGACTGACTCACCATCCTCGATGTCATAGGCATAGGCTGAGAGGCGCAGGGTAGTGGCACAGTAGTCGCATTTAAAGCAGCTCCGGTGGAAGAACTTGCCCTCAGCACTCAGTCTCTCCATCACGTAGACACGCTTCTGGCAGAAATAGCACGTGTCGCTGCCCCCCAAGTTCTGTGGGAACTCCTTCTTCATGGAGCCCTGGAGGTGGAGGGGAGGAATTAGGGCAAGGCCTCTCAGTCTTCCCTCCTGGAGCTGCACAACGCCTCTCCAGGTGAAGCTGACTCTTAACCAGGTGCTTTTATTTGGAGATAGACTACAAGTACTAAATGGCCACATTTGCTCTGCTTTTGGCTCTACAGAAGAGCAGCAGCACTCTTGCAGTAGCTATAAACACACAAGCCCTTCCCAAGAGCCCTCAGTACAAGGTAAGGCTGAATCAATGTTAATCAACAACCAAAATTTGCTTCTGATGAAGGACCTAAGTTTACTAATCAAACCAAATTATTCTGACAGAATTCTGTTTAGAGGGAAGCACTAGTATATACATATTCAGTGTTCATAGTATATATGTATATGTATATATATGTGTGTATATATATATATATATATATATATATATATATATATATATATGTCCTCTGTTCTCTAGAATGATCACTTTTAGAGGTACAAATGCTTTTCCACACAACATTCTAAACATCTAGAAATTCAGTTATAAAAATTCAGACAACCTCAAAAAATTATAACATGCCAATACAAGCAGCCATACAAGTTACTAAGCTCCTTGGAACAAACCAGGTTTGTTCACCACAGCAGTGTGAAGGCTAGCACCAGTGCCCTTGGGATATCTCTTACCAGCTCCTTCTTGTCTAGAAGGGTTTTGGGCTGCTCTTTCCTTTGAAGCTGATTGGCTATCTGCTCAGCCAATGAGCTCACTCCGCCCGTGTACATCTTTATATACTTCTATTGGTTGGAGATTATAGAATGACCAGAATGAAAGGAAATGAGAAGGAAAAAAAATTAAGAAGACAAGAAAAAAATATTTTAAGGTGTAAAATGATTACACAGTGCAGCAGCAAACCATGCCAACACAGTGCCCACAAGCAGGGAAATGGTGGTGAGTAAAACACTGTGTCAGCCTCTACTTGTGCGGGGTGATGGTGGTCAGCATAGAAAGGAACAGCACTTGTTGGAGAGATGATCTTTTCTTCTCCCTTTTCAAGGGAGAACTTGGTCTTTTATGTCTTTTTTTGGAATATATAGTTTCAGGCGGAAAGGAAGTAAAAGGCAGGATGGATAAAAATACAGAAGACAGTAAGAAGGGCATGTACTCCAGTGAATCAAATTACATACAAAGAATTCAAGAGGAATAACTCCGCACAGGCAATGGATGCCCAGACCGATCACCATTTCAGAGTACAGGAGGGAGCCTCATAGGTTATCTCCTCATTTAGAAAGAAGTCAAGCTCATTCTTGCAAATGACAGTCATACTGGGGTCACTGACTAATGTCAAGAGTTCCAGTGTTATTGGTGATAACTTTTATCTTCCTTGTTAGCACTTGACTCATATAGCACCTGTTACATGCAGTAGACATTCCTGAACTCTGTTGGAAAAAGCTTTCTCTGCCCATTTTCCCTGTTGATATTTAATGGGGGCTCAAGAACAGCATAACGAGGCCCATATGGTTCATCTAGGCACTAATGCCAAAGCCTTTTAGACTGGGTTGGGCATCTTAACCATGCAATGCAGCTATGTAGAGAAGTTTCTCAGTCTTGAGAGGTCAAAATGTGTTTCTAGGGGCTGGGGTTATGGCGCAGTGGTAGCGTGCTCGCCTAGCATGCGTGAGGCACTGGGTTCGATCCTCAGCACCACATAAAAATAAAATAAAGATATTCTGTCCACCTACAACTAAAAAAATAAATAAATATTTAAAAAAAAAATGTGTTTCTAGTCCAGAAGGGATTATTTTTATAATTTGAAAAGGTAAAAGAAAAATAATATCCAACCAATTCAGTCCTCTTCCTGGCAATGTTCAAGAAATAACAGGAGCAAAGTTTGTAATGATAAGCCATCCTGCTCACACCAAGGGCTGGCACTCAGGGCAGCCCAGCTTTGGAGCCTGTCCCTGGGAATGCAAAGTCTTGATGGCAATCTTTTAGGGACTCCATATCCAGGTCACTTTTTCATGTGGTGTGTGCTGCTCTTTTCATGAATTATGTAGAACAAGGGGGATCCCTGGCAAATTCAAGGGGTCATGAATCTAATTCTGACTCAGAAACACAGCAGTGCAGTTATCTTGGAGAAGTCAATAACCCCCTTAGAAAGTGGTTTGAATAGAGAAACATACAAAGGCATGTGTAGAGTTCTGGTATTACTAGTGATAATCTTTATCTGCTATGTCTGGGCATGGCTGGGCAGGCGCAAAGAGAAGTACTTTGGGGATGGGGAGGAAACTAACTCATGTAAATCTGGGAATAACAGAAGCATGAATGAGAAAACAATTCTTGCTTGCTTAGCTCAGGGCTTAGCTGGAACTGAGGAATCATATTTTTCAACTGAAAAAAGGAGATTTCCAAGGATTGGAGCCATTTGCCTATTAACTTCACAGCTTATAACCACTAGTGATTGAGAAAAAATAAGTGGTTCTTAGATCTAAACCTTCTTACGGAGATTATGGACACTGGAGACACTTAGGCCTAGCACACCAGGCAAAGTGGAGCGGACCATTTAATAGCTGACACTGAGGGAAGAGAAAATTGCATTTTTTTTCATTCTGTAGCAAATAAGTGAGTGTACACCAGATGTCAAACGTGAGGCCAGGACACTGCACAGTTCCTGGGCCCTCACTGCACAGCTTGGACCCTTCTCTGCTGGCAAGAAACCATCACCATCAGCAGATAGAGCCTGGGGCTGCCCATGTGCAAAGGCATTTGTCACATTCAGTTCTCAGCTATGTAGTAACACTAAGCACCCTCCACCTCCCAGAGGTGAAAACTTAAGTTCTGTTTGTTTTTGGCAAGAATAGCAGATGGTTTCCTCCTCCCTGCTCTTACAAAAATAGTCAAAGCTAGCAATCACATGCATATGATTCTGCACATACATACTGCAGAGTCTGGTACTAGCTCAAGAAAAGGAAGCACAAACAGAATGGGCAAAAAGACCCTCTAATCTCTACAAACTCCTCTATGGCTGGATCAGTGCCACTGTGGGAAATAGCATCCATTACTCACATGATTATAGGTGAAGAGGCACTCAGAACACTGTAGATTCACTATTCTGCTTAAGTGATTTCATTACAATATGGTTCATACTTTGTAACACATGATGACAAATACATGTGAAATTTAAAAAGCCCATGGCTAAGAAACGCTTATCATTATTGGATATAGTTAAAATAGAATCAAAGTAGGCTTACTTTGACAGACTTAGGCATGTTAAATACACTTCAGTGAAAACCAGCAGCCTCTTTAATTTAGGTGTCTGCTGTAGCCCTCACACACACAGACACACACCATTAACTTCCTACAGGAGAGAGGCCAAGGTTAAGACCTCTACACCCTCCCTCTGGACAGAAGGCACGTGTGAAAGTGAAGTGAGCAGAGGCTGCAGAGGAAACATGGTTTTGCCAATTCTCAGACCATGCTACCTGTCGAAGGGAGTCGGAGGAGGGAGAGGCAGGGCGGTTGGAGGAGCGGAGACTAAGAGAAAGCTCCCACTGGTCAACAAAAAATCGACGAGAAGGTTCAGGCTCTGGCTATAAAATACAAGATGGAGGGAAAAACATCAAAGGAAAATGTTAAATTAGAAGTCACACCTCAAACAAGGAATTTTGACCCTTCTACTTTGGGCCTTTATCTAAAGAATACACATGATAAAGAAATATTTTCAGCTCCCAGAAACACACGTGGCTCCTTAATCAAGGCTCCCATTTTGTTTACTTGTCCTCCAATGCTTACAGTGAAGCTCTGAACATAATGGGTGATAGTGCATTTTTAATTTTTTTTTTTTTTTTTTGTGGTGCTGGGGATTAAATCCAGGGCCTTGTGCATGCAAGGCAGGCAAGCACTCTACCAACTGAGCTATATCCCCAGCCCAAGACTGCATCTTTGAATTCTAGTTGAAAGAGATATGCCATAAAGATATGTCACTCTTCTCAGGTGAACCAGCTATGAAGGCCTTGTCTTTTCTGGCTTGGTATTCCTACTCCACCCATCCTCTAAGTGGGTAATTCTGCCAGCTGAGTGGTAGTACAGGCAATGACAGGTCCTGCAAACACATTCCTTACCCCCTCTCACTGGCCCAAGTCATGTTTTCTCCTGGGTAAGGAAGGATCCTGCCACTGCTCCATTATTCAATTAGCAAGTAAGAGAGACAGTAAATACAGGGCCAAGCTTGCTCTGTGTGTATGAAGGGCAGGAATAGTGTTTATCCTTCTTCTACAGCTAGTGCTTTGAGAAGCTCTGTTTGCCAACGAGGCCAGCCAATCCCCAAGCAATGAACAGGAGACAAGACTCAAAGCTCCCACATCCTCTGCAGACTACACACAACATAGCAAAAATGAGCCAGGGTTTTCCTTAGCAGTTGGCCCATGCAGCTAGGAACTCCAGTCCCAGAGAGTGAGGTGGCTGAAAGTGTTAGCAGTAATAACTGCTTAGTTTCCTACCATGTTTGGGGTGAAATATTTACAGGCTAGGAGGAACAGAGGTACTATCAGGGTAATGAGAAGCTCTCTACTCCTCCAGATCCACTGCACCCCCTACTTCAGCCAACACTCATTTCACAACATTGTGGGGGTAACAACATGGAATGGCAGTTATCTGGTGGCTAACTAGCCTAGCCTCTGCTCCAGATGCTAAGTTAGCTCCCTGTTCCTAAGCTCAGCACTCAAGGTGCAGTTAGATACACAGATCCCCAGAAGAGCTGGGTGATCTCTGTGGAAGAGTACCAGTACCACTCACCAAAAGGCCACAAAAGGACTGAACACTTACCTAGCATGACAAAGCAGATAGAATTAATGGAGGAGCAATAGGTATCAAAAGCGAGCAGTGTACATACAGTACTGGAGCAGCGGAAAGAAAGTCTTAGAAAAACATAAGCATTGTTCTTCCAAAGTATCTAGCCTAGGGCCTTGCACTAAGGAATCCAGATACCAGGTCCTTGGGAAAAATAAAGAAAAATCTCCAAACACTTATTGTCTCCTGAGCTCAAAACCTACTTCTTCCCCTTGGCTCTGCAACCTTAGACTTCAGAATTGTTTCTCCTGGCCAATTTCTTCTTTTACTCAACATACTCTCCCCTTTCTTTTTCTTTTAGGTGTTATTAAAAATCACCAGGGCCTCATTAAAACCAGCATTTCCCAAAACATAGGGCACTGCTCTGCTCAATGAAAAGACCTACTTTTCTTTTTGAGAGATGTACAGTACAGCCTGGGAAGAAGGCAGTCCCAATAAGCATGAGCAAAATAAGGCCCAGCCATGCTGAGAAGGTTCAAGGGACAGCCCTTCCACCTTGATCCCTAACCCAGCACCCTATCTTGACAGCATACAGCTGCCTGATGGCAGTCTGGTGAGAGGGCATAGGAAGAGAGCACTATGGTTAGTTTCCTAACAGATCTGAGAAGTAACCTGATTTACTGCTTAGCCATAACTGCATTTTTCAGAAAGGACAGGCAGAAGGGGAGGTAAAAATAATATAAAGGTTTTATGTGAGATTAGTAACTATAGATAACCTGCTCTAGATGCAAAGCTGTCCCCATCTGGAAATCTTTTTTTTAAGGAGAGGGATAACAACAACAACGACGTCTCATAAAATAAGCAGGCCTCTTCAATTGGTCATCTATGCTACTGAACAAATTATGACAGCCATTTGCAATCATTGATTCCTCCCCTTAGTTTTTAAAAGAAGACCAGCTGAAGCTTTTCATTATGCATATCCATACTGCCATTATGCATATAATGCAGTATGCCATCACCTTCTTTCTGCTTATCCTTTTCACGCCTTTTTTTGGTGAGAGGGTACCAGGGATTGAACTCACGGGTACTTGAGCACTGAGCCACATCCCCAGCCCTATTCTGTGTCTTATTTAGAGACAGGGTCTCACTAAGTTGCTTAGCGCCTTGCCATTGCTGAAACTGGCTTTGAACTCAGGATTCTCCTGTCTCAGCCTCCCAAAGTGCTAGGATTACAGGCATGTGCCACGGCGCCCTGCTCCTTTTCACTCTTGATAAACACCTACACTGGCACAGAGCATTGCTCTCTTAATATTTCTACTTCGAGATCCATAACTGTCAAAAGTCACCTGCTTACTTACCTAGACCTTTCTCTTCAGAAGCTATCTCTGACAGTCAATGCTGTTCTCTCATTGGCACATATTTTGGGGATAGAAGCTGGGTGACAAATGTGCAAAAAGCAAGGGGAAAACGGACCATCCTCCATGCCCCCTTCCCACTGCCCCACCGTACAGCGTGCCCCATCTTTGGCTCTCAGCATCCCATGCCACGGGTTCATGCTCTTTTACCCTCTCATGGCGGGGACTCTGCTTGCCACGGCTGTCAGCATCAAGATCCCTGTATGGCTGTTGGCAACAAAGTAGAAACTTAAGCTCCATCCAAATGCTCTATTTGAACCTACTAGGTAACAGTGGGAAATTCAGAGCCAGAAATTCAGAGTTCATTTCAACACTTATCCCTTGCCCTTATTGGTCTCCACCCAACTAACCATAACCCCAGTTGGATCAAATCCCAGGACCCAAGAACAATTTTTTTGCACAGCCATTCTGCCCACCTGGCCTACATAGAACCATGGTTAGTACAAAGGTGGAATAAACATATTTCTTTCACACGGTGGCATGAGATCAGAGGCATTCAATGGAAGGTTCAGAAGTAGAGGCAGGTTAGTAGGGTGAAGTTTTCCACAACAAGACATTAGAAAGGAAAGGTGGAGAGGTGGAAATTGGCTGGAATGAATAATCATTATGACAACCCAGAGGAAACTCAGGTGGACCCTCAACAAGAACATGGGACCAAGGCATATTTTATTATAGGGAGAAGTAGGTGAAGACTGGAAGCATTTTCAGTTTATAGACAGGAATACGTACATGAGAGGAATGGGAACCTGTAACACAGGCACAGGGCTGCCTTGCTGAACCGAGAAAATCACTAACACAGCAATCATGAGAATAGGGAAGACCCCCATGCTCACCTACTAAGGATAACTAAGGATTTTCACCTTACACCATGTACTGGTGCAAACTTGATCCAAACCTTCCTATGTGGCTACCCACAAGCATATTGTCTCCACAGGCATAATGAGGCCACCATTTGGGCTCCTGAGGCTCATGACCAGGACTCAATTTTGGTTCATTACTTCCTGTGTGACTTTGTACAAATTACTTGGCTTCTCTACCCTGTGCTTAGTCTCTTCTTTTATAAAATGGAGATGATAACGGTATCTGTTTTATATTGTTATGAGAACTGACTAAGATGACACATGAAAAGAACTTGGATCATAGTAAATGCTCATACTTGTTAGCTGTTAGAGACAAGGAATTGGGCAGTTACTTTTTTTTTCAATACTGGGGATTGAACCCAGGCACTTGTACATGCTAGACAAATGCTCTACCACTGAGTTACACCCCCAGTAGTCCTGATACTGGGCAGTTATCATATCTACCATGACTCAGTTCTCAGACCAATGAAAACAAGTTGGGTCTTTAAAATCAGACCAGTACTAGTAGTCACCTTTTAAATAAGCTACCTTAATTGAGGAAATGTCTTTACACAGATCCTGCCCTCCAAATTAGCATTTTATTTTACAGGGATATACCCTAAAGGTCAACAAAGCCATTCTATAAATAAATAAATAAGTATGCTTGCCACAAAGGTTCACTAGCCACGTCTGTGGTTAATGAATCTGTAAAGCAGTTTTTTTTTTTTTTTTTTAGTACTGGGGATTGAACCCAGGGCTTCATGAATGCTAGGAGGTGCTCTATCACAGAGTTACCACCCCATCCCTGTAAAGCAGCTTGAGTGATCAGCCTGGAATGTGAATGGGGCAGATGGGGAAGGGTGAGTGTGTGTTAGGAGGCAAGAATCAGGGCTCTCAAAATCAGAAGAAACCAAACTCATGCAGAGAAGTTCTATAAAGCTTCCAAATGCCCATCTTAATCACAACTTATTGGTAAACAACAGAAAAATGGCTGCTTTAAATGAGACTTTATAAAAATGTGTTGCTATCAGGGCTCTAAGCCCCAATCTTCAACAAATTTAGTTTATTGTTTACTTTGTGGTTGCATAGCTATATTCCCAGGATGGGAACTAGATTAAACTGCCCAGGATTTGAATGTACAATGCATTATCCTGAGGTCCAGTCAGGAAATGCCAATTTGTAGCAATATAGGTTGTTTCTGCTACAAATGGTTTCTACAAATGGTATTTCACATTTACAATTGAAAAGAGAGGTTACCAAGTTGGTCTTTACACAGGCAGGCAAGAAGACAGATAGGACATAGAGCATGCAGAGAAGATCACCTGCTGGTCACTGTGCACCTGATGGGCAGGCGAAGTAGGGAGAGGAGAAAGTGTGATCACTTTTTTTGGGCAGGTCCGAGAACGTTCTTTTTCCCGTCGCTTTTACATCGATAGACACAAACAGAGAGAATATTGTTCAAACAGTGGCCACATGAAGGCTGGTTCTGGAAGGGCTGAGGGGCATTTTTCAAAGTATCCTGAGAGGCCCCCTCCTTGCCCCTCCAGCCTCAAGAGCAAATCACTGTGTGGTTAGACAGGGTAGCTTGTCACAAACTTTTGTTGAGCTCTAGATCTGACTGACACCTTCTGTTAGGCACAGATGGCACAAGTAACCTATGTAGCTGGTGAGAACTTGTGATGTAGCACTTCCTAAATGCCAAGGATCAAGGACTTTGGCAAGTGAGTTGGAGGACAGGAAAATGGTCTTGATTGTACGGAGAGAAAAAAGGCATATGGGTCCACCATGAAGTGATATGAGACTACCTCTCAAAGGTTGGTGATGCACACCCTATAGCAACAAAGAAGAGCTCTCCCTTAGAGCCATTTGTGACAATATCCTACCAGTGACTCTCTCTTTGCACACCCTCAATTACACTAAAAATTTCTGAGAATACTAAGGTAGTACAAAAAGTACAGGAAACAGGATAAAATGATTAGGCATATTTCACTAATTGATACCATATATATCTTCATGAACTTTTTCCTCATTCTGCACCCTCCAAGTATTCCCTTCCTTGTGTATCTATAATTCATAAAACTTCTCCGCATTTGAGAGGCAATTGCACATTAATTGCACATTAATTTTTAGTTTTCTCTGACCAGATGACTGCATGGGGTAGGCATGTAGGTGAAGCCTGCCCAAGGAAGGCTTTGGTAGTTATGAGATCAGGGGAAGCATCCTCACTGTTTGTTCCCACCTCATGTGACAATCTACTTCCAAACCAAGGCTGGTTCATGTGCAGGATGTACTTCTGGGATCAAAAGGCAAAAGAGTAGGGAAGGAAAGAGCTACAGTGTTTATACAGGAAGGTTAGGAAGAGAAGTCACTGGCAAGCGTTATTCATTTCCCTTCTTCCATATGATGACTGAAATTGAAACTGATTTTCATGCCAACTCAGTTATCACTGCTGTGCCTGCCACACCCTCCTACCTCAGTGGGAACCACGTCAAGAGAAGCGCAAAGTGAGCCACAATAAGGTGCTGCCAGTCAGCACCCAGTTCCTGAATGGAGATGAGAGACCAGTAATCAGGGCAAGTCAGAAGCAGCGGCCAAGATGTCCCCAAGTTCTTCTCTCTTTAGATCTCTATAGAACCTGACATTGCACCCACCTCTTATCTTTCAGAAGATATTGGAGGCCAAGACTTGGGAGTTAGTGTTGAGAAAAGATTATGTGAATATTATAAATATGTGAATATTATAAATTTCAAATACTGTACTATGAGATAGAGTACGTCATAGTGTTATACTCTGCAACCACATAAATTCACAATCTCCAACTCTGTATCACCTAAGCACATAAGAATCTAACGGGATTTTCTTTTTTTCTTTTAATATTTTTTTAGTTGTAAATGGACACAATGTCTTTATTTTATTGCTTTGTATGTGGTACTGAGGATTGAACCCAGGGCCTCACGCATGCGAGGCAAGCGCTCTACCACTGAGCTACAATCCCAGCCCCCCAGGGTTTTCATTACTTGTGATTTCTCATTCACCCTACTCAGTTACCCTTTCTAGCTATAATCTCTGGTGCTTGTTTCCATATGTTTGACTTTAAGGGTTTTAATCTACTATGCAGATGGCCTATCAGTATCACTCTACTACTTCATTGATTGTGACTATAATGACCTGATGACAAGCTGTATAAGTTTGGATGAACAATAGTCTGCATACCAATCCCCGCAAAATGCTACAGGCCATCAGACAATTCATTAAGTAGTCCCACAAAACCAAGCTCCTGATGCCTCTTCAGGGCAGCACCATCAGATGATGAGCTGATGAGTCCATCTTCACCAGGACTGAGACCATGACTCAGCCAGACTTCTCAAGCCACACTTACTGCCCCACAGTTCCCAGTAAACCCACCAAAGCTGCACCAGGCACATGCCATATAAGGTTATCTATCCATACATTTGCATAAATTACTCCTGATCTTCCTCCCACTTTGTTTCCTTCTGAGACCACCCTTTACGAGTCTAGAGTTCTAGAATCTAGTTTGTGTAACACATCAATATCCTCAACGAAGACTACTTTTCAAATCTTCCATCTCAAGCAAAGGGTAAGAAAATAAAATATAAGTAAATTTTTGATGAAAACATTTCAGGGGAAGTTTGACTTCTGCTGTGAGTTTTGGGCACTGCTCCCAAGATTCTATCTCAGCCTCATGGGCCATGCCTTTCATGTGGCATATTATTATAGTTTTAGACAGTAACATTTGTCCTACATGCAATTAAATAAGACCCAATTCAAGGTTCTCCTACCAACAGAGGTTGTTCTACAGTACAAGTAGGTGAGGCCAACTGTGGAAGATGCTAATGAAATCCAGGGTCAGCTTATTTGACCTCTCAGTATCCTATCAGTTCTAAATGATACCAAACTATGAGAAAGCTAATCCAAGTTCTCTAGAGCAGGAATTTGCTCAATTGTGATGTGAGAAAAAATGCAACAGAGGCTCCCAATTCCTCGGATAGGTTTTCTGTTATAAACCAGGTATTGTTACCTGCTTCTTTTTTTTTTTTTTTTTTTTGGTACTGGGGATTGAACTCAGGGGTGCTCGACCACTGAGCCACATCCCCAGCCCTATTTTGTGTTTTATGTAGAGACAGGGTCTCACTGAGTTGCTTAGTGCCTTGCCATTGCTGAGGCTGGCTTTGAACTCGCGATTCTCCTGTCTCAGCCTCCCTAAGTGCTGGGATTACAGGCTTGAGCCACCGCGCCCGGCTTACCTGCTTCTTTCTATACTGTTAGGATAAGCAGTTTTCTGGGAGATCCTGAGAAAGTTTTAGTGACAATGCCAAAGAGGGGTTTTTTGGGGGGGGGTGGGGTGAGGTGGTAGGGGTATTGCTGAGGATGGAACCTAGGATCTTGTACCTGATAGGCAAATACTCTATTACTGAGCTAAACCTTTGGTTCCTCCAAAGAATATTTTATTAGTTAATCATTATTATACACATTTTTGAGATGAAGTCTTGTTATGTTGCCTAGCCTGGCCTTGAACTCCTGGGCTTAATCAATCTTCCTGCCTCAGTCTCCCAAGTAGCTGGGATTAGAGGTACACTCCACCATGCAGGCAAGAAGAGTTATTTCAAATATGGAAAAAAACCCAAGAAAATGCCCATGACAACTTTGTCCAGGGTTTGAAACAAAACCATACTTCAAAACTATTTTCATGGTTATCATTTTCCCATTTCATATGAAAGGCTCTCCTCACCACCCCTGCCCCCTTTGTCAGGTTTGATGAAATCAAGATTCTCCCTGCAAGGGATGTGAGACAAGCTAGCAAAAAGTCAACATGGGACAAATGTTACGACAGTTAAAGCCCTAAAGGCTCTAATACCTAAAAAGCTTATCAAATCACTTCACCTAGTTTTAGCACCAAATTAACAGTCTGGCTTTTAAACTGGTTTCTCAAATCCCAAGGAATTAACTGAACCATGGAATTGAATCAGCACTGTTTGTTCAATGTTTTCTCAGAGTCGCTACTCAAATGAGCACACAGCCTTCCAGCCTTTATGAGCTAGGCTTCTCAAGTGCAGGTCTGAACACGGGCTGACCCAGAAGCAGAAGTAGGGTGGAAAGGCCTATGGTGGCAGCCCCCATCCTAATCCCTGGGCAGTTCCTTTACCTGTTTCCACTGGGGGATGGGAGCAGGGAGACCCTGCTCAGGCAGGCAGCAGGTCGGCTGGCTGACCCCACGCTCTTGTGTCGGCTGTGACACACAGGCCAAGTGTGGGTGGGGGACAGGACATGGAGACAAAACAAAATAAAATACATTAAAGTAGGAAGACACCAAAGAGAAAGTACCCATGGAAGACAGACATTGATCTATGAACTGTGGAGAAGGCAGGTGGAATTTATTCTTGGAAAGTTACACTTAAAAGAAAAGAAAAAAGACAGACAGAAAGAAAATAGCCCCCAAACCAAAAGCAAGTACAAAAAACAAGGAAAGAAAAAAGAGGCAGAGCGAGAAAGAAGCTGTGATTCTCATTATTCTTTCCCTAAACTCAAAGCTCTGTCTAAACTACTAACTCTAATTTGAAAAACTAATGAGGAAAGCAACCTTTTCTTGGAAGCAACCTACCTCCCATGGTGCGTATTCTAGCCTGCCTAAGGCAGGCAGAACCTGGGGCTGCCAGAACATCCAGGCAACCGCTAATGTTTCCTAGCGAATACTACTACCTTTTCTGCTAGCAACAACATGAAAAGATAGGAGTACAAACACTAATAACCAAAGATGAGATGTGGTCAGACTCTAAGCGAAATCAGTGCCACCTGCCTGGTCCATAGGGACAATGGCTGATAGAGTATGGAGAAGAAAGAGAGAAAGAGAACAAAAGGAATAGGCCTCCTGTCCTCTGGATAATCTTTCAAGTTATCAGGGAGTTTTAGAGGAAATTTTCAGTGTGTATATTGAAATCCCAGTGCTTCCTCTTGTAAGAAGCCTTGATGAATGAAGCAAAGCAGCGATAAGACTTAACAAAGACACCTCAGGTCAAATACTGTCTGGTACTCTCATGCATGAATTAGAGTATGTAATTTAGTATCCAAATGTTCACATTCTTAGTAATATCCTAAGAAAACTACTTGCAACACACAAAAAGCAGCTTTACAGCAAGAATGGTTACCTTTATTTCATCATGAAAGATGGGGAAAAACTAAAACAACCAACACTAGAGTGACTCAGCACATTTTGGAAAATGCCTAAAAAGAGTTTGGAATATAGAGGAATGTGCCTAAAGTTGAGTGAAAGTAGCAGAATAGAAAAATACATGTTACAACAACCGCTACTATGAAAACAAGAATGCATGGTGGGGTGGGGGCGCAGTAAGACCAGAAAGAAATGCAGGACTATATTAGCAAAATTACAGGTGCCTTACTTATCTTTAGTGTTCTTTTGAAGCATTTTCATCAATAAGCACATACTTCTTTTATAATTTAAGTGTGTGTGAACTTATATGTATGTATAGATATATAATCACATTTTTTTAGATCCCATTGACTTTGTTAAAGACACCTCAGGCTTGTGTGGAGTCGATAAACCAGCCCTGAATGCCTAAGATGAGCTTAGAAAATGCACATCTCAAGCCGGGCGCGGTGGTTCACACTTGTAATCCCAGCACTTTGGGAGGCTGAGACAGGAGAATCGCGAGTTCAAAGCCAGCCTCAGCAATGGCGAGATGCTAAGCAACTCAGTGAGACCCTGTCTCTACATAAAAAACACAAAATAGGGCTGGGGATGTGGCTCAGTGGTCGAGTGCCCCTGAGTTCAGTCCCTGGTGCCAAAAAAAAAAAAAAAAAATGCACATCTCTATCAAAGTTAGACAAGAGGAAGTCAGACACTAGTTTTAAGCATACGAGTGACACAGTCCATCTCACTGAAAAGATCATCCTTTCTGTATGACTTGGCTAGTCTGGGTGGGAGATGGGCTTACCTGTCTCCTTACGCCAGCAGTCTGTGCAGGTGCATTCTCTTCAAATTTGGCCAGTAGCTGGGTTGCCATGTACTTCACTTTGTTCTGGTTCCCAATGGCAACATCCATCCTCCTGTCTGTCAGAGTGCTCACCAGTGTTGGTCTCTCTCCTCTGTATCCCCGGGGAGTTTCCTCCTGGCAAATGGCAAGTATCAGAGAATAAGACTATTATAGGGACCCTTCAGTTCCTCTTCCCTCAAAGAAGTGTGATCAGGACCCACACAGAGGCTTTAGGTTGAGCTTAACAGCTCTCATTAAGGTACTAATCTCCAAATAGTCAGCCCCTGGCACATGGGGCATTATAAGAGTTCTTGGGCTTGTGCTGGTGTCACCATATCCCACAAAAGCCTCTGTACTTGGTCAGATGTGTGACTCCAAAGAGATAAGAAGGTCTAAGTGCAAATGTGTATATATGTTCCCTGGTTGCTCTCTAGGAAATTAAATAAAGGCCCACAGAAGTTCTCGTAAAGGATGAATATACAAAGATCTAGCAAAACCAATTTGGGAACTAACTACTTAAATCAAAAAGGGAAATTTAGTGTAATAATTCTAGCAAATCCCCAGATGAATCTCACCTCCTCTGATTGACTGGTCTTTCTCCTCTTTCCAGCCCCATCCAAGTCCTTTTCCTTTTTATCCTGTACCAAGAGGAGAGGAAAGCTGCATTATTCTGGTCACTACACTTTGCCATTAACTTCCAGAAAAATGACTCCTGCATGTTGGTACCTTGGGAGAACGCTTCCGAGAGATGGTCTGCCCAAGTTTGCTCAGGAAGGAGATAGGGGATTTGGTGCTGGCTATCAGAACTGCTTTTTCCTCAGCATTCAAGTCCAAGGTGTCTGTGAACAGAAATCACCAATATTCAAGGATAGCTGTGAAGGATGCTATGAAGTCCTGACCAGAATCACTCTCCCTTGGAGGGGGCTCATGGGAAAGGATCTCAGGAAGCTCTAAAGGCAGATCTCTGTAGGAAATGCCATAAAGGAAATGCACATTTGCACCTGGACATTAAGCCTTCTCTTTTCCACCCACATAAACAAAACCAATTCTTCCCCCAACATACCTCAGTTACAAAAACCTGACCTTCTGCTTTTCTAAAGTTGTTGAGTGCTAATGCCTTACTTTGGTGTCCTTACTTAGGATATTCCTGAGGGAGAAGAAGGGAGAGAGCAGAGCAGAACCTAACAGGGTCATTGGTTTGGGTGGATGCAGAGGCCATGCTCTTAGCTGAGTATAAAGGGGCTTCCCCTAAATGGGGAATCAGGAAAAGCCTCAGATGACTTTATAAGAGTCATGGGCTAGAAGACACTGGGGAGTGCTCCATAAACTTTGTGGATTCCAATATTTTATTCAAAGCAATAATAATTTTTAAAATAGTAATTGAAACTAATAAAAATCACTAATATTTATTAAATGGTTTCATTTGCCAAACATTCTTTGTAGCATATCATAATGTAATTATATATATTATCCCCATTTTACATATGGGGAAAACAAGGCATAGGGAAATTTAATAACTTGCCCAAGGTCAAACAAGTGGAAGTACTGGGATATAAATTCAGGTCAGATACCGTGGTCAACACTCTTAAACATTATACTACATTTATTTTACAAGACAATAAATGACAACAAGAATATTTTTTGTAGCCTCATGACAACAGAGGCAGCAGGCTGAGAGCCTTTCTACCTTTCTAAAAGGTAGAAAGAGAAGCTAGAGAGGGAACAGTTACAGAAGAAAGGAGAATGAGCTAGTAGGGCACCATTACAGAAGCTAGGAATAGAGAATTTCAAGGACAAGAACATTATTCTATAGTGCTGAATGATGCAGAAGGGCCAAGAACATGAGAAATGAAAAAAGAATATGGAAGGGTGATTCTTCCTAACTGTGGAGAACTGTGTTGACAGAATAGTACAGAAAGAAGATGGATTTCAAAGTGTTACAAAGTTTAGGCAGTAAGCACATAGAGGCCACACATGAACCACTTCACAGAAGGGCTGGTTCTGAGGAAAAGGGTAGGAGAAGGCAAGAGAGTTGAGGAAAAAAAGTTTGAGCAGGAATAAGTTTTACATATTTACAGATTAAGCAGGAAAACTTTGGAAAATAATGAATGGTTGAGAACATAATACTAGAAAAGAGAAAAATAATGAAGCAAGCTTTCAGAAACCTCCACAGATAGTCAAGCAGCAGAAACAGAGTAAGCCTGAGCCTGGTGGTATTGTATTTAGTGGTACTGACGCAGAGCATAGTTGAAAGGAAAGAAAAAAATGCCTGGCAATCAGCAGGAAACTAAGAATTCCATACCACATCCACCAGCTCCTTACCAGTGGAAGAAAGCGAGTCCTTAAACATCTCATAGAACTGAGTCAGGTACATCACCATGGACAGCTTGTCAGGCTCCCCCACAGAGGCCATGTCTTTGCCTGTCATGATGGGAGAGATGCCCAGTTCCTTCTCAGCAATATCAAAGGCTAGCTGGTTATTTTTTTCCACATTTTGTTCATCCAAAGAATCAAAATCTCTGAGAAAGAGGACAAGGAATATAGATCAAGTCGGGCTGACTGTCCTCAAACCAGAACATATAACATCACAGGATCACAATCATTTCTTAATCTTTTTGGCTAAAATCCAGGAATCAGTGCATCTCTAGGATCCATTTTTCTCGCCTCTTATTCTCCTTCCTTTGTCTAAGGAAATGCAAAGCATCCTCAAGAAGAAATGATTAAAGACCTACCCAATAAAGGAAAAAAAAAAAAAAAGAGGGAAAAAAAAGTTGGCTTGTCTCATTTTTCCAGTAACACAAAGTAACTAAAATGTAAGCTCAGTACAGGAATTATCTTTAATATATATTCTTCTACATCCAGGTATCCACACATTAAATGAATGTCAAATAAGACCGCTTCTAATAGCCAGAGATACTACCACCATGGTCCTTGGCCCTCGCAAGCTGCTAATGTCCTAAATCAGCTCTGGTAAATCTTACTCAGCTTTCTCTTGATGGGAAATTCCAAAACCTTCTGCAAAAGATTTTCCCATTGCTAAATTTCCTGAGTTTTCCCAAGTATTTAGATTAACAAACATTTCCCATTGGGTTTGAAGCTTCTTGCTATTCAGAGTAATGTCAGACAGCATTCTTCTTTTTTGGGGGGGTAGTGCTAGGGATTGAACCCAGGGCCTTGTGCATGCTAGGCAAGCACTCTATAAACTGAGCTATATCCCCAGCCCCAACATTCTTGTTTAGGTGACTTCAGATTATCTGTCAACCTTATTTTGTGTTAACCTACTGACTCTGTAGCATTTTTCCATCAAAAACCAAAAAGAACAACAACAACAAAAACACCCCACCTCCTTTTCTCTCACTGCTTTATGTTTCCTGTAACTCTCCTGGGCCTTCTCCAGGCAGGCTTTGGTGTGTTCTAACAGGAACGTGTCCCCTCTGGCCTATACTCACCCCTTTAACTCATCTGGCTAGGTCCTCTCGACTTTTCCTGTCATTATTCTTCCCTTTCTTGCCCTCCCTTTGGAAAAGAACTGATCACTCACTTCATCTTCTGCAGCACTTCTGTGCCATTTGTCATAATTTTTTAAGTTGTTTTCCCTCCTCATTTCCTTTCTTTTGTGGGAGTGAATAAGTACTATTTTCATTTACCTTCTACCAACTTCTGAATGAGTTGAATGCAGGAGCATTGGAGGTCATTTACATTTACTGAAGCATATTAGAAATCCTCTACTCTTTTCTTTTTGCAATGCTGGGATAGAACCCAAGGCCTTATTCATGCTAGGTAAGTGCTTTTCTGAGCCATACCCTCAGTCCTCTCCATTTAATAAAGCTGTTTTTATTAGATCTGCCTCATTACTTTATAACTATCATATATAAAGGGACTATGTATTTTAGGATTTCTTAAGTAATTTTAAAATAAACAAGAAGTGGGCCATTAAATGGACCTAATGACAAAAGGTACAGGTAGCCAGACTAATTCAGTGCACTCCACTTCTGTTTCTGAATCTCTCCGGCTTCCATGGAAACAAATGCTAGTCACCATAGCTGACCTAGGGTCAGCCTAGTGCACTGATTCTGTAGACAAGTGGGTAAAGAATGGACAAAAGAAGAGATATTACTAGTATACTGCGTAAGATGACATGAACTTCATGAGCCTGACAGAATTATATTTGCAAAAAGTGTAGTCTTTAACAAGAAAATACTAGTGGAGCATCATCAACTGGTAAGAATTTATTGTTTTCTGTTTCACTGGGAGTGACAAACTTATTTTGAGCTAGCCAAGTGTTCAGTGTTCTAGCCAGGTTTCCCTTGTGACCAATAGCATCTGAGATGGCTGGCCAAAATGAAGAGTTCAACCTGGGGCCAATAAACAGAGTTATCCCTTGTGTAACACTAACAGGTCCAAGTAGGTGTTAAGCCAATTTTTGATCTTGAGTGCTGTGATTTCTAAAACCCAGCTAATTTCCAGGTGTAGTAGTTTACACCTTTAATCCCAGCAACGTGGGAGGCTGAGGCAGGATTACAAGTTCAAAGCCAGCCTCAGCAACTTAGTGAGACTGTCTCAAAATAAAAAAATAAAGGACTAGGGATGCAATTAGGATGTAGCTCAATGGTAAAGTACCCCTTTGTTTAATCCCCAATGTTAAAACTAACAAATAAACACACAACTCAGCTAATCATTCCTGGATTGAGCAACACAATGCTTGACATATGAAATTTTAAATATAGCTAAATCAAAATCCCAGTCTTCTGGAGAAAGCATCCCACTATGTACCTCATTTTGGGAGAGTACAAAATTTGCCTACTTGATAGCAGGGTGCTCCGAGATCCTTGATGGATGTAAAATAAAAGGTATAGTCACAACTTACATCAGATCAGGACGGTATCTGTGGATAATCGCACATAGGGCCAGGCCACTTTTCCAAGACATGGTGAGATCTGTCACATTTACTCCTGTGTAACCATCTGTCTGCCTTTGGCACCAACCCAGTAGTTTGCTTGAACGAGCTACAGATTCTAAAACAACAAAACAACTATTATTGGAAGTGTGGTTACCTAGTAACACTGATATAGGATCTGCTTTGTGGTATACATATCTAGTTTGAAAAATTACTAAAGGCAGGGACAAAAATAGTCATTTCTAGATTTCAAAAGAAAACACGAGGACAAGGTTATATAACTGGTATAATGATATTGGAATTTTAGGTACCAATATACCCAGATTACAAAGTCAACATCCAGCCCATGAAGAGACTAAAAATTCACAACTGGGTGCTTGTGTTGAAGCCCAGTGTCCCTGCGGCACTCCTGAGAACTGGCTTAGATGGAAGAGTGCCACCTACTGAGCTGTCACCCTCACCTGCAGAGTAGTCTTAGGATTTCCCTGGAGAGGTGCTGAGTCTGAGGAAGACTTTTCCTCCAAAGCAACATTGGAAAGATTCTATTCTATGTAGCAGCACCTTCAACTGAAAGCAATAAAGCCTTCCTCTTATAATTTCTAAGGTACTGAGCAATTTGTCAAGTGATGACACTCTGTATGGTTACACTGACAAAGGCTGAGGATTCCAGACTACAATACCTCAAACCCAGTTTGGCACCCTCTCTATTATAAATGATCACATCTTAAGAAACTGAATAGGCAAACACATAGACTTGGATGTTTTCCAGTTCACTGACATGTCTTCTAAAACTAGAATAATCATGGATTGGTAGAGCTATGATATGGATCATTTAAGAGAATCTGTGAATTCCTATTTGTGTCCAAGAAAGTCTATTCCCTTCCCCAAGGCAGCTGGAAATATTTAGCTTTGCACTAAGTCATTTAGAAATTTGTGAACATAAGATAAAAACTGCTATCATAAAAATCCTGGTTAAGTCTTTCACAGGAAATATATTCTGAGATTATACACAGAACCACTCCTAGTGCTATCTTTTGGCTCAGATATTGACTTTACTCAGATGCTTCCCAAGTCTAGATATTCATTCATCCAATATGTGCTAGGCAACTTCAATATTTCTGCTTTTTGGCCACCATAAGGTAAGCAGCTTTGCTCTACTACAGGCTCCCTGCCATGATGTTCTGATTCACCACAGTCCCCAAAACAATGGAGCCAAGTGACTGTGATCTGAAACCATGAGCCAAAATAGATCTTTCCTTCTTTAAGTTGGTTTATCTCAAGTATTTTATCACAGCAATAGAAAGCTGATGAACTATTTATAGTCCAGTGGAGAAATGAAAATTTTTTAATTTGCCTGTTGATTCTTATATTCATCTCGATATCCCCAAAGCACATCAAATTCAAAATGTCCAAAACAGAACTCAAACCTTCTCACCTTCCCACTTCCTTCTGAAACTGATGAACTATCCATCTCTTGCCTCTAAGGGCAAACTGCCAATGTCCACCGATTCTGGCTTTTTTTTTTTTTGGTGGGGCTGGGGCTTGAACCCCAGAGCTTAGTGCATGTAAGACAAGTACACTACCAGCTGAGCTATATCCCCAGCCCAATTCTGGCTTCTTAGTAAGTCTCCCACATAGGAATTGCAAATTAGTGCAACTACTCTGGAAAGCAGTATGGAGATTCCTCAGAAAATTTGGAATGGAACCACCATTTGATCCAGTCATCTCATTCCTAGGTTTATACCCAAAGGACTTAAAATCAGCATACTACAGTGATGCAGCCACGTCAATGTTTATAGCAGTTCAATTCACAATAGCTAAGCTATAGACCCAACATAGGTGCCCTTCAACCAATAAATGGATAAAGAAAATGTGGTACATATACACAATGGAATATTACTCAGCCATAAAGAAGAATGAAATTATGGAATTTGCCAGTAAATGGATGGTACTAGAGACTATGATGCTAAGTGAAGTAAGCCAATCTGAAAAAAACAAAGGCCAGATGTTCTCTCTGATATGCAGATGCTGACTCACAATGTGGGGAGGTGGAGGTTCACCGGATTGGAGTGGGGAGGGGAAGGGAAGGAGCTAGGAATGGGAAAGGCAGTAGAATGAATCAGACATAACTTTCTTATGTTCTTATGTGAATACAAATCATGTACAACCACAAAAATGGAAAGTTACACTCCATGTATGTACGATATGTCAAAAAACATTCTACTGTCATATATAACTAAAAAGAAATAAAAAATTAAAAAATAGTCCCTCACACATAATTAATAAGGGCAGTGTTTTTGACAACCCCCTCTATGCTATGCATTGTAATAAGTGCTCTATACATGTCACACAATCTTCATGATCAAAATATGAGGAAGCTATTGTTATTCTCATTTCAAAGATGAGGTAACTGAAGTTCAGAGGTGTTAACTAATCTGTTCAAGGCCATTACACTTTGCAAATGTCAAGGCTTGGTCTGGGACCCAGCTGCATTTGGCCCCAAAGTCCAAGTTCTTCTAACTGTGATCTACCATTTTCTCCCTTCTTTATCTCCAGCTCAGTATCAGATTTAGGGTTTACCTTCTGCAGTTTGATTATTGCAATTATTTCTAACTAATCTGCTAGGCTCTGGTATAGTTCTCTTCTCCAATCCATCTTACTTATAGCTGATGAGGTGTACTCAATGATATACTCTCCTTTAAAACAAAAGCAAAAAACAGAAACTTCAGGGACCTCTCAATACACACAAAATATGGAATGGCCTTTGCCTTTAACATGTGTAATGGCAACACCACAGGACCCACCTAAAATGCCACCACATGTTCTATCAATTTCCCCCAAAAACCTAAAGTGTGTGTATGCACACTCTTTTCTACTCTCCACTATCTGTATCTAATTTATCTCTACTCTAACACCTTAGCCCAAGGTGTAGGAACCTTTTTTTGTTGTGGGAATCTTTCTTGTGCATTATATAAGGTTTAGCAACATCCCTTGGTTATATCCATCTAGATACCAGTAGCAACCTCCCCAGGTCACGAAAACCAAGAAGGTCTTCAGGTACAACCAAATTTTTCTTAGAGGGCAAAACCACTCCTGGATGAAAACCACTGCTATATATGGTATTATGTTCATGTGATAGCTTTTGAGTAGACGTCTCTGAAAGGGTTACCTATCTTTCAAAAAGCCATTTCCAGAACTCACCATTGCGAGTCAACTTTGGGGTAGTTCGGGAATTCACTAGGTTCTCCATTTCTAAATGAATATCTTTCGTTTCTCCAGTATCGTATAAATGGCGCACCTGGCAGAAAATTGAAAAGAAGGAAAATCAAACACTATGTAACAAATTCCCACCTAAAAGTAGAATGACTAAGATGAAAGACAGGGAAAGTGGATTAAGTTTCTTTATTTATGTATATGTTTGTTTATTTGTTTATTGCTGCAGGGCTGGTGCTATAGGTCAAACCCCAAGCCTTGTGTATGCTAGTATGCACTCTACCACTGGGAGCTACACCTTTAGCCCCATGGTAAAGTTTAGACGGAAGTTAAGATGATGACCTTTAAATCTTTTATGGAATGGAACAGGTTATATAGAAACAAATACATATTAACTGTAAGAAGTTGTGCTGAAAGTTAACTACTCAGTCACAGAGGTCCCTCTGGACAGTCTACGTTAGACAATCAAGGCTGCTCATTAACAGCAGAATTTATAAACATTTTACCACATATACACAAAGAAGGCCCAAAGGTACAAACTTCACAGACAAAAAATTACTCTAGAACACAGAAAATATATCAAATAGGCTGGTTTCTAAAAATTGTTCTATTCTTAGGGATTGTTATACTCTGTAAAATGTCATTCTCAATAGAGTAATGAGAGCTCAGAGATTCTGAGAACTCAACAGAACAAAATAATTAGTTTACAACAATAATGATATCTTCTACTTATAGACAGTGTTTTTATCTTTCAGTGTTCTTTCCAGAGAATGATCTCATTTGCCCTTACAACAATCCTGTGAGTAGGTAGGAATTATCATCTCCATTTCTCAGTTGCAAAACTGAGGCTCCAAGTGAAATGACCCATCTGAGTCACAGCTAATTAGTGACCAACAGACAAATGGAAGTCATATCTCCTAACTACTGAACCAATCAATGCCCTTTCCTCTACAGTATGTGATTTGAATTAACAGGCATGGGATAAAGTCCTAGGTACACTATTTTGGTCACGTTTGATCTTCTGTAAGTCATTCAACAACTCTATGCCTTTGTTGCTCAATATGTTGATGAAAAATAATACCTACTTCCAACAAGTCAGAGAGATACTGACTTGTATTACTGAAAGTATGTTTTTTTTTTTTTTTGGCACCAGGGACTGAACTCAGGGGCACTCGACCACTGAGCCACATCCCCAGCCCTATTTTTGTGTTTTATGTAGAGACAGGGTCTCACTGAGTTGCTTAGCACCTCGCTGTTGCTGAGGCTGGCTTTGAACTC
>CM053403.1:98639282-98670336 GCA_028644305.1 Xerus rutilus
CAATGGAATATTACTCAGCAATAAAAGAGAATAAAATTATGGCATTTGCAGGTAAATGGATGGAGTTGGAGAATTATCATGCTAAGTGAAGTAAGCCAATCTCAGAAAACCAAATGCTGAATGTACTTGTTGATAACTGGATGCTGATCCATAATGTGGGGAAGGACATGGGAACAATGATGGAACTCTGTTCACAGGGGTGTAAGGGGGGAGGGGGCATGGGGATAGTAAAGGTGGTGGAATATGATGGTCATGAGAGCCCTAACTTTATGTATGACTTCATATATGTTGTGATTCTATACAACTTACAACTAGAGAATTGATATGTTATCCTCTATCTATGTACAATGAATCAAATTGCACTCTGTTATCATGTAAGCCTAAATAAAACAAATAAATAAGTTAAATATGAAAAAAATGGCAGATGGTAAAAAGACAGCTTGTAGGGGTGGAAAAAAACAGATGTGCAAAGGCAGAAGAAAGGGTACAACAGGTAATAACCAACAACTGGAAACAAAGATCTCAGATAGCATTTGCTACATTAGGGGCCCTCTGCCTCTTGCCTCTTACTAAGGAATCTGCAATTTTACTTGCTTTTTGGTGGGCAGACAGCACTATGCTGTCCTGGATCCACATATCCTACCTGCGTTGACAATCAACTTTGATTTCACCAGTCACAATGAGATGTTTGCAAGCTTTGAACCCATTGTGTCTGATATACTTGTGTCAAGGAAGAAAATTATTTTTCTTTGTTCCTTAACCTTCTACTTCTTGCCAGAACTTGGAGCACTCAGAACTCCATGTTGAATCTGACACATTAAAGACCCCACACCAGATATCTTACAAATCCTTTTCCCTGTCCTAACACCTGCTTTGTGTTCATACCTCTCCTTCAAGATTGTCTTGGGCATTTGTGTCCAAAGAATAGTTCTGCTGCATGGGCTACCATCCCATTGTCTGGTTGTAGCCCATTCTGAAATAAATATTCACTTCCCAAGAGCTACTAACCACCACAGAGAAAATCCAAATCAAATTCCACAGCAGATGAACACCTTCATTAATAATCAGCCCCAATCCTTTGTAGCTGTAAAGCTGTAACACACTTTTAAATTAACAGGTTTCAGCTGCAGAGTGCCTGCTTGTGGGGAGCAGGCAAGTATTAGGTGCCCAGGCTAAAGGATCATGACCCGCAGGGACTAATGACAGCAGATAAACAGAAGCAGGTTGGTTTGTGGAACAATGCGACAGGCATTCAAGGTAAGACTACACGAGACTGAGTCCCTTGGGCTGCCTTACTTTTCCTCCTTTGTGAGCCAGATGACCGCAGCAGGAAGACAAATCTAGAATACCATGCCATTATTCTGTGGCTCTGGTGCACTTGGACTGTCTCATTTGCAAGAGGACTTACCCAGCATTCTGACTTGTTCTGAATAGCCAGGCAGAATGGCAGAAGGGCCATTCCTATAACCAACCTATTTCCATCATTCCTGAATGTCAAAGCCAAATCATGCTCCTCCTGACTTCTCCTTGACCACTCCCGTGTACTATTCATCCAAGTGTCTTGGGAAAATCAACATAATCACAGGAACCTAGAGACCAGGAAACCTGACAGGAAGGTACTTGAAAACCTGGACAGAAAAATTAAGGTATAAAAATAAAGAGTAAGGGAAGTGAGGATCCTGAAGGGGGAAGAGGAAGAAACAGTGATGCCAGGTTTCCAGAGCATCTGTGAGATCTCTGCCAGTTGACAATACCCTGCATGTTTTATCTCGTGGCAGCTGACTGCTGACTCAGATGCTCTGTGCATTCCTTAGCAGTAGAGGGAAGTGCTGGGGAGACAGCCTATGAAGAACATGCAGGAACAGGGTTCATGTTTCTGTTTACAACAAGAATGAAAGGTTGCCCTGACTCATAGGTGGTTATAAGAATGCTCAATCTGCAGCTCTTAGAATAGATGGGTGGTTGTCTGGGGGGTTAGTGAAGAAAATTATCTTTAAAATTAGAGAAAGAAACAATACAATAAAATAATCCGTCACCAGAATGAGGCTTCATTTTCTCACCTGTCTCTGTTCCATTAATATATCAGTAGGTGTGCAAATCTCTATATCTTTTTTTTTTTTTTTTTTGGTACTGGGGATTGAATTCAGGGGTACTGGACCACTGAGCCATATCCCTAGCCCTATTTTGTATTTTTATTTAGAGACAGGGTCTCACTGAGTTGCTTAGTGCCTTGTCGTTGCTGAGGCTGGCTTGGAACTTGCGATTCTCCTGTCTCAGCCTCCCTAAGAGATTACAGGCTTGCGCCACTGCGCCTGGCTCATTTTGAGTTAATTTTTGTGTATGATATTAAATAAAAGTCCCAATTCATTCTTTTGCATGTGGATATCCAGTTTTCCCAGTGCCATTTGTTAAAAAAGATTGCCCTTTCCCCATTAAATGGTCTTGGTGTCAAAAATCATTTGACCATACATGCAAGAGTATAGTTGTGGGCTCTCTATTCTCTTCCATTGGTCTACATGTCTGTATTTAAACCTACTGGTTTAAAAAACCACATTTTGGATTACTATATTCTTATAGTACATTTTAAAATCAGGAAGCATGGGCCCTCTAGCTTTGTCCTCCTTTTTGAAGATTGTTTTGGCTATTTTGGGTACTTTGAGATTATACATGAATTTTAGAATGGGTTTTACTATTTCTGCAAACCAAACCAAACCAAAACCAAAACCACAACAACAAATCCCTCCAAACATTGGGATTTAGACAGGGATTGTACTGACTCTGTATATTATTTTGGATAATAACGACATCTTAAGTCTTCTAATCCATGAACACGGAATGTGTTCTCATTTAATCAAATTTAATTTCTTTCAGTAATATTTTAGTTTCACTGTACAAGCCTTTTACCTCCTTGGTTAATTCCCAAGTATTTTATTCTTTCTGATGCTATTATAAATGGAATTATTTTCATAATTTCCTTTTTAGATTATTCACTGCTAATGTATAAAAAATGCTGACAACATTTTGACTTTGCTGAATTCCTATTAACTCTAATGGATTTTCTGGGTGGAATCTCTAGGGTTTTCTGCATATAAGAATATGTCATCTATGAACAGATAATCTTACTTTTTCCCTTTCTTTTCCTTTTCTTTCTTTCTCACACCAGTACTGGGAATTGCCAGTGAGCTATTTCCCCAGCCCTTTTCAACTTTTTAATTTTGTGACAGGGTCCTGATAAGTGGCTCAGGCTTGTCTCAAGCTTGCAATCCTTCTGCCTCAAATTCCCAAGTAGCTTAGATTACAGATGTGAGCCATCATGCCTGGCTCACTTTTTCCTTTTCAATGTAGATACTTCTTTCTTTTTCTGGCCAGACTACTCTGGCTAAACTTCCAGAGCAGTTTGGCATGTTAAACAGAAGTGGCAAAAGTGGGTATCCTTGCATTCCTTATTCCTAATTTTAAGAGGAAAAGCTTTCAGTCTTTACTACTGAGTATGATGTTTGCCATTGGTTTTTCATAAACAGCTTTTAATAAGTGGAGGTCATTTCCTTCCTATTCTTAGCTTTTGAGTGTTTTTATGAAAGAGTTTTTAACCTTCAATGTTTTCGTGTTTCTGTAGGTATTATTACATCCTCAGATCTTTTCTTTTTCATGCTATTTAGTATCAAACTCACCTACAGCATGAAACTAATCCCCACCCCCCACCATGTGTCTCTTCCTTCTTTCCATGGATCTGCTCTTTATTAATACAGTAGTAGTCTTCACCTACACCTCTTTATTAATACAGTAGTAGTCTTCACCTACACCGGCCATTCTCCAAGGATATTATTTAAATGTTTCTCTTCTCCACTAACTGTTGAGTTTTCTTAGGGAGGGGACCAGGTCTTTGTAGCTATAGCCTGAACTGTACTATGGTTCTATTGAATCATTGAGGAAAAGATGGAGCCTAGCTGCTCCTTGAAGGACCAGTCCTGTGGACATGGGCCTGTGTGACTGGGGAAGGTGAAGGAGAACTGAACAGATGTTGTAGATAAGCCTTCTCATGTGCTAGCAAAAAGTGGTACCTAAGAAATCAAGAGTCATCTGGAAAGTCAGTGATATTCTGTGAGAATCAACTAGCAAGAAAGTGGCACTTTATAATGAATCCTCACTCCACCTCATCCTGGGCTGTGAACTGATCCTTTCTAGAGGTGTCCAAGAAGAACCTGAATCATATGACATCTGGGTTCTCTTCCAAGTATCTAATTCTGAAAGACAGTAGTAAAGCCCTAACCCATATGTTATGTCTTTTCTAACTTTTAATTTGACTCTTTGCCAACAACCTATTTCTTTATGAAAACCAAGTTAAGGACACCTACACAACTGAGCAACGAAGTGAGTCAGAAACAAATTGACCTCTGTCTTGTGGTTCTGTTGCCCAGACACACATTAAACTATCTGAATCAGAAGCATGCATCCAATAAACACAGTTGCTAATGCTAATACCAATGCCTGCCCAAAATAACCCACAAAAACAACAGAAAGAGTAGTGGCACAAGCCTATAATCCTAGCTAATATGGAAGCTGAAGTAGTAGGATCACAAGTTCAAGGCCAGCCTGGGCAACTTAGTGAGACCCTATCTCAAAAGTAAAATAAAAAGGATAGGGCTGTGCTCAGTTATAGAGCACTTACTTGTACAGCATGTGTGAGGACCTGGGTTCAATCCCCAGTACCACGACCACCACCACCACCACCACCATCACCACCATATCACCATCACCATCATCATCATCATCATCATGCTACTTAAGGTCCTGTGTCTTATAATAAGCTTCCTCACCTATACGATGGAAAAAAAAATCCACAGAATCTTAGTGTTTTGTGGAAACTCAGTAATGAATGTAAAATGGTTAGTGTACCAGATACATAGCAAGGTCTAGTTGATGGCACTGTTTTTACCTAGCAGTTCATAAATAAATCTCAGCAATAAAAAAAAATGATAGTCTAAATAAATGGCTACTCTATATAACAGAAATAGATCTCAATTTTGTTTTTTGAAGGAAAAAAACATTTCACAATTTTGTTCCATCACCACTCTTCCTTCTCCCTAAGATCTATTCTAGAAGGTATGAAAGGCTAAAGAATTAAGATCTATGTTAGTGAGTTCCTGTCACACTTAAATGTTAAAAACAAGGCAAGTAGAAAGACTCCTTCAGTAACGACAAGATAATTATACAGATAGTTATTAGGTGTCAGAGCCTTACGTGATCTTTACCAATGCTGTGAGGTAAATCTATTACCTCCATTTTGCAGAAGGTGAAACTGTAGCTTAAAGAAGATTAAAGGTCACAAAACAAGAAGGAAGTAGTATAGTCATGCTTTAGGTCCATACCTGCCTACTCTGGAGCCTAAATCCTTAGTCATGAAAAAAAAAAAAACACTTAAGAATACAGCTTGAGAAATGAAAGCCCATCACAATACATGCTCTCAGTCTTTGACTGAGAGCAGAAACCTGCAGGTATTGAGATGGGCCACACAGTTGTGCAATATATAATTCCTTTTCTTCTCACAATTTCTCACTGCATCTGTTCTTTTGAAATAGAACCCTTTTACAAATGGAAGATAGAAGAGTCTGGTTTCATAGGAATTTTTTCTATTGACTGCTGAAAGACTAAGTGACTAAAATAGTAATAACACAGGCTTTATCAGTCTGCATTCTTTAGAAGGCTCTAGCACCCAGAGCATCAATTACAAAGCATTTTCTTTCTCTCTCTCCCCCCCCCCCTCTTTTGGTGGGACTAAACTCAGGGCCTCGTGCATGCTAGGCACTCCACCAACTGAGCTATATTCCCCAGCTCCACCCCTCTCCCATTTTCTTTCTTTCTTTTTCTTTTGTACTGAGGATTTAACCTAGGGGCACTTCACCACTGAGCTATATCCCCAGTCCTTTCTTCATTTTTTTTATTCTGAGAGAGGGTCTCACTAATTTGCTGAGGGTTTCACAATTGCTGAGGCTGGCCTTGAACTTGTGATCTTCCTGCCTTACAGGCTGGAGCCACAGCACGCAGCAATTACAGAGCATTTTCTAATCACCTAACATATAGGAGGTGAACCTACCTACTATCAAATGTACAGAGCTGAGTTATGGTGAGATTAAAAGACTAGCACCTTCCTGCTCCTCTAACCTGAAAGCATTGCTAGGACTGGGTGGGGGGTGGGTATGGGCCTTGACAAGGGAGAAAGCCTCATTGAGGATGTGGTAAAACCCAACCAAAGGAGAATCCTAACAAAAGCTATTCTTTCCAAGGCCAGGCCCTAATCTCACTCAGCACTATGTACCCAGTTTCAGATACATGGCAGGTGCTCAATGAACTTCTGCTGAATGAAGGGCTGCCAAGTCAGCTACATTAGTGTATGCTCTGAAAGCTGGCTGGCTGGCAGGCAGGTTGTGCAGGGAGACCTTGTGGGCCTCTGTAGCATAAGTGCTCCCAGAACAGCAAGGTTCCAGCAGTCCAAAAAGATATAACTACCCCATAAAGATTATTATAGAGCCCTTGGAAAAAATGCAGGGTCCCATAAAGATGCCCTGTCATGTCATAATTACCTCTCTCTCTCTAAGGCAGGTTTTTAAATGCTTTCCTAACACTCAAATCCCAAGAGGTTAAACTAGAATAGATCTGGGGGGTTTTTTTTGGGTTTTTTTGCTTTGTTTTGTTTTTTCAGTTGTCTACCCTGCCTATTGTCACTGCCATGGAATCACACAAAACATCATGGTCAAAATTACATAGCATGTAAAAGATACTCTATCAACCATCCTATGCTGACTCTTCCAACCATCTAGGACATGCAGATGGCTCCGTGACAGGCTACCTTATGAAGTAATCTTTGCCATCTTTGACCAGCTTGAAGTGTTAACTTCCCAAAGATTCAATTTCTATGTAAATGTTCAAAATCATCTGCTAGCAGATTTTTACTCAGTGGTCCAAAATTTACCTCTTGGAGGGACCCAGAACAAAATTAGTTCCTCTTTCAAATGACAGTCTTCCAAATATTTGTTCTCTACATATTTTCCCTAAGTTCCTTCACCCATTCTTTTGAATGATCTCAAGTTCTTCACCTTCTAAGCATTCTTCCCCAAGCTCCTATCATTAATCCATGGCTACGCCCATGACCCAAACTGCGTCCACCTGAAGCTACCTTCTCTACCTGTGCACCTGACCCCACCCCCCCCCTCATTTAACCACAGTGCCTCCTCCATTGGTCCCTTTCTCCTGCATCAATCCCTTCTTTCCACAGAACCATTCCTATCCCCGTCTGTACTATCATCTTTTTTTAAAAATATATTTTTTAGTTATAGGTGGACATAATATCTTTATTTTATTTATTTTTATGTGGTGCTGAGGATCGAACCCAGTGCCTCATGCATGCCAGGCAAGCGCTCTACCAGAGCCACAATCCCAGCCCCTGTACTATCATCTTTAATAACTCACTGACGCTTGTTCTCCCACTCTCTTTTGAACTCACAGCCATTAGACTTTGTTCTTACTACTTCACAAAAACACCCATCAGGTCCTAAATGATTTCCACATTGTTAAATTCAATGGTCAATTCCAGTTTTCCTCAGTCTGTCCACAGCATGAGTCACAGCTGACCCCTATTCTCAGCTTCTAGGACACTTACTCTCCGTCTTCTTGTGTGATTCATCCAGGATTTCCCATCTCAGTCAGTGTAAAAGCCAACACTTCTACAATAGTCTATGAGGCCCTATAAGCAGGGTTTCACAAACTTTTTCCTTTCAGACTCTTTTGTATACTTGAAGACCCAAAGAATAGTCAACACTTGCTATATGTAAGCTTAAAACTGAGGAAAAGTTTCAGTATTTATTAATTCATCTTAAAATATTTAACTATTACATGTTATTAACATTATTCACATATTTTATGGGGCAAAAAATCCACCAATTATTTTCCACAATAGAAACAGTGAGAAGCGTAACACTGTTTCACATTCTTGCAAATCTTTTTAATGTATGGTTTAAGATAGCTGGTTCTCCTGTTTCTGCATTCCAAATGCTGCAACATCACACATCATGCAGCCTCTAAATAACACCATTTTGGTATTATTATGAAACCAGTTTTAAGCTTATGGATACCATAAAAAGATCCTAGAGGAGCTCCTCTGGGATTTGCACCCTCATACACCTTCCTCTCTCACCTCTTTCTTTTTTATTGCTGCCCCAATCCTTGCCTCCAGAATACTATTTATTGCCAAAGGAAAGGTTTAAAAGAAGGCTTAAAGCCGGGTGCAGTAACAACTGTCTATAATTCCAGCTACCCAGGATGCTGAGATAGGAAGACTGCAAGTTCAAGGTCAGCCTCAGCAACTTTGCCAGACCCTCTCTCAGAATTAAAAGGGGGGAGGGGGGAGCCTGGAGATGCAGTTCAGTGGTAGAGTGCCCCTAGGTTCAATGGCCAATAAACCCCTTCCTCAAAAGGAGTTAAAAAGGTTTAAGGGGCTGGGGTTGTGGCTCAGTGGTAGAGCGCTTCTCTTACATGTGCGAGGCACTGGGTTTGATCCCCAGCACCACATAAAAATAAATAAAATAAAGGTATTAAAAAAAAGTTTAATGAAAACACTTCTTATCCTAGGCAGGGGTATGTGTGGTTTAGTACTAGAGTGTATGATTAGCATATATGAGGCCCTAGGTTCAATCCCTAGCACAAAACAAACGCACAAACAAACCCCAGTCAACTCCAAATAATAACAACAAAATCACTTCTTACCTTCTTTCCCTGGTTTTCTCCAAAGCATTTACTACAAGCTGACACACTTGTTACTTATTGTCTATTTTCTCCTCTTTTGCCACTTTGTTCACTGCTGAATCATCATGCCCAGAGCAGTTCCTGGCAGGTGCACAGTAATTAGCACTCTAATGAATGAATGGATAGGTAAATGAACTTCTCCAACCTGCCCAGGGATCTAGGGATCCAGGTAGAATTTTTTGAGATGAAAGACATAATAGAAAATGAAAATGGCTTGAGTGCTTTCAAGCAAATGTCACCAGATTGGGAGAAGGAGTACATAGAGATCCAAGAAACCTATAAGAGTAATCTGTATCACACCTATGATGCCTCTCTGGTCCTTTGGAGACCTTCACTTTGTCCATGATCACTATCTGCCCTGGGCCTCACTTACACAGGCTCTGTTTAGCAAGCTCCACACCAGCTCAGGCCCTGTTCCTGCCTGTAGGAAAGAAAAACAGAACAGGAGCCAGACCTGGAGGCAGCTTTGATTCAACAGACAAATAGAATCACTATCTGCTATAAAAAGAAACTGGTTTCTAGAAAAGAACGGCAGTGTCATGAAATACTACACAAAAGCCCCCATTCCACTTCTCTAGAGAGATAAGTGAAAGGCCCATAATATTTCTAATTCCAAGTTGTCTGTTTTCAAAATCTGCATCAGAAAACCATGAAGCAGTCATAAGCCCTGGCTATCTGGAGAGGTAGCACTTCTTTATTCAAGGCAGGATGACAAAGAGGAACAAAAAGGTTATTTTGTATCTTGCAATTCACCAGCTTCTGCTAAGGCCATCCACAGATTGGAAGGCACACATGAAACAGAAAACTAGACAAAACACCAGCTTGCCAAGTGGAATGGGATGGGACCAAAGTAACTTTTCTGTGCTGCTAGAGAAAAAAAAAGTCACAGCTGAGCCAATCAGTGGGGCAATACCTGCACCACCATCTCCAACCAGAAGAGGGGCCTCAATAGTGCCCATTGGTCCCTTCACAGACAGCCTGCTGGTTCCTCCAGACTTGGCTCTGTGTCTCAGCCGCTTACTCCATCCTCATCCCACTGTTCCACTCTCAAATGATCTTGCCTTCTATATGATGGAGAAATCTCCCGGGAAGTGGGCTGAGGTTTCCTGCTCTCCAGCCTCCCTCTGCCCTCAGAGAATGGTCTTACGTGTCAAAGAATGTCTAGCTCGTGCCCTTTGTTTTCCCTGGAATCTGGCTCCATCTACTAATCATATGCTTTTTCTCCCCCATTGTAACCACTTTTCAATGTACAGGTCAGTGGCATTAAGTATGTTCATATGTTGTGCAACTTTCACCACCATCCATGTGTCGTATGTTTCAAACCTCTCTCACTACCAGTCTCCTCTCCTCTAGTCCTACTAATATGCTGTGTAGGGCATTCCTAGGGGCGATTTATACGCCAGCTCTCGAGAAAAGGAAACCTATCTCATTGGTTACCTCCCGCTTCCATGCTCGTGGACAAGGCATGACTGCTTATATTTGGTATAGGGTGCTCGCTTGCATGAACAGGCCATGGCAGACTGACCTTTAAGCTGATTGGTCGAAAGGGACTATATATTCCTCCCCATTTGCGCAATAAACGAGTTCCTGTGCTGACTGGTCTCCCTGATGTGTCTGATTATCCTCCTGTGAGAGGGCTAGGTGTGGTAGGTCAGTCAGCTCCTGCCTTTCCTGGTTCGACCTTCCCCTTTAGGCTGGGGGTGGGGATACAGGGCTAAAAACCCTGGCAATGCTGGAGTTTCCCTCATCTTTAAACATGGGGGCATGCATATGCACACACACACAGAACGTTACCCTGCACCCTCTTCCATTTTCTGACCTCTTCCTCTTGATTTTGCCACTGGGCTTCCTGAAGGAGCAGTCTACCAAGTCTGCTTTTGCTGACACCATCTCTTAATCTCCTAATGACCTTTTCTGTTCATCTTTTCACTCCCTATCCAATCTGGCTTTTTTCTCCACCACTCCACTGAGGTCAACAATGACTTTCTAACTGGAAAGCTCCCTCCTTTGGCTCTGAGTGACTTGCCTCCTGCTTCTCCTTACTCCCTACATCTCAGATGGCTCCAACTCTCTCATCTGCTGCTCTCTACTGGATTACCCTACGTTTTTATCTCTCTGGCCTTGCTCCTGAAATACAAATACAAATGACTCCATCTAGCTAACCTCACAAGCATCTCAAACTGACAAAGCCCCAAACTAAACATTTCTCTTCTCCCCTAATTCCTCATATAATCAAATGTCACCACCATCCCATCCACTCACCAAGTGGAAATCTGGGGTCTTCTAAGACCCTTCTGTTTTCACTCCCTCTGTACAATATCTGGGTCTAACTTTCTAGGATCCGACTTCATAAACTTCATTCTCTACCATTACTTTGGGGAAAGATTTCTAGCTCAGACTATCACAACAACCCCTCAATTTTTTTTTCCTGGTTTAAAAAAACAAATTTATTTTCTCACAGTTCTAATTAGCCCCTTAATCTTAACCCCTCTCCAATCTATCACCCACATGAGTGCAAGAGTATTCTTTCTTTATTTCTTTATTTGGGGTGGGGGGCAGGGAGCACCAGGGATTGAACTCAGGGGCACTAAACCACTGAGCCACATACCCAGCCCTATTTTGTATTTTATTTTAAGACAGGGTCTCACTGAATTGCTTAGCGTCTCATGTTGCTGAGGCTGGCTTTGACTTTGCAATCCGCCTGTCTCAGCCTCTGGAGGTGCTGGGATTACAGGTGTGTGCCACCATGAACGGGCAGAGTAATCTTTCTTAAGGGCAAATTTGGTCCCTTGTTTCCCTTCACTAACTACAGGAAATAATCCAAGTCCTCAGCAAGGTTCAAAAGGTCCCTCAAGATCTAGCACTAGCCTTATTTCCTACACTTCCAAACACAAACCTTTTTTTTTTTCCAGTCATACTCTCCAAAACATATGTACTCCTGCGAGCCTCTTTACCTTTACTCATTTAATCATTACACCATTGCTCTCTGCATGGTACATCACTCCTCCCTTGTCCACTGTCATCATTACAGACTCTACTGAAATGACTCCACTTATCCTCTCCTCACACCAGGCAAATCTAATCACTTCTCCCTCTGCATTCCCTTTCAACACTTGCCACTTTCTCTGGAACCATATCCATGTCTTTGTACCCTTTAGCTTATGTAGCTCTATTCAGAAGGAAGAGGAGTTCAGGTTCATACTTGCACTTAACTGCAGGTGCTGGTTTAAAAGTATAGCATAGCAGGTGCCAGGAAAGTAGGAAAAAGAAAACACAAGGCTTACCTGGGTCACAATGTCTACTGTTACAGAACTATAAAAAAGGAGAAAAGGCATTTGTGTGATGATTATTAGTTTGTTATTAACTTGTTGATTGAGGTGGTGAGAGAAGACAAGGAAGTGACCAAAGTTGAGTTCCCTAAGGCATCTCTGTACGGTTTCTAATAAGGAAAAGGACTTTTGTTTTCAATTTACATTTCAGGATAGTATTTACCTTTGTCAGACACTAGAGGATCTCTAAGTCACTGGTATTGTGATTTTGAAGTTCCCCAGGGTCAGCGAGGTTATGGGGAAGCCCAACAGGCTTCTTGGAGATGGAAACAGTGAACAAAGGAGAGAAAGTAAGTAAAAGTAAACACTCTGGGAAGGCTGGCTGTGGTGAGAAAGAAGTCAGTCCAGGAGAATAACCGCTAACAAAGAAAAAGTGCCTTTAGCCGGGTGCCGTGGCTCAAGCCTATAATCCCGGCACTTAGGGAGGCTGAGACAGGAAAACAGCGAGTTCAAAGCCAGCCTCAGCAATGGCGAGGCGCTAAGCAACTCAGCGAGACCTTGTCTCTACATAAAACACAAAATAGGGCTGGGGATGTGGCTCAGTGGTCGAGTACCCCTGAGTTCAATCCCCAGTACCCCAAAAAAAAGTGCCTTTATTGTCTAACAAGGTAGAGGTATATGTGCATCCCCCCACCTCCACTCCATGTACCAAGAAAACTGACTGATTCTGTCTTGGTTCCAGGCTACAGCAGGGAGGGGTGCTATCTAACTCCAGGGCCACGGCTTTTTTCAACTATTTTCATGAAGGAAATCTGAAGTTATTCTCTCCAAAGCAGAAATAAACCTAGAGGGCTGACCCTAACCCAGCTCAGTACTGATGGAGATATTTGGGGAAAAGTCACAAAGATGGGGCTAGGACAGGCTCTGGGAACCCTCATCATTCAATGTGATGTTAAGAAGTAGGAGATGGGGCTGGGATTGTGGCTCAGCGGTAGAGCGCTTGCCTCGCATGCGTGAGGCCCTGGGTTCGATCCTCAGCACCACATACAGAGCAATAAAATAAAGACAGTGTGTCCATCTACAAAAAAATTTAAAAAAAAAAAAAAAAAAAAAAAAAGAAGTAGGAGATGCATTTAAATCAGGGGAGAGGAGTTCAGCTGTATATTCTGTCATTTGCCACAGTGGCCTTGTGGTTGCTCTTGATGTATTCCTACTTCTCCATTGGGATATTCTTTTTCTAAGCCAGGCTGTACACAGCAGGAGGCTGATGTCCTAGAGTGCTCAGGCTGAGTGTGTTAGGATGGAGTCAGGGAATGGTACTAATTTCTAAAAAGTCTGGTTGTATACTGGGAAGTTGTAGACCTTTAGTCTTCTAGCCATTTCTAATTTTTTGATTCCTTGCTTCTTTTGATTACTTTCTACATATAAAGACAAATTGAGAGGTCAATCTCAGGACATGAAACATCTGTAAAACCCTGCAGTCCCACAGATTCCATCAATTAAGATGTCTATGCACTGATGTTATCAAGGTCAAAGCAACTTTTCCCTAAACGTCATTTCATTTCTTTGATCACTGATTTAGCATATTATTGTCTGGATTCATAGCCCATTACTTCATACTGGGTAGATGAAAATATTCAGCTGTCAGGAGGAAAGGACAGTGCCTTTTTGAAGGTTTAGGTGACATGGATTTGATCCCCTGGCTCTAGTGCCAAAAGTCAGTCATGGTGGAAAGACTCATGCAACTACTCGAACATTGTTGGAGGAGAGATACCAAGACACTAAGGGATTTTTTTTCATTTTCATTTGGGAAATATTATTCTCACCAAGAGTTATTTATTTATTTATTTTTTAAAGTGTAAGTTTCCAGGTGTCCAAGCCAAGCCCGGTTCAATGCACAGGCAGAATGGCTGTGACCTGCTCTGTGTTTCCCTCATCTTACTAAATTGGCAGCAACAAATAGATAATAACTCCTTTCTTCAGTCAGTCAGTCTCCTAAACCTCACTGAACCACCAATGTCATCAGGTGGGAGTTATTAAAAATTTCCTCCAGGGTGATCACAGTGTTCTAAAACTAGGTTGTAGCCGGGCGTGGTGGCTCACGCCTGTAATCCCAGTACTTAGGGAGGCTGAGACAGGAGAATCACGAGTTCAAAGCCAGCCTCAGCAAGGGTGAGGCGCTAAGCAACTCAGTGAGACCCTGTCTCTACATAAAACACAAAATAGGGCTGGGGATGTGGCTCAGTGGTCGAGTACCTCTGAGTTCAATCCTCAGTACCAAAAAAAAACCAAAAAACAAAAAACAAATAAAACTAGGTTGTGATGACAATTACATAGTTGGCAGATTTATTAAAATAATTTATTTGCACACTTAAAATGGTTGAATGTATCATGATTTACACATTTATTGGTACTGGGGAAATCATATCTAAGGCCTCATACAAGCTAGATTAGCACTTGACCACTGAGTTACATTGCTAGTCCTTAAATTACACCTTAATAAAGAAACATCTCTCCAGTCCTGAGCACCATACAATCTCTCCTACCCAGCCAGAAACCCTGCTCTAGGTCAGGAATCTGGCACAGCCCATGGCTCCTCTCCCCTTCCTTTGCTCAGGGTGTCCAGTAACTAGTATGGCTGGACTACCTACTAGGAATAAACTAAGCCCATTTCTGTTTCTGATCAGAAGAGATGAAGTGTGAAATCATTCTAGGATCCAGAGGCCAATTACCTAGTTTGTAATTATTGGGATCCCATGACCTCACCCTCTGCCACATCCTTGCTATTTGGCCAAATTTATTGTGCTGTTAATACCCAGGTTACTGGTAAATAGAAAATTTCAGTAAAACTAAAACCCCACAGGCCTTTCTCAAAGTAGGAAAGGAGATTTCATTTAATGTTAAGTAGTGATTTCAGCTGTGTGTACACTCTCCAACTTTTTTTCTTTTTGATACTAGGGATTGAACCCAGGGGCACTTAACTACTGAGCCACATCCCTAGCCCCCCATCCCCCCCTTTTAAAAAATTTTTTTTAGTTGTTGATGGACACAATGTCTTTATTTTATTGCTTTGTATGTGGTGCTGAGGATCGAACCCAGGGCCTCACGCATGCGAGGCAAGTGCTGTACCGCTGAGCTACAATCCCAGGCCCCCATCCCCCTTTTTGAGACAGGTTCTCTCACTAAGTTACAAAGCACCATACTAGGCTGCTGATGCTGGCTTTGAACTTGTGATCCTTCTGCCTCAGCCTCGAAGTTGCTGGGATTACAGGCATATTTTGACTGTTTTCTTCCCTAAATTATCAATATGACTGAGAAAGAAGTGACATATTTTTCCTGCCTTCACCCCAAATGCCTTTCTGTCCAGTTGGACCACAGTGATATGAAACAAGTTAGTTTCACTGTTTGTTATGGACTTTCTCTTGACGAGTTATAAGCTCCCTTGATGGCAAAAATCTTGTCTGCCTTCACTGTTGTATGCCTGCTTTTGTCACCTAGGTTATTAGTAAACAGATGAGTTTTTACTAACAGGGACTGAAGCCCAACAGGAATGTGTTAGGAATGTGTTGCCCTACAGGATGAAAGCAGGCAGAGGACAGGAAGGGCTGCCCTTCTTCATGTCACCCTACAGAAATGCTTACTAAATCCCTGTTGCCTTTACACTGTGGTGGAGATGATCTGGGGGTTTCTGGTCAGATTTCTTCTAAGATACATGGTCACTTAGTTAAGGCCCTTTGAAAGGTCTTTAAGTTTATATAGTGTTTAGTATCTAAATCAAATTACTTGAGTTGAACAGAATGCATTTGCTTTTCCTATCCCCAAATGAGCATTATGTCTAAAGGTGGCATATTTATTTAATCTCACTCAGAACCAGGTGCTTAAATGGGGACATGTACCCTGGTCAGTTTGGTTGTGCTTGGCATATCATGGCCCTGAATTGTGGAATCTGACTGCAAGTACAAAAACCGTTCAGGAGCTCATGAGAGGGCAGGGGCATCCTTTGGTTGCCTTTCCAATATGGATGCCCTTCCTGGAGTGAGACTTGTGTTAGCCACAACTGATGAGAAGGTCACAGCAATAAATAACACTTTCTATAATCCCCTCGGGAGTATTTGGATTCTCTCAGATTTTACATTTCAGTACAAAAAACAAGCCAAAATCTTTACCTTCTATATACCAGAGCCAGCAGGTCAATTAGCAGTACTCCTATGCTTGTGATAAATTAGACAAGGGTTTTAGAAAATCGAGTGGTGGGCCAAGGACTACTTGTAACTTGAAACTACTGCCAGACCAGAAAAAAAGATGCCTGAAGGGGTACTGGGCCTCTTGGCCATCAGGTGTTGGCATTTTAGGGCAGGGTACCTGTGGAATATACCCTCTAGGCTCTTTCAATGTTGGCTAATCTCATTGATGCTGAATTAAGTGATTAATACATCTTCTGTAGAAAAACTATAGTAGGTTGCTGGCTTTGAGCCCAGAGCAGCTGAAATTTTGGAGCTCGAAGAGCTCAAGGCAATTGGTTTTTGGCAAACGATTTTGGGGAGAAAAGAAATCAAAGTTCTGGCTGTACTTCATTCAGTATGTTCCTGGACCAGGGATGGAGGGGGTTCAGGGGTCATCTCTAGGGCAGAAGGTGGTGTCAGAAGGGAGAAGTTGTGGGCTATGAACTTTCAAGACCCTGTCAGAGCATAGTTTGGGGAATCTGAAATATTCCTTAAGTATAAGAAGAAAAGCTTATTGTTATTTCCTTTACTTTAATGTTTTATTTCCAAATAGATGCACCTGTCCCATGTGAAAGAGTCCAGGATGCTGCTGCGGGAATGATCATGGGTGCTATCAGAGCTCAACAGGAATTAGACTAGACTGACAGTAGGCCTTGAGAAGCACTGGATCCAGAGGCAACTTCTGCTCTCCTGATAAAGTTATGCCTGAAGTCCCACTAGACTCTAAGCTCCCAGGTGACAGCAAGCTTCTCTCAGTTGGGTTGCTATTTCAGCAGTTAGTGATGCCAGACTCACAACACACATTCAGATCTTTATGGAATGAATTGAAGCTTTTTTGTTCTTTTCAGTACTAGAGATTGAACCCAGGGCCTAGCACATGCTAGACAAGTAAGTACTCTACCACTGAGTTACAGTCACAGCCCCTTTAAAAATTTTTTATTTTGATATAGGATCTTGCTTGCTAAGTTGCACAGGCTAGCAATGAACTTGGCATCCTCCTGCCTCAGCCTGCCATATTGTTGGGATTATAGATGTGCACCAACCACACCCAGCTACTAAAGTTTTGGTTTATGGTATGTACTTTGAATGCTTAAGATGAACTTTTTTTAAAAAAACAGGTGTCTTTACATAATTTATTTTATATAACATAGTTCAGTGAACACAGTCATCTACTGAAGTAACACTAACTTGATGCAACACATAGCCAGCCCTGTTAGAAACAACTATTGTACATGTCTTCTTCATACAGCATATTATATACACCTAGTATAGTGAACACATTCATTCACTGAAAGACGACTATTCTGATTGACATGTACAAGCAGTTAACACCTTTTACAAATGTGACTCTACAAAACCAAACTTTGAATACCTTCATTCACGGCTGTAACAAATAAATGGAATTTTTAGAATTTCTTTTGATAAGCTTTTTAAAGAAGCAGTAGGAATACTTGTTGGTTCAATATTTTGTTTTTTAACAACTGTGTATAAATTGGTTGTTAACTTCCAACCCTACATTGTATTAATTCCCTGAGAATGGTTCAAAACATAAGCATATTTTCTTCACCTGTTCTCTGCTTTCGAAGGAATAACCCCCTTTATTATTTTTTGTATTCACTCATTATTATTATATTTGAAGGTCATCATCTGTATCACCATGGATTTGTTTTGTTAACCTTATTCCATCTAGCACAAAGGAAGGGTTTAAATAAAGTAAAGGTAAAAGATAGTTGTTATGGAAGAGACAATTAGACTGCCCACCCTGTAGCCATTTCAATGTATTTTTATTTTTTATTAATTAATTAATTAATTAATTTTAAAATGGAATGCATTTTGACATAGTACACAAATAGAGTACAACTTCTCATTCTTCTGGCTGTACATGGTTCAGAGTTACTCCAATAGTGTAATCATACAGATTAACCCCCTTTAGAGCCAAGGGAGTATATGTAACTGAGAAAAAAAGTCTCACATACAAAATATTTTTTTAAAAAAATTGTATAAACCATAAGGAAAAAAAAAACAGGTACCAAATGAAAACCAGGAAAAAGATTTTCACCAGGCAAATCACCAGAGAACATTCAAATAACCAAAAGCATACGAACAGATGTTCAACATATTATTCATCAGGAAAATGTCTATCAGAGCCATAGCGAGATACTACTACGTACTCATGAGAATGACTAAAATTACAGACTGACAACAGCAAGAGGAGGCAATGAGAAGGAACAAAAGAAATTGTCAGACAATAAGAATATAAACTTGTATAGCCATTTTGGGAAAGTGCTTAGCTAAATGTTTATGCTGACCAAAGGGCAAGTACATTAATGTTGCTATCAGTTTTATTCATAATACTCCAAAAATGGCAACTGAACCAACTGGCCAACAATAGCCAAATGATAAATAAGTTGCAGTTATAGTCACACAATGGAATACCATGCAGCAGTTAAAAGGAATAAACTACAACAATGCACAGGGGATTGGTATATGGACTCCTCTCAATACCAAAACCCATGATGCTCAAGTCCCTTGTATCAAAAGTCATAGTATTTGCATATAATTTACACACATCCTTCTGTATCCTTTAAATCATCTCAATATTACTTATTTATCATACCCAATACAATATAAATGTCATGCAAATAGTTCTTACACTGTATTGGTTAGGGAACAAAGACAAGAAAAAAATCTGTACATACTTAGTACAGACACAATTTTTTAAAAATATTTCAATCTGTGGTTGGCTGAATGTTGTGGATGTAGAACCCATGGATACAGACATACAACCACATAGATGAAACTCATAGCAAAAGAAGGTAGATACAAAAAGAATATATTGCATGATTTCATTAATATGAAGATAAGGAACAAATAAAACTCAAAACTATGGTACAGAAGTTGGTCAGGGGCTGGGGCGCCCCCCTAGGTATATGCTAAGCCCTGGATTTTATCTCCAGCACTGGGGGGGGGGGGGGAGGTTGTCAGTCCAAACAATGGTTTGGGGCAGGATTGGGGGACTTTGGGTTCCTGAACTGTATGGCAGTTCTGTATCAACTTGATTAAGCTAGTTGCTGTCTCCCTGGATCCCCAGAAGAAGTTCTGAGTTAGAGCTAGCCAAAAAAGAACTTCCCTGAAGTTTGGAAGGTGAAAACTGAAGCAGTTGCCTTTATTCTTCTAGAGCTTAAGCAGTCAAATATGAGAACGGACAAAGATATAGATAAGTGCCTGGCAGATTCCAGCTTGTCCTTGTTCTCCTCCACACTGCATCCAGTTCCTCTTTCTCAGCTGACTCACCAAAGCCCCATTCCACCACCAGATAACTGGCAGTAAACCACACTGCCCACTAGCTTCCCAGAGGCAGTGGCTGCCCACAGAGCTCTCCAGGGGCTCCCTTTCAATATCTTCACTTCAGCAGCAGACATGCTTGGCTTCTCAGATTTCCCTGTAAGCTCTGACTTGCCCACCTGTGCTAGTGCTGTGGGAAGACTAGTTGGGGACTCCTCTTTGACCTCCTAACCTCCCCATCTGGAGACCCATTTTTCTACATCTGGTTGTGTAAGGACTTTCTTGTAGTAACTACTTTATCCCTGAAATTCATAGGCTCAGTCCTCTGACTGAACCCTGTTGGACATGCACAGAAATTACATATGCGAAAATTGAAGTTTTGCATATGTAAAACTTGATTTATGCACTTTATAGAACATGTCATACTGGAAGGAAGGGAAGGAGGGAGGGTGGGTGGGCATCTTTTAAGTGTCCCGAGAGTATAGCAATCTGAGAAACACCCAGCAGCCTATGAGTGGAATCTACTCAATGCCTTACATACTAAGGAAGAACCCAACGCCATACTACTTGGCATAAGATCTGGCAGACAGCTAGGAGCCCAACAGGGTGCGGCTTCTAACCAGAGCCAGGGTTGTGTGCTTTATAAATAGCAAATATGATACAAGCTCCCTGCCCCGCAAGCTCTCAACTCACTGGAACCAAGTTCTGCAGTTCAGAATGCGTTTTCTCTTTGGAAGGGACAGAGTAACCAAATTCAGAGTATAGGGTCTCAAGAGCAGAAAGGGGAATGAAAGGGCGGACAGAGATGTCATAAAGACTGTAGTATTTAGAACATGCATTCTGCATCTTTCTCAGATGCAGACAATCCTCTGGATCCTTTGCACAAGAACAGATCTACAAAGCAGCTGCTTTTCAGGCAGAAGACCAACATGTCTTGCCACCCTTCACATCATTCAGCAAATTATTTACTCAGTACATAATCTTTATTAGGTCCTAACCTTGGCATTAAATTTACATTTGTGAATAAAAACAGAGTGCCTGCCCCTGGGGAGCTCACTGTTTAGTGAAAGATACACACAATAAGCAAGCAAACCAGCACATAATTGCAAAATACATGGCTAGGAAAGAAATGTATAGGTTTACAGTGATTAATAATAATGGGGGGCTGCAGTTGTGGCTTGGTGGTAGAGTGCTTGCCTAGCATGTGTGAGGCACTGGGTTCAATCCTCAGCACCACATAAAAATAAATAAAGTAAAGGTATTGTATCCATCTACAACCAAAAAAAAAAAGAATAATGGGAGAAGCCCCCAAACGAGTTGGGTCATAGTAACTTTTCTGAGCAAGGAACTTAAAGGAAAGGTTTGAGGAGTAAGAGAGAACAGCATGTATTTCATGTTGAATCCTTTCACAGCTTTCCTCTCTAGCTAATTCTTAATGCCATCTTCCTCTACAATAGTAGAGTGATGCCTTCCCACCATCTCCAGTCCCTCCACATATGTTGGTAACACTTCATGCTTTTTTTTGGGGGGGGGGTACTGGAGATTGAACTCAGGGGCACCTGACCACTGAGCCACATCCCCAGCCCTATTTTGGGTTTTATGTAGAGACAGGGTCTCACTGAGTTGCTTAGCACCTCGTTGTTGCTGAGGCTGGCTTTGAACTCACAATTCTCCTGTCTCAGCCTCCATAAGTGCTGGGATTACAGGCTTGTGCCACGGCGCCCAGCTCACTTCATGCTTCTTAAGGTACTCGTATATATATATATATATATATATATATATATATATATATATATATATATATATAATCCCATTTATTACTCCTACAACTCTATAAGCATGGAAGGTAGATACTAATATCTCTGCTTGACAGATGAGCAAATAGGAGTCAAGAGAAGTGAAATAATTTGTCCCCAATCATATAACAGGCCACCAATGGTATCTGGTTAAGTGGAGAATTCTGTGTATTTCCTCCCTGTTTTTTTATATCACTGCTATATCATTGTAGGCCAAAAATAAAAATTCCCTCTTTTACTATAGGTTGCTTTGGGGACCTACCAATTCTCCAAGGATATAATTTTAAATTGAATAATGCCAGAGTTCTAGCTTGCCCCCACCTACTTCAGTTCCACATTAAAAAAAAAAAAAAAGATGGATTGCTCTCAAAAATAGATTGCTAAATTCACCACATCCCACAGTGATTTCTATAATGACACCAATAAAGTTTAATTATTCTCTAGTAACCAGCTTGCATGATTATCTCCCCAGCTTTGTGAGTGAGGACTATGTTTTATCTTACTCCCAGCATTAGAGCAGTCAAGATCTGAATGAAGCCAAACAAATCACTCACTGAAAACCACACATTCTCTTCTCCCTCTTGCCAATGGCTAAAGCAATTTTATTTCAAGTCAAGTATTAAGACTCCACAAATATTCCTTGCTTTAGAAGGAAGAGGCATAGGGGATCTGTCAGTTATCTTATTGATTATAACAATTATTAGCTATTAAATTCCTTTTGTGTCAAGCACTGTGCTGAGTACTTTTTAGAAATCTGTAAGAAATATTGTGATTCTCACTACATATATGAGAAAACTGAAGACCACAGGTTAGTAACTTGCCCAGCCAATAAACTGATGATGACAATATTCAAATCCAGGAGTGCTTCACTTTAAAGCCCAATTTATTGCACTTCCTCGCAAAGAACTCTTTTGTGTCAAAACAGAATACAAATGCGTATCTTCACAGGGAGACCAGAACATCCGATAGGAAGGGCAGTAGTTCTGAACCTCAGAACACTTAATATCTTGGCATACTGCTAAGATAAGCAAGGTTTAGCTATGAACGCAGCGCCACATACGGATATGATCAAATTCAGTGGGGGTAGGGTGTCTTTCCTTATACGATTGCCCTTACCAATGGGCCTGTATGTATTCAAGGAGCTTAAACTTGACAGACCACTGTGCTGTACTCCGGTGTCAAAAAAATAATTTTGAACAAAAGATTAAGGTGTCAAGATGAATTAGGACCAGATGATATTTTTTTAAACATTTATTTATTTATGTATTTTGTATGTAGTGCTGAGGATCGAACCCAGTGCCTCACGTGTGCAAGGCAAGCGCTCTACCACTGAGCCACAACCACAGCCCCACAGATGATATTTTGATAACCAGAGTATGAAAGGACTAAATGAAAGTTTGGCAAAAGGTGAGGGCACTTCTCATTATGAAGATAAATCTACTATTCTCCCTAACAGGGCTCCTGGCTCTAGTTGAAATCTCAAGGACATTTAGCACTTGTGGCTGCAACCATTTAGGTAACAGTAGTAAGGATATCTATAAAGGCATTAGAGCTCCTAACCTTGAATAAACAACAGGCTTTTGCTTCCTACCTCTGCCCACCACATATAGTAGTATAAGCCCCAAGTTAAGGGGGTATGGGAAGCTGGTTCTGAAATCCACCCTACACCCTACTCAGCAAGCCATACACCTGTGAGGAATAGTAAGCATATAGAAGGGGTATACCTTTCTGCCTCAGAAGTGTAATAGAGGAGAGAGGTGGCCATGAATCCTGCTATTCCCTAAGGAGGCCAAAAGCAGAGGTAGGATAGAAAACTATGACAGTTGGTCTGGACTATGGACAATGAATTCGACCAGGCAGGAGCTCTGACTCAACTTCATGTACTATATACTCATCTGCAACTCTGTGAGGTGACATCAGTCAAGTCCCAAAGATCTAAATAATTCCCTGAACACTTAGAAATGAAAAGCCCTTCATGATTGGAGAGTGACTTGGGAAACTAGGGCCTTATCTTTGTATTACACAAAAGCAACTATCCTCCTCTGTAGCAGACACTCCCATCTACTATGTCTACCTACTTCCAAACTGCCAGAAACAGTTACTTCACTCAAGACACAATGGACACATTAGACACCCAGGACCACAACACCCTAATGATATTAGCCTCTGTAGCAGGTATAGATGTACATACTATGTTTGCTGAAGTTACTCCTCCTCCTCCATATAGCCCCATAAGCCATAGCATCATAGCCAACAGTCTTGTATTGATATGCTAGGACATGCCTTCAGGTCATTTGAGAAGGCCCCTGGACTCTCAGGCTAAGGACACAAGTGTAGGGAGCAAAGTACCAAAGCCTGATTTTCTCAATGTATCAATCAAATACTACTAATCTGCTCTTTCTAGGCCACTTGGACACAACTTCAAAATCAAGACTTCTTATAGGTGAAAAGCATTTAAGAAGCATAAAGAGAGCTAATGAAATTCAGAGGATACAACTTTAGAATAGACAAACCAAACCCAAGAACCAAAGGGAAGGACTAGTTCCATGAAATATTCAAGTCTTGTGGCAGAATATATAAAAGAATATAACATACATAGGAATAAAAGAATAAAAATCCACTACAAGGAAAGACAGAGAGATAGCAGAAACCCAAGGATATATAAACACAAAGCAATGGCAGACTGAGGGGTCAGAAAGGAAAACTAGGCTAAGGTGCAGGTACAGATTAGGTAGAGAATACTCAGGCAGTTAAAGAACATTTTCCAGATCTGTGGATTAATTTCTCAGAGGAAAAGCTGAAAGCCTTGCCTTGCAGTACAGGCCAGCATCCAATGTTCACTGAGTACTGTTAATCTGGGTAAGATGAATTATATAAAATAAGCTGAAAGCCCTGTAAACTCTCAAGATTGACATCAGAACCCTAGGTAGAATGATAGGTCAATCTGCTTCTCCTCCACCTGCCCACTAAAGAAAATTTGATATATTAAATTATTCAGAGAGGCCGCTGGTTGCCATGGACCAAGCAGAGCACTTCTACCCACCATATCGCAGGCACAGTGGATAGTCTAATCAACACTGAGTGGACCCTACAATTCCAATCTTCATTCTGATTGCTAGGGAGGAAAATAAGGTTTACAGCTGCTTCACTCCATTTTTCTGTGGCCTGCATTTGCCATAAGAGACTCTGTAGATTCCTACCCAGCTCTCTGAACAAAGAAGTGCCAAGGTCTGATTTTTTTCAACGAAACAATCAGCTACCATTTTTATTAGAGAAGTAAACAAAGGCATATGTATACTAAGGTAAAAACCAGTTGTCCTTGGGGGTGAAGAGGAAAGAGATAATGGTGATGGTGAGCCATGGTCTTAAGCCCATTAGCAGTTTTTCTGAAGCCAAACGCCTGAGAAGAAAGGCCCTCAGACAACTGTATAAAATGGGTTCATCCAAAGACAGGTGCTCATTGCAAAGATGGAAGTTAAAAAAAGGAAAGTTGAGACAAGTTGAGTTTCCTATGCCATACCAGGCAAGAGCTGTCATTGTTCATAAAATTCAGACAACATTCAATTTGTGAAAGAACTACCATGTGCTTTATTTATGCCACTTTTGGGGTATATAAACTAAGAGGTAAAAAAAAGAAAAGATATTACATTTTGCTGTTTTCTGAGACTAGTCGTCTGGTCAGTCTTCATAAGGGGTCCATAAAGCTCATTACAATCATCAAGGAACTTCAAAAAAAATCCTCTAGGGCTAGGGTTGTAGCTCAGTGGTAGAGTGCTTGCCTAACACGTTTGAGGCACTAGGCTCTATTTTCAGCACTGCACTGCATATAAATGAATAAAAATAAATGTCCATTAACTAATTATGTATATATATACATATATATATTTTAAAATCCTCCAATGATGAGGCCCTCTTCATATCTATCAAATCAGAATCTCTGCTGTGGCACAGGGTAGATATATATAACCCCTCCCCTGCATTCTAATGTGGTCCCAGGGCTAAGAAGAGAAACAGAGGCAAATGTGAGAATGCAGCCTATATGTACTCAGCTGAGTAGCCAGAGGCTCACCTATATTCAAACAGACCTTCTCCCCTATATAGTCAAACACCTATTCAGCAAATCTCTACTTTCTCCATTTTAACAATAAGAAAAGGACAGTTGCCCAACCAAAGAGTTGAGCAATATTGTACAGAATTCAAGAAAATGATGTACCTAATCTGAACATGTATGTTTTGTTCAGAAAAATGTAAACCAGCTGTAATGTTCTGTCTCTCAGAGGTGAAACACCACCACAACATCTAAAGATAGCTCAGTGATTGTATGCTTGCAAGGAAGCACAAAATTAAGCACAGTCCAAGTGGGTGAAGGAAGACCATGCACCAAGTGACTGTGGTTGCCAGGTCAGCTCAGAGCTTCCTCTTGCCCAATAAATCAAAGTCCTGGTGCTCTGAGAAGGGTAAAAATAGCCCAGCCTCACCAAAGTCAGTTTTGTGGGTTGGGAGAGATGCCTGTCCAGTCCTCTGTCCTACCAATGATGCCACCTGTCAGACATACTTCACTTCTTCAACTTAATCTGAGTGGTATGGCTTTTCCCAACCAAGCCTTTAGGAAATGGTTGTTAAAGGTTGAGTGCCAATTCATGATCATGAGTTGGCAATGATCATGCAAAAAAAAAAAAAAAAAAAAAAAAAAAATATATATATATATATAAAGAGAAAGATTTTTAGATGTTCTGAGACCTCACCAAGTCTGAAGACAGTTACCAGCAGACACCTGTTTGAAGAGAGCTTCGATGGGGTATTGCTATTAGTGCTACCTGCTATGGAATGAATCCCCTGAAGGAGCCTGGTCTCTGCAAGACTTCCAAAGGATCTAAGCAGATATACACACAACTGTCTAATAATTCTAGCACCTATGCTGGGCAGTACAAGGTGAGCTAAACCAATGATGTCAACCATGGCAGCCCATGGACACTACCCTGGGCTACTATATAGCTGAAGTTTACCTCTATGATGGAAGCAGTGCTAACAACAAGTTCTGAACGGAATCAAATCAAATTTTTCTAATTATTACTTATTTTCCTTTTGTTGGTACTGGAGATTGAACTCAGGGACACTTGACCACTGAACCTGAACCACAACCCCAGCCCTATTTTGGGTTTTATGTAGAAACAGGGTCTCACTGAGTTGCTTAGTGCCTCGCCATTGCTGAGGCTGGCTTTGAACTCGCAATCCTCCTGTCTCAGCCTCCCTCAGTGCTGATTTTCCTCCAAATCAACTCCTCCTCCTACCCTTTCTTGGGCCAGCAGAACACGGCTTCTTTCAAAATGCCTTTCTCCCCTTAACAGAAAATACTGAAACAGACAGACCAAAATCTCTTTAGTGCAAAAAGTACATGTACTTTCATGAAAAATAATTGACTCTTTCTATGTCTGAGAAGCACTCCCAGTCTAAGTGCCAGAGACAGCTTTGTGAATAAATCAAAGCAATGTGAGGTCAAAGGCTTGCTCCCACCTTTTCCCATAGAGGCTGATAGTGTGAATTGCAGGAAACAAAAGACCAAGAGCTCGCTGTCTGCTCTTTTGGGGCCTGTCTCATACAGAAAACAATTTGAGTTTTATGCCATGACATCATCAGCCACCAATCACCAGAGAAAGTGGAGCAGGTTCTGTCTGTGAAACCAACCACTGCAACTGTCAAATCATAAAGGGCTACACAGGTGTGAGGTGGGGGTTTTTCATCTACTGTTTTCTGTATTAAACTAGAGAAAAAAGTAAGAAGCAGGGGTAAAACCCTTTCTATTGGGGGAGAAAGGAAAAACTTAAAACGCCCTTGGTGTAAACATCAGACCATCCAGGAATGCACCTGTGCCCCTCCCCCTCCCCAGCTCCACCTCCAGAGGGACAATGGAAGCCTTTGTTCCACCAAGTGGCCAAGGCATCTTCCCAGTGATCCCAGCCAAGGAAAGAGTCAGAGTTTTAGGAAAGTCCACCACTGAGCATGTATGTTTTCAAACAGGGTTACAAAGAAGAGAAGGAAGTGGGGAAGTAAAGGAAAAGACTTTGGTTGATTCAGACATTAAAGTCTCCATCTAGAAACTAAACTGTTCTGACTTACGTGCCACAGCTGGAGATTCTTGAACTTGGTTATTTTTCAGTTCACTTTCCTCCAGAAAACACTGGCAATCTTATGAATGAAGCTGTTTAGCCAAGGTTAGAATATAAAGGAGAGTGGGGGTGGCAGTAGCCTAGGGCACAGGGCTCCGGGAGAGCAGGGGGTGAAGAAGAAAACTTACAGAGCAAATATTGTTTACAACTGCAGAGCCAAGCTAATGTGATCTCTCCGCTTGTTCAAGCATATTATTACATTAAGTCCTGAACAATAAAGTTGGAGGCAGGGAGAGCACAGCCAACCCAGCCTCTGCTTGGTAGTGGCACAAGGGCAACATTCCATGCAAAGTTGGTCTCAGCACCAATGTGTGCCAGCCCTCCTGGGAACATAGCAGTAAGCTGCTGGGCACACGTACTCAAGTGATGAAAGGTCAAAGAGACCTGGTTTCAAGAGATGGGCAACATAGGCTCATGTACAGCTATAGGAGAAAGCACACAAGAGAAGTTGCATTTCCTTCTTTCCTTCCTCCCTCCTCTACTTTTTTTTTTTTTTTTAATTTCCTGCAGTGCTGGAGATAAACCCCAGGGCCTTCCACATGCTAGACAAGTGTTCTACCATTGAACCAAACCCCGCACGCCAAGAAACTGTATTTTTAACTGAAAATAGAATGCAGCTAGACATGTCAAGAGAAGCATTGGTCGCTGAGTCTTCAAATAGCCATCCTAGGATGCCACATGGTGGGAGGCAGAAAAGGCCTTGGGTGGGAGCAGGGTCCTCCTAACAGTCACTCAGAAATCACTACATTATTTACTTCCACAGATAACACTGCACACCTGAGATTTTAACTTTCTATAACAATAAACATTCTATCAACCGCCATTAAACAAGAGAGTCTTACTCATGTATAGTATACCTCATTGTTTTTAAATGGTAAGATTAGGTGTAAAATTAAGACTGTGCCATAAATAGGTGATCTAATATTTATTCCAGGCTAGACTCAATCTATCTATACCCTTTAGGGTTGACTGTTGTCAATTGTAATTCTCCATGATTCCAAAGAGGAAAGACTCAGCTCCCCTCTCATAGTGCCATTTCTACCTTTACCTTCTCCCAAGAGTTTCTCCCTGGTCAGAGAAGGCCCACTTGGCTGCGTTTCCTTCCCCAGCTCGGTTCGGCCAGTATGAAATAAGAACACTGTCAGCCAATAGCCTATATCTGAAAACCATATAAGGCCCTGTGTTTGCTTTGCCTTCCTCCACTAATGTACAATAAAATCTAAATAAGGGAGGGGGCACATTTGGCTCCGGGCTCGTGGCAAAGTTCAATATGGCCCAGGATGAAGGAGGGCCCCTGCCCGCCTTGTCCTGGTAGGCAGTGCCAACACCTGCTGTGAGGCTCTCTGAGAACCACTTCCCATACATTGGATCTGTGTGAAGATGATAGGCACCTGCTAAAGGAGAAAAAAGAAAACCCAAACCAAGAAAATTCCAGTTCACTTGCACTCCCAGTCTTCCTCTAAATAAACCACTACCAAGATTTACATGAGGAATTGCTTTCTTCTCCCCAAGAAGCTATGCCCTGAGACTTGGACATCAAGGAGGAAATGTGGGCCCTACTGCCCAGGGAAACAGTGAGAGCCATGGGCCCCATGCAAGGGCAAAAAGATCACGGCGGCAGCAAACTATGCAAGTCATTGTAGGCTTTATTCGGGAGCAGGATTCATCTGTGGAGGTGGTAGACCCATATTCCCGGTGGAAAATGAGCCCCTTAACAAAGGAAGGGACTGGGTTTATATAGGCTCTTAGTTTTCGCGGGCATTTAGGAATTTGGGGTTGTTTCATCAATTAGTTTATCTCTCGGGTGTGGTGATAAGCCCCTTCCTTCCCGGTTTTGCCTCAGGAAGGCATCTGTTTAGGGGAGGTGTTAACTGCTGGCTTGATTAACATCAAAGAGACAGAGCTGGGAAAGGTAGGGCAGCCGGCATAATTAACATTAAAAAGACAGTGCTGGGGAAGGTGGGAGCTGCCAGCATGACCAATATCAGGAAAACATTGTTGGGGGAAATGAAGGTAATGCTTGGCCATTCTTCTTTTCCTCAGACTATATTATTTTTCTAATTCCCATATCTATTACCCCCTGTCAACATTAGCCTGCAAGCAGTAGCAGCATACTCCAATTTCACCATGTACTCCCTATATGCTCAAGAATCTTTCCAACCCAGACTACCACATCAAAGGCCACAGACAGGCATCTCTTCTGCCTAGAGATGGGAGAAAGAAGGGGTGACAGAAAGGAGAGGCTATATTTAGCTAGCTGACCAAGATAAAAGGAATGGAATGAGTCACATAGGCCAAGCACCACAGGAGTGCTTAACTATTGCTCAGCATAGTTCACCCACAAGCCATGGCAGGGCAGAACAGAGCTGAGGGCAATTTGCTGAAGAGCATAGCTACTTTCTCAGATTACAGGAAAAAGCAGAGACACACCTAGAGGGATATAAAAGCCATAACCTTATTAAGTTATTCAAAATCCAGTCTGAAAGTTAGGACAGAGATATTTCTCTGGTTAAAACAAACAAACAAACAAACAACCTAAATAATAGGAGGATGTGACAAAGAAGTACAAATTGCCTAAAGCAGGAGGCATCTTCTAACTGTCCCAGGAAACATGGAAGAGACATTACTTTCACTCAGAGCAGGTTCGCTTGCCTCTGTTTTAAGCCTGGAAGGCCAGGGAGGCCTTTATTTTCTTTAACTTAGTGGGGAAAATTCCTACTTCTTTAAAGAAAAGAAGGGAAATGAGGCAGCTTCTAGACCATGACCTTATTAAAAACAGCTAACACAGCTTGCATCTTACCCTCTGCTTTGCAACCAATGTCTTTGGTGTGAAATCATGAAGGCTTTGTATGCATGGTACAAACACAACCCTGAGGAGTTGCTTCATTTAATGTAAGGAGTGTTGTCTTGTCACATCTTTTTTTATATGTACAAAAAATCTCTCAGGCAAAGGCTTGTGAAAATAACTACCCACAGTCCTAGATGTCTCAGCACTTGAAACACATGCACTGCAGACTGATGTGCACACATGCACATGGACATTCACATACACACACATCCCCAGAATAATGAGGGACATACATCCAAAACCAGCAGATCTTGGAAATTTCATCTTATCAGGAACATATAGTAAAAACTTATATTTAGCAGGGTTATTTTGGGGGGGATTATTTAATGAGGGTTATTTTTTTTCTTCTCTTTTTTTTTTTTTTTTTGTGGTGCTGGGGATTGAACCCAGGGCCTTGTGCATACAAGGCAAGCACTCTACCAACTGAGCTATATCCCCAGCCCTTTTTTTCTTCTCTATTCCAAAACACACTCTACTCTGAGCTCAGTTATCACAGAAGGACCATATCTGACCTGAGGGAGCTGTAAGCAGGTTCTTACTAGTTGCCTATTTTTAGCCCCTGGTCTTTCCTGCCCTCTTCCCCAGGGAAGGCCCCTCCCTTGGCTCTTCAGCACACTGCTCACCAGAATACCAGATCCTGACTCCTAGCAGGAAGGTGGGGCTGTGG
>CM053403.1:98670836-98739097 GCA_028644305.1 Xerus rutilus
GGGGGGGGGGGGGGCGGGGATTGTAGCTCAGCGGTAGAGCGCTTACCTCGCATGCGTGAGGCCCTGGGTTCGATTCTCAGCACCACATACAAAGCAATAAAATAAAGACATTGTGTCCATCAACAACTAAAAAATATTTTAAAAAAAAAGATGGAGGCGGGGAAAAACCCCAGTCAAAGAAGCACAAATGTGCGGGTCATTCAGGGCACAGTTGTCTATTTTAAAAAATAAAAAAACACTTTAAACTGTATCGTCACTTGTTTCACTTTGGATCTTTATAGACCCATGTATTGAGAGGTCTATAAAGATGATGCCCAACCCATGGTGTTATTTATTTGTTTGTTTGTTTTTTCCATGCTGGGGATCAAACCTAGGACCTTTGCGCAATGCTAGGCAAATGCTCTACCATTGAGCTACATCCTCAGCCCATCCCTGATGTTACTGTGCTAGAAAACTTTAGGAGGTGGGGCCTAGTGGAAGTAAGTTAGCTCACAGGGCACATACCCTTGAAGGGGATACTGGGACCCCAACCTCTTCCTATCTCTCTGGTTCCTCACTGCCATGAAGTGAACAGGCCATCTCTGCCACATACTCTTGTAAATGACATATTGTGCCACCAAAGGCCCAAAAGCTACAGGACCAAGAGATATGGACTGAAACCTCTGAAACTGTGGGTCAAATAAACCTTTTTCCTTAACAGTTAATTATCTCAACTATTTTGTCACCATGACAGAAAGCTGACTAACATACCACTCAATTGCCAGGAATTACAAATCTCCATTCTCTTTGAGGAGCCCTTAATTCTCTTTAAAGTCTCTTACTGACTAGCCTGAGAATAATTTCAAGGTAAGCAATGATTTTTGCTTGCTGATCTAACAGAGTAAGGCTCATAATGTCTTATAGGATACCACCCCAACTACTCCATTACTTGGTGATGCTCAGAGGTTTCAAGCCATGAACTTAGGCACATACCCAGCCACTAGACAAAGAATGTTTCATGAGACATTTTTAAATACTTACCATCCAAAATGAACAAGAAAAAAAATTAAAAAAAGAAAAAGAAGTGATCAGGCCAGGCGCGGTGGTGCATGCCTGTAATCCCAGCACTTTGGGAGGCTGAGACAGTGAGAATTGTAAGTTCAAAGCCAGCCTCAGCAACGGTGAGGCACTAAACAACTCAGTGAGACCCTGTCTCTAAATAAAACACAAAATTGGGCCAGGGATGTGGCTCAGTGGTCGAGAACCCCTGAGTTCAATCCCCAGTACCAAAAAAAAAAAGTGATCGGGCCTTGAGGATTCTACCCTTGTGAATGGATTGATGCCCCTATCATAGGATTGGATTACTGATAAAAGGATGAGTTTGGGCTGATTTCTTCTCTATCTAGCACATTACTAGTTTGCCCATCTGCCATGTTATGATGCAGTAGCACCAAGGCCAGATGCTGGTGCCATGCTCTGTGACTTACCAGCCTTCAGAACTGTAAGGCAAATAAATATCTATTGTTCATAAATTACCCAGTCTGTTATTTTGTTACAGTATCAGAAAATGAACTAAGACACGAGGTAAACTGGTAGTCATCCCCTCAAATTTTCCTCTACATTTCATTCTCCCTAGTCTTTTAAAATCTGCTACAACTCTGGAGATGAGGAGGCAGAACTAAGTCAACCTGGGTACATTTTCTGGGGAGGTGTGGAGAAAGAAGTGGGAACACAAAGAAGGAGGACTCAAATATAAAGAGGCTCACCAATCAACAAACCATGAAAAAATTAAAATCTGAGCTTTCAAGATTTATTGCTGACTTAAGGAAGCTGATGGAAGAGAAATCCACATACAAGCTGGTATTTCAAACACAGGGCTGAGAAACACAGTCTAGGCAGAGCACCTGACACTACAGGAATTTACCTGATAAGGAAAAGAACACTGTGTTAGGTCCTAGAAAGAACACAGGGGCCTAAAAGACAATTCAATTTAACTCCGTCCCTTTCTGTGTGAAAAAGGGAATTTCTTAATCTGTTTCCTTTTTTAACTGAAGACAACCTCAAAAGCAAGGTTTACATGTAAAATGCTGCTCACAGTAGATAGTAAAGGCTAGAAATAACATTAACAATGTTGGGGGGGAACTTTTCCTTCAATCCCTAATATCAGGAAATTGATGGCAACATCAGATCAAAATCCTTCATTCAACAGGTCTCATAATCACAAGATGGATATGTTTACTCCAAGCTCAGTAAGCATGTTGTTCTTAGTGGAAAAGTCCTCTCCTGATATTGCTGTTCCTCCTTCTGCTGAATTAAAGGAAGGCATCCATATCTACGTTTCTGTATCCTGATACAAAGGTACACAAAAAACATTTAGCTGAACTTCTATGTTCATAAAGCCTGAGCCAAACTGCAGAGGAAAAAAATATATACATACAAAAATTAAAAAAAAAAAAAAAAAACTAGCCAAAATAAACTGAACACAAAAACCTCTCAGAAACCAACCCTAAATACAGCTTACAGCAAGAATTGACATTATCACTGATTTCTTGACCTTTATTCTTCTCCACCTCAAAAACAAATTCTAGGGGGTTGGGGATAGGCAAAGCAAAGCAACTCCACGTGGGTTCAGAGTAGCTTTCCCCATGACAGAGGAAATGGGGAAAGCTGACAGGAAAGCCCAGATGCCAGGTGTCAGGGAACTTCTGAGTCCAGGTCTCCCTGAAGATATGCTATCATAGCTGCCCTGATGTATGGATACAATGTTGTCTGGGACATGGGGATATACGAGAGTGGGAGTAGGGGAATCTCAATATTCCAATATCCAACAAATAAGAAAGCCCTCTAGTGTTTGAAGAAAAAGAAGAGTCATTTATGGAGCCTTCTGGGAAAGAAATGTGATATTTATATAAAACATGGGGTTAAGCCAGGTACAGTGATACATGTAATCTCAGCTACTCACCTGGAATTCCAGCTATTCACCCAGCTACTTGGGAGGCTGAGGCAGGAAAATTATAAATTCAAGGCCAGCCTGGGCAACTTAGAGAGAGCTTGTCTCAAAATAAGATAAAAGGGCTGGGGCTACAGCTTAGTGGTACAGTACTTGCTTAGCATGTGCACGGCCCTGGGTTTCAATCCCCAGTACCACCACAACCAACACACCACCACAAAAAGTGGGGAGGGGGGAATGAGAAAAAATAAAATATAAGAAACTGACAGTAAAAGAATATAAGCTCCACGAAAGTAAGATTTTTAAAAAATCTATTCGGCTCATTGCTTTTATCTTTAGCACCCAAAACTGTACCTGAAATGCAGTAGATAGACTCAAACATTTTGTTGAATGAATAAAAGAGGGGAGAAATCCAATATGGTTAAGGCAGAAACTTTGAATCAAAGAGAACTGGATTCAAGGGCTGGGGATAGAGCTCAGTGATAAGAGAGCATGGGGCCCTGGATTCTATCCTCAGCCACACACACATGTTGGATTTAAATATATAGTTTTAAGCTACTTACTAGCTGTGTTATTTTAATCAAGTCACTCTCTCTGATTCTTGCCAAGAATTAAATGACAATGTATTTAGCCACTTAGAATGCCCAAGACACAGTAAATCCCCTATAAATGATGACTATTAGCTATGATCATCTCCTTTCCCCTTGCCCCACACCCTCAAAATCTCCATGGCTTGAGGTAGAAAAGAAAAACAAGTACCACAAAAAATCAAAGGCCCAGTCCTAGAAGTGAGAGCTGAAAACCAGTTCCAGACTAACTCTTGGCCACAGGTGCCAACACTCTCTTTATCCCTTTGCTCCCATGAAATCTAGGCCTATCCCTCTCCCTCTCTACAGGGAACCTTCCTTTTGTCCTCTGCCTAAGAAGATGTGACTGACCAGTATTCTGAGAAACTGGCAGGCACTCACTCACCCACCCACCCACCCAAGGCAGATGCAGCTGGAGGAAGCTGTGTGCAGCAGGGGAAAGGCAGCATCTAGAGAGACCCCAGAGAACCAATCCCACACTCACCTACACACTCCCACCTACCAACATCCCATAATATGCTCATTTAATTCATACAAATTAACACTTTTTCAAACTGCTACTGGGAACAAAGACACACCCTACGTTTCTCCTGACAGCTTGATCTGCTATGCATCTCAATATGTCAGTGACAATTTCCTGGACAAATCCCAGCTTGAGTAGGAGATGGAAATAGATCTCACGCCTCAAAAGCCTCAAGCCACATCAGATTCAAATTGGAAAAGATATGAGAGACCCTGGACTCGCTTGCTGAGCTAAGCACGATCCAGGTTTCCCAAGGACTTGGGTCTAGGGAGAATTTAGGAATTTCAAATTTTGGTCATAAACCCAAATGGTGTTTCAATGAATGGGTTATGTGCAAAAGGGAAGAAAATAAGCAAGAAAAAGGACTCTTGAGAGTGTATCCACTGTAATTCCTGACCTTGTAGCAGTTGCAGCTGTAGAAGAGAAAAACAGAGAAGGGACACCAACACACACATTGTTTCCTTACACTGGCTCAATCCAACGTGAGTGATTTTAATCACATGTACAGAAGGTGCTGCATGCTCATGTAGAGCCCACTCCTCAGAGCCCTGCAACAGTAAGCTAAGCAAGGAAGCTAAGAGGGCCACACAAAAAAGACCACAACTTCTAAGCAGAACAGGATTCAGGATGAAGAGGGAGAAAGAACCCAGAGCTCTAGGAACAGTAATCCTCCAAGATCAGCCCGGGCCTGCCCTACCACTGCTGTCCTTGTTGATGAAGATGTTGATGAAGATGTTATCCTCAGAGCTTCCAACTAACTCCTGCAACTGGGTTACTATTTAACTCAGAGAAAGGACGACAACGAAGAGACGAAGCACAGCCAGCTTGTGCGTGGAGAAAGGATCATTCTGTGCAAATGTTTAGCTTCTCTGCGTGCTCAATGGAAACAGGGCAGGAAGCAGTAGACTCACATGAGGGTAAAAGTGCTAACCACACCAACTATACCAAAGAAGTTGAACACTTACTAATTAAAGCAAAAAAAGTTCTTTCTTGGTAATAGCATCTCAATTTTATTATAGCCAGTAATTTTACTCAGTTACAAAACCCCATTTCCCAGCATTCCTTGAAGCTAGCTATGAACATGTTTTCCAAGTTCTAACTAATGAGATGTAAACAGAAAGACTCCTTTAAAGGAGTGGTCTCACATGGAAAAGCAACTTTTTGTCTTTTTCTCCATTACTTCCTGTTATGATTTGAGCTTGTAACCTTCAAATTCATAAATTGGAAATTGAATTCCCAAATTCAAATGCTAACAGATTTGAAGGCAGGGCTTTTGGGAAATAATTAGGATTTAATGAGGTGATGAGTATAGGGCCCCCATGATGGCATCAGTGGTTTCATAAGACGAGTAAGAGACCAGAGATAGTACAATTTTTCTGTCTCATCAAATAATGACCTTCTCTATGTTATGACACAGCAAGATGGTCCTCATTAGATGCAGAGTAGATGCCATGCCATGCTCTTGGGCATCTCAGCCTCCAGAACCATGAACTAAATAAACTTCTGTTCCTTATAAATTACCCAGTCTTGGGCATTTGGTTATTGCAACAGAAAACAGACTAAAGCACCTCCCTTTTGTGTGTTCCCTGGAGACAAAAATAAGATGACTGGATCTCTAGCAATCATACCTGACCATGAGGGAACTTTAAAAATAGAAACTATCTGCCAGGTTATGGAGTTAGACCAAGTTAAACTCTCACCTCTTGATCCACAGTGGGGTATACAACCACCATGTTATGGTTAAAAAGGCCAGAATTTCATTTTTCTAGGTAGAAGGTGTGAGCCAAAGTTCAAATGATCGTAGAGATGGCATTGGGTTTCTTGTCTCTAGATTCTTTCACACATACAAAAAAATCTTCTTTCGATGTTAAAGCCACACTTCAGTTGGAAATTCTGTAATTTCCAACTGAAACTAATCTTAACTGATGCAATAATCTCACTATTTACTAAGGGACGCTGTGGAGGAGATTAAAACAGCACATAGTCTTATATGGAGACAGGCCAGACCCCCACATGACTGCTTCTCAAATTGTGTCTGCTTATGGAAAACAGCTTTGGCTAGTTTCTTAAGTAGCAAGTACTACCAATATGAAAGGAACAGAGAGTTTCTGGGGGAGTGTAGGGCAAGGAGGATTCACCCTAACACATTAAATATTCTATATAACCTACAACCAAAACCTTTGGTGAACTGACCCAGTGAGGTGGCATGACTTGATCTCCTAAGAGGATCCTGGATGATATAAACCTTTAGATTTTTCTCACCAATTAAAATTCTGGTTGAGCATTTCTAATGTGAAGATCTGAAATCAAAATGCTCCAGAATCCAAGGCTGGGATTGTGGCTCAGTGGTAGAACGCTTGCCTCGCATGTGTGAGGCACCGGGTTCGATCCTCAGCACCACATAAAAATAAATAAAATAAAGATATTGTGTCCATCTACAACTAAAAAAATATTTTTTAAAAAATGCTCCAGAATCCAAAGCTTTTGGAGTGTCAAGTCTAGGTGAATATTCCAAAATCTGAGAAACTTCAAAATTTGAAATATTTCTGGCATGGTGCTAATTGTCATCTGTTCCTTAAAATGCAAATGCCTTAACAGTTAGAGATCAAGTGGAACACACAGTCCTAGCCCTGATGATGAGGATGACAAATGCCTAGGGGCAGTTACTGAAGAAAGGGAAAAAAAAAAAAGGAGAGCCACAGATTGGCTCTGTTCACCTTCTCAAGTGGCCATGCCTCATTCTCATTCTCTGTTAAAGCTCAAAGATTCACTTCTTTAGCCCATCAACCAGAGATAACCTTTGCCAGGTCAAGCTGAACTGTCCATTTGTGGAATGGACCACACCACAACTACCTGGTAGCTTAGAAGGGTCAGAACTGACCTTCAGACACAGGCTTATTGGGGCCTGTTTATGCAAAGGTATGGCTTTAAATGCAGCTGGCACAGGGTGATTTACAATGATGGTTGCCTACCTTTGGAGAAGTGGGGCAGAATTGTTTTTGCTAGTAAGGAATTAAGGTATGTTGGTGCTGATGTAGTTCAGTGGTAAAGCACTTGCCTAGCATGCATGAGGCCCTGGGTTACATCACCAGCAGCACAGGGTGGAAAACAGGTAGTTGAGGAAATAAATACCCCCATCTCACAGGACAGAATCCTTCTGGGATAGAAAAACAGAGATAAATAAAGGGGGTGGGGGCGGAGCTGAAAGGGTACAGGAAAAGAAAAAGAAAAGAAAAAAGAATAACTGGATGAGGGGCTGGGATTGTAGCTCAGCGGTAGAGTGCTTGCCTTGCATGCGTGAGGCCCTGGGTTTGATCCTCAGCACCACGTACAAAGCAATAAAATAAAGACATTGTGTCCATCTACAACTAAAAAAAAAAAAAAGAATAACTGGATGAAATAGACCTTATGAGAGAAGGTTAAAGGAATTGAACTCATCTGATACGCAGATGAAAATGCTCAGGATGCATTCTCTGCCATCAAGATCCAGCAGTATTCTGTGCCTAGAAGTATACTCTGTCTTCAAAAAGTATTTAACATCTGTTGACTGACTAGTGAAGGAAGCTAATAATTCTCCTTCAGCCTAGTGGCCAAAGACACAGAGAAAATATGCACCAAGAACAGCAGAATGGTTTCAGTTAAGTCCTCCTCACCTTAGGGTGGAATCAGACTAGGAGGCCTGCCTAGGCCCCTCTCTCCTTCAGTGTCTCCCCAGCATGGCTAGTTCCTGCCTTATTTCTACTGTAGTCTATTCACCTCTCAGCAGCACTGCTTTTCTGCCACTGCCATCATTTGGTCCTTACTAGGCTCTAAGTTCTTTAGGGGGTAGCGATCCCCAACTTACTCCTCTGAGTGTATGTGCATGTGCACATGTATGCCCAGAGTCTAGTACACAATAATTACAGAATAAATGAAGTAAAAAAATACATATTGTTTACCCCTTATATGCCAGGATTTGGGACAGAATAATTAACAAGACAAACAAAAATCCCTGTCCCCATGAAGCTTCCATTCTTCCATTCTGAGGAGATGGATAACACACAAGCACACCCTATTACATCAGAAGAAAATGTTAGAAGAAGTTGTTACTAGAGAGGGAAAAAAACGTGGGGAAGCAGGACAGGAGTGCTTGGGAGTCTTGAGAAGGGCACTGTAATGGTAACCAGGATGGCTGAGAAGACCATGGGAGAGAGCAAAGGACTAAGGGAGCACATCACAAGGTCACCTGGGGGCAGAGACAGCTTCAGCTTTCCTCAGAGTGTGACAAGGAAATACTGCAGAGGTTTGAACAAGGAAGAATGATGAGATTGCAACCCAAATGTCAGCAGGAGCCCTCTGAGTGCCAACTGACAATACATCTAGAGTACCAGGGTGGGAGCAGTGAATCCAGGTAGAGGCTACTGCAAAAGTCCAGAGGCTATAGATGGAGGTGACTTGGCCTAGAGAACTGTCAATACAGGTTTTGGTCAGAATCAGAATATAAAGATAGAGTTGACAGAACCTGCTAATGGACAAAACATGAGGTAACAGAATATAAGACAGTCTAAAGGTTTTTGGATTGAGGAACTAAAAAGAAAAATGACCAAAGAAAAAACATATCAATCTTCTTCCTGGTGGGGCCCACTAGAGGCAAGGAATAGATTAAATAATCCACAGTTATTCTTACCATGAGGAGTGTCAGCCCCTGGGAAGATGGTCACTGTTAAAGATCCTCTTTCACACCCAGAGGTGTGACCTGACCCTGAAGACACTAAACTTCAGACCCAGCCTGGCTTTGCTACCTACACTCTGGGGCAGATGGCCGCTCACCCCAGAATTTACTCCTGGGGATCCTTATCAATCCAGACCAAGTTGCAAACAGTTTAATGGAGCTCCTGATAAGCCAAAGCTCACATTCTCCTGTAGTTGTCCACATATCACTCCTGCATTTTCTTACCCAGCAGATGCCTTGGTGCTCTTAAAGGAAGCAGCAATAATATCTCCATTGTGGAAGGAGGTGGCTCAGACTTGGGGGTGGAGATGAGAGAACAGGGAATAAGAAGAAAGCAAGAGATGCCAGAGGTTCTGCACTCTATTTACACTTGTACAGTTCTTTAGCCATGCAAGAGTTACCTCACTCCCAACCCTGCTGCCACTGGCATCACTGCATTCTCTGCCTACAGTTACTCCTCTTCACTATTACCTCTCCTCCAACGAGCAAATGGAAACTTTGCATCACCATGAGGTTCACCTTTGAAAACACAGTTTGGGAGTTTTTTGCTTAGCTAGATCCATACAACCTATTTCCTGAATATTCAAATGAGTCACACTGTAAGACCTATAGGAAAATGAAATCAAAATAAGACAAAGAGAGGAACATTCTTGTGGATTATCTCCTATGCCAATGGCTAAAAGAGTGGCAAATTTGTCAACCAAGTGTTTGTTAACTGCACATATCATACGCCATAGGATGACTCAAAGAAGTCCACCAAGAATGAAATGTTGGGGCTGGGATTGTGGCTCAGAGGTAGAGTGCTTGCTTCGCATGTGTGGGGCACTGGGTTCGATCCTCAACACCACATAAAAATAAATAAAATAAAGATACTGTGTCCATCTACAACTAAAAAAAATTTTTTTTTAAATAATGAAATGTTTATTCCCACCCTGTGGGAACATAAAATCTTTTCAAGGAAATAACTAACGCTAAGTGCTAAAGCAAACAAGCAAGCATTTCTAAAACTGTATGGCCAAACAATCAGGGTTAGGATTCAGGAAGGCAGAGAAGAGAGGGCTCTTCTGAGATAGAGCAGCAGAGCACAATTGGGGCAAGACTAAGGTAGGCACAGGCAAGAGAAAGGGAGGAGGCAGAGAAGTGGTGCTGGGAGGGCAGGCAGGCACTTCTGGTAGGCTTTCAAAGCCAGGCAGGAGAGGTGCAGCGGCACCCGAGAAGGACGACAGGAGCCTTCAAAGCAGCATGGTCTGAGCATGGCCAAGAGGATGCTATCCAGGAGTCAGACAATGGCCAGGGGGCTTGGACAATCCCTGGGAAATGAGAGAAGGCGGCCCAGATTACAACTGTGGTGATGAGAAGCACAATTTAAAAAGAGAAAACCATTTAATAAATTCTAAGCACCAATTATGGCAGGTGTAGTTTTAGCTGCTGGGGATAAGCAAACAGTTTGAAGAAAAAAGTTACAAAGCATATTAGATATATAGGGAATACAAAACAACTGTCAATTTTATTCAGTTATTATCTGTATCCTGTTCTGTGGCAGAAAAGCAAACACTTATACTCTAATCAAAGATTTGCCTTTATTTATAACTTTCTTAGAAGGTTTAAAGGAAGATTCTGTTGAGGGACATTCATTCATGCACAAGATGACATGATAGCCATCTCCATTCCTCAATGACAATTATTTTTCTCTCCTAGGTTTTACACAAGTATGTGTGTTTGTGGGTGGAGATCTGATAATCCCTATCTCCCTAGGAGTAAGGCAAGATAGTTGTTAACATGTGATGGGCCTACTTTACCCAGTCCTTACCCTGTCATGGTGTGTTTGTCAGCTTTTCATTACCATAATAAAATACCTGAGAAAAATCAACTTAAAGGAAGAAAAGTTTATTTTGGCTCACAGTTTCAAAGACCTTGGTAAACCTTGGCCTTATCAGTTTGGGCTTGTGGTGGCACAATATATCATGGCAGGAGTATGTGGTGGAGGAAGCCTACTTACCTCAGAGCAACAGGGCAACAAAGACAGAGACAGGAAGGGGCCAAGGTCCCAATACCCCCTAAAGAGTACCCTCCCGCCAAAGACCTAACTTCCTTCTACTCAGCCACACCTCCTACAGGTTCCACCACCTTCCAATAGCACTACATGCTGGTGACCAAGCCTTTAGGATATGAGTCTCTGGAGTATATTTAAGATCCAACCTTTTTCCCTCTGTGGAAAATCAGGTCAATAAGTTGTGGCCCACAGTACTTCTGACACCCCTTGGCACTCACATAAGACCTTTCATTCACCTTAGCTCCAACCCACCCACCCACCCTCATAGTGCCCTGTACAACACAGGAGTCACCACAAACTTGGCAAGTAGGTTAAGCTGAGCTCCAATAAAGACGTAGCCACATTCAGAGAGTCAGGAAAGTTGCTCTGCCACCTCCCATCTGAATCTAAACCCAAATAAAATACTGAACTGACTATGGGCCTTTCAAGGCAAGATGTTCCCGGCTTCAGACAAGTGACCATTTACCCACTGGGGAACCACCTCAGGCTCAAATAGGCACCAAGTCCTAAGGACACATTTTAATGATCTGGTCCCCCTGCCTTACTGCCTTTATAATAGATAGTAAAATGAGACCCTCATAGACTTGCAATGGCAACTACCAACGTGCCAACAGAGAAACTTCCTTCTAAGTCTTCCCCCAAGGCTGGGTGGTCTACCTGCTCTTTAACCCCAATCCACGGGATATTGTAAACAGAGTACTCAAAATGGCATCACTACCAGAGCTGGGATTCAGTGTTCTTACAAGAATGAAGAAAGGAGCTGGACAAAAGCCAAAACCATCAGCCTCTCCTCCTCAGCTCAAGTGGGAAATCCAAGAAAAGCAAAGTTGGAGGAAGGCCAGCTTGTTGCTGCCATCCTGTCAGTCTATGTCTCTCAGCACCCAGCCCCTACCACCACATCCTTCTGACAGCATTTTTATCTTGCTTGGTAGAGGTCAAATACACAGTCTTTTGGCCATTTAACTGTTAGATGAGGATATCGTTCCACATAGGACACTGCGATCAGTCCAGAGGCCACCAAAATGATGAGACTTCACTTTTGTTCAGCCATCTGCCCCTATGATTAATGAGTGTGTTTGGTTATGTTTTCCATCTCTGCATAGGGCACATGTCCGCACATATTACCAACCATGATTGGGTGGAGGAAAGAGCGTCATTAGCTCCACAGGACTTTGACACTATTAAAAAAGTAAAGACTTGAAATCAATCTCATGCATCTTTACCAGGTGCCACACACCTCCACACCATCACAGGCCTCACTAGGATCCTACAGACAAGAAGGTTGTGGGTGAGGATATGGTCCACAAATAAGCTGTTCCTTTAAAGATTTGTAGCAATTTAAAAACCAGCTGGTTTCTGGTATGAGCCAGTCTCCAGAAAGCAACTCTCACTTCATCTACAAAGGACAAGACCCAAAGATTTGAGTTTTGCTTAAAAAAAAAAAGGTTGTTTTACACAGATAAATTCAAGACTCAGACACTACTGCTGGTTCAAGAACAAAGAACCACTGTTATCATGTAAACCTAAACAGAACAAATAAATAAATTAAATATGGAAAAAAAAAAAAAGAACAAAGAACCAGCAAAGGGGTCTTTTAGAAGCTGTAGTTATTAGGTCCTAGCCTTTTGTAATAAATATAACTGCACTGCAAAAGCTAAACATGGCCAGGGAGGTCTGGGACAAGGAGACAGCAAATAATCCTAAAACAGTAACACCATAGCAAACAGGGCATAAGGCTGGAGTAGGCCTCTTTGTGGGGCTGCTGGGTCCCAGGGCAGATCCAGCAGCTGACCTATCCCACAGGAAGCAATCTCCCACTCACTGTGGTAGAGTTGACAGAAGGAGAAAACAGGTCTCTCCTTTCCCTCCCTCCTCTATTTAGGTGCCTCAGAAGAGAGGCAAGAATTCTTGTGTATTAAAAAACAATGACAGGTCTGAGGTTGTGGCTCAGTGGCAGAGCACTTGCCTGGCAAGTGTGAGGCACTGGGTTGGATCCTCAGCACCACATAAAATAAGTAAACAACAAAAAAAAAAACACCAAAAAACTGTGTCCATGTATAACTAACTAACTAAATAAATAAATGACAGACTTTTTCAAAGGATTTCAGCAACACCTGGAATCTCTAAAAGGTCTTGGAATTACATTGTTTCAAAGTATAATGGAGCTGAGAGGTGGAAGAGCTGGAAGTGAGGGGGCATCACAAAGGAGGCAATGTCCTGCTGGTCTCTGAAGTATGGCTGGTTAGGGAAGAAGAAAGCTATTGCCTGGCAGTCAGCTACTAGATCTACCTTAGGACACAGAAGCCCCAGAGAGCCCTGCACCTGCCTTGTGGCTTATTAGCTGTGGCATTTGTTTTAGAGTGTTTGCCTTGCCCTTGTCCTAGATGTGGACTAGCCACATGTGGCTTTCAGTTATGTTCAGCAAAAGGGCCAGGACCACGTGGTTGCTTCTTCTGCCACCTGTGGCTTGTAGCTGGTACAATGTGGCTATAACTTTAGTGCTTAAAAAAAGCAGTACTTCTGTTTGTTTTTTTAATTTTTTTTTTTTGTAGTTGTAGATGGACAGAATGCCTTTATTCTATTTATTTTTACATGGTGCTAAGGATTGAACCCAGTGCCCCACACATGCTAGGCAAGTGCTCTGCCACTGAGCTACGCCCCAGCCCCAAAGCAGTACTTCTTATCAGACATTTGCAGTTTCTTACTATACATCTGGGTTGATATCCTCTTTATTCATTGCTCTCCTCTCATACTCAAGTACTGTGATGATGGTGATGATGAAGAAGGTAAGATGCTACTAATAATAACAGCTATAACTTACTAATCACTTACTACTATGTTCCAGGCTTTGTTAAAGATATGAGTGTTCGTACATGTGCATGCACACTTAATTCTCACTGTGAGGTACAATTATCAACCTGATTTTATAGATAACAAAAAGAAGACACAGAGAGGTTAAGCAACTTGCTTAGTCATACAGTAAGTGATATAGCTGACACCTGATCCCAGGAAGCCTGGAACCAGCCTGGAACCACTAGACTAAACAGCCTCTGTATTTCTATCTGCTAACATCTTAATTTAGAAACAATCCTATGCACAGTTACAATTGACTATAATTTGTAATAGGTGAGGGGAAAAAAAACAGAATGAAGAAAGATTAGATAATTTTGCCTAGCTAGGAAGATACAAGGGCCAAAAGTCAAATTCAGGTCTCTGATCTCTGCATTTTGTTATTTTCACTTCACCACACTCCATGGTAGTTTAATCAATCAACATGGAACTTCTACACAGATGGTTTTTCTAGACCAAAAGAGGGCATATGGGGAGAGAGGAATTAAGAAATATTGACTAGTTGGGCATGGTGGCGCATGCCTATAATCCCAGCTGCTCAGGAGGCTGAGACAAGAGTTCAAAGCCAGCCACAGCAACCGCAAGGCACTAAGCAACTCAGTGAGACCCTCTTGTTAAATAAAATGCAAAATAGGGATGGGATGTGGCTTAGTGGTAGAGTGGCCCCAAGTTCAATCCCCAGTACCCTCCTCCCAAAAAAAGTAAAGAAATATTGACTAGAGCCAGGCATGGTGACATAAGCCTATCATCTCACTAGCTCAGGAGCCTGAGACAGGAGGATGGTAAGTTTAAACCCAGCCTCAGCACTTTAGCGAAGTCCTAAGCAACTTAGAGAAACCCTGTCAAAATAAAAAATAAAGGGCTGGGGATGTGGCTCAGTGGTTAAGCACCCCTTCCCACTCTTGGGTTCAATCCGTAGTGCAAAAAAAAAGAGGAAAGAACAAATGAAATAATAATAACTAGAGGGTATGGCAATCATCCTGCCATGAGGAATGTGCTATCTGCTGCCAACCTCATCACTCTTACGCAGGCTTATCCTGTCGTGTCCTGCTTAAACACCATACATATTTGCTTATAATCCACTGCAGTATGTTTCTTGTCTGATTTCAAGTCCCTCTAACTCCAGTTACCCAATCTGATCCCACTTTCCCTGAGAAGCCCTGCTTCTGAATTTTGCAGTCCCACCCCCATCCCAGCCCACAGCTTTTTTTTCCCTAGGGCCTTATGCATGCTTCTCCCTTCCCACTCCTGAATGCTCTCTTCCTCCCTACCAGCCATACTGTAGAACCCAGCAGGACACTGCCTCCTCCATGACACCCCCTCAACTTCTGAGCTCCATTACATTACTAAACAATGTACTACTTATTCGTATCCAAATAATATTGTTTGCCATTGTTTCTATCTCCCCAGTGGAAATTTTCTCGAGGGAAGAGCCATGACAATCCTCAAGAGGTGCAGACACGAGAAGCTTTAGAGCACAGGACTAGGAGAAGGACTGGGATTGAATCTTGACTCCACCTCACAGTGAGCTGTCCAATTCCTATGAGATTCGCTGTAAATAGGGATAACACGGTAACTACTTTATAGGGTACTTCCAAGCAGTAAATGAGACAATGCATTTCTAAAGCATCTTTCACAATACCTGGCAAAAATACTCAATAAATAGTTGTTTCAAGTATCACGTATCTGCCCACATACTAGCCTGATGTTTGCTGAATGGGAAGCTAGATCTCAGTGCTGCACTTCACTGACAAGGAAGTATTGGAGGTTAGGGATTATTTGTAAAAACTAGACAAAGGAAAAAAAGAAAGAGGGAGTTCAAGAGGGTAAAATATTAGAATAGAATGAGAAAATAGGATCTAAGGACTAAATTAAGTCTGTAACACTTCATGGGCATTAATATGTGTGAGCACTCTAAAGGACTTTACTCCTTTATACAAAAGGGCAGGCAAGACAGAAGTCCATGCTCAAAGGCTCACAACTTAGTAACAGTCAAGACAAAATGGGGCATGGATGCCAAGTGAATGGTGCAGCCATAATTCTTAATCTTTTTGGCATGATGACTCCTTTCTGCCATCAGTGATATTTATCTTTATGTGATAGAAGCTATTTCTTACATTCTGTTGACTGAAAATTATGCTTTACAATAAAAAATCTACTATGAATTCAACATTTTCTAATGAATTCAAATTCTGTTAATCATGACAGTATCTACATACACTGCAAGAAAAGTAGAACACATTTGTTTGAGACATCATTTACTCAAGCTGCAATGCATGATGGATCTGCTCTGTGGACTCCCAGGCCTGACAACACACACACACAGATTCCTGTCCACTGCATACTGATCACTGGCATGGAACTCCTCCAGATAACAGTTCCAAAGAGAGGTATAGATTAGGTAACAGGCTTCTAATAAGATTCAACTTAATAATCATTTAACTAAGTACATATTAAAATAAAAATGGTGCTTGTAACAACAGGTAAACTGGGATGGGGATAGAGCATTTGCCAAGTATGTGCAAGGCTGGCATTCAATCCCCTGTACCCCCCCCCCAACAATTTTAGTTTAAAAAAATAAATAACTAGATCCAGGAAGTTGCTCAGAAGAAGGGAGGATTTGTGGAGATTCTGAAGGACAAGCAAGGCCAAGTTTAGTAGGGAGAAAAGGAAAGGAAGAAAGAAAAAAGAATTAACATGAACAAAGAGAAACATGTTAGTAAACCCAACTACAGAGGCCTGCCTTTGTCACAACATGAGGGAAAAGGATAGCAAGCTAGGCCCAAAGTTTAGACTTGCAGTACTGAAACCAGGAGTGACTCTGGAAAGAGTCAAGGCCCCAGAATTCTGGAGATTCCAACTGAATCTAAGACTTAATCATTACTCAACCCTCTGTCAGTCAAGCCTTCCTCAGACTACATCTCCTCCCTGTAAAACAGAGATAAAGGGCTAGAGGGAAGGTGGTACAGCTTAGTGGTAGAGTGCTGGCCTAGCATGCAAAAGCTCTGGGTTCCATCTCCAGTGCCACACACACACACAAGTATATGATATATGACATCAGTGTTAAAATCTGATGCTTTATAAGAAGTGAAAAGGAAAACTTAAGAGCAAATAAGATGGTCTGCCACTGTAGCAAGAATGATACTGTTCTCGGGGTCAGGACTGTAGCTCAGTGGTAGAGGGTTTGCCTTGCATGCGTGAGGTGCTGGGTTCAATCCTCAGCACCACATAAAAATAAATAAATAAAATAAAGATATTGGGGCTGGGATTGTAGCTCAGCGGTAGAGCGCTTGCCTCGCATGCGTGAGGCCCTGGGTTTGATTCTCAGCACCACATACATACAAAGCAATAAAATAAAGACATTGTGTCCATCTACAACTAAGAAAATATTTAAAAAAAAAAAAAAGTAAAGATATTGTGTCCATCTACAACTAAAAAAAGAAGAAGAAGAAGAAGAAGAAGAAGAATGATATGATTCTAACTGCAGAGACTTCTTTATCTGACTCCCAAAGGACCTTCGCCCAGTGGGAACTAAGATGGGAGAAGGAAGACCCCTGAAGTATGGCTTCACAGCTGGTTAATGACTCACTCAAGGAGACTGAAGACAGACTTAGAACTTGGTGTCCACTCTCAACTTGCATCCAACAATATGAGGGGGAAAGGAAAAGGAGAAAAGTGGGTGTGGTGTCAAAGGCACTGAGAATGAAGTAAGGGACTGAAGGCAAAGCAGAGGTGGGAGATCCTGAGAGGAACCCAACACCTCATGACAATGCGCATCCCAGGGGAGGCTGCCTTTCTGTCTGTAGCTCCTCACACTGAGAACAGTCACCTAGAGTTCTGTTTTTCTACTGTCTATGCCACTGTGCTAAGAGAGGCTGAGGAAGATGGTCCAGTTACTTTTGGTGTGTTAATCCTGTCAGCCGAGTGGCAACAGAAGGCAAATCCAGGGCAGAGTGGACCAAAGCAAAGTCTGATTAATAATGACATACTGGCTACACAGAGTACCTCTTTCTTTCCTGACCAGCTCAAAGTATCTTTGTAGACATTACTTCACTAGGCCCTCAGGTTCTTTATTGGCACAATTTTGCAGGCAAGTCCTGAATAGTATGCCCAGGGCACAGGGAGGGTTGAGATACTGAATCATCTTTAAAAGATTAGAAAAAGCACACATACCCGTGCCAACTTGCTTGTGAGAGCAGTCAGCAAAAAGGAGACTAACTGCTCTGCTTCTCCTCACTATTCTGGCCAGTAGTGCAGGCTGCCTCTCAAAAATGACTATGAAGTTTAGGAAAAAGTGAGTATCCCAAAGGTCCCAAAATAAGTGTCTAGAATTCCACAGAACAGAATAATAGTCTGCCTCACCCTCCTCACAGATCAAGAACCCAAGCTGCCTGAAACCATTTCTAAGACAAGCCAAAAAAGGAATAAAGAAAGGAAGGAAGAATGAAGAAAGGAGGAAACAGCAAGTATACATTGTCTAGATCAAAGAAATTTCGGTTTTTATCTCAAGACAGACACCAAGTGGTTCCATAAAGCCTACATGTTCTAGACTGACCAAACCAGCTGATTTTAAAAACTGTCATTTTATACTTCCTTGTCCCTTAGAGCAAAGTGCCTACGTTTCTAAAGGAACACACACTGATTTAGCATCTACTATGAGTCTGCTGGGGCCAGGCATTGTGGTGGATCAAAACAAAATGTAAACAAAACTCCTATGTTCTTATACTCTCAAATTGGAAGTAAAATGGTGGCCACAGCTATTAGTATAAAAATGTCTACATAAATAGACAAATAGTTATTATGAAAAGGCCCACAAGAGAAAGAATGCAGAATAGGAGAAAAAGTATCAGAAGGCTTGGTGGTTAAGATAGGCCTTGGTGATGAAGTGGAATCTTGCCTGACACTGCAAGGATGGTGCCAGGGGAGGGCAGAAGCTTGCTTTAGGGACAAAAAGAAACACATATGCAAGCCCTAGGTGAGAATAGACTAGGGTCTTCCTGAGGGGGAAAAAAAGGCCAATGGGTTTAGAGTTCAATGAAGAGGATAGGAGGGCAGATAAGACCATACCATGCAAGGTCAGGTAGGGCATCTTAAAGATTTGGACTTAAGGGCCTTGTTTTTTTCTATTCCTTTACAGCTCCCAAGCCCAATGTCTTCCTCAACATACATACTAAGCAAATACATGTCAGACACAGTGGCACATGCCTATAGTCCCAACTGCTCAGGAAGTTGAGGCAAGAGGCAAGAGAATCATTTGAGTCCAGGAGTTAAAGGTCAGCCTGGGTAACAGAGCAAGACCTCATCTCCTAACAAAAAAATAAAAAAGGAAAAGGAAAAGGAAAATAGAAATAAAATATGTGCTAATTTAGCATATCAAATATAAAGCCATGACAATTTAACAAGAAAGGCAATGACTAAAAATCTTGTCCTATAAGAATCTTACAATCTCGTTTGTGGAAAAGAGAATCCAGACTACCCCACCCCATACCCAACCAAAACAACAAAATGAGACAAGAAAATATATACTGAGCTGGACATGGTGGCGCACACCTGTCATCCCAGCACTTTGGGAGGCTGAGACAGGAGAATTCCGAGTTCAAAGGCAGCTTCAGCAATGGCGAGGCACTAAGCAACTCATTGAGACCCTGTTTCTAAATAAAACACAAAATAGGGCTGGGGATGTGGCTCAGTGGTCGAGTACCCCTGAGCTCAATCCCCCGTACCAAAAGAAAAAAGAAAAAAAATATATATATATGCTCTGAAGTATACCAGATTTAATGCCAAAATGAAATATTCGAGTCATACTATTCATTGGAAGCGGAAATCATTTCAGAGTAAGATGGTGACAACAGGTTTCCCAGAAAGGGTGGGACTCTAAAGGGAAATTAAATCTGGGGAGAATTAGCAAAGCCACCTAAGGAGGATGCAGGACAAGACAAACAGAAGTGCAGAAATAGGAGCAGCAAGGTGCATTTGGGAGAAGCACATGGGAACAGCTGGGCCTACCCTAAAATCCACAGTATCTATCCCTTAAGCAGCTCCAGGGAGGCCCATCCCCAGGAATTTGCTTGGAGACAACAGTCTCAAAAGGCCAGCTCACCACGCCCCTCCTCCTCAGGTTCCCTGTCTAGCAAACTTTGGGAGGAGGAGGAAAAGAAAAGTGGGTAAGATTTTCTACCCCAAGAAGAGGAGGAACAGAGCTAAGGATCTTGTTCACTGGGTTGAAAATTTAAATTCCAGGGAGGAGAGAGAAAAGAGAGAAGAAATCCAAGTTGTTGTAGTATTATGCAACCAAAATTCCAGGCATAAGCCAGGAAATTCAAAGGTCACAGTTCCCACAGCAACTGTAACCTGACCCGTCAGCATATGTAGTTTTTGGCACTGCCAGACCCAAAGCAACTTACCATGCTCAGCACTCACTTATCAGCCCACACACTACCACCACAAACCTGAAGCCGCATGTTGGGCCCTATACACACCAGGAATCCAGAGCCCTGCTGTGCTGGAGTTCACCTGGGCTGCCCAGGCCAGGCTGTACTGGGCCCTTTTCCATGCTATTCAGGCCCCAATTCTTTTATAGACAGAGCTTCACTCTAGGTCCACATCTACTTACTGTGAATCTTTAATCTTAACTCTCTTCTGGGGTGAATTACCCCACCTTAACTAACTGGCTAGGAGTAGGAGGGAGAAGAGAAGTGTGTGCATGTGGGTGGGTGGGGTTGCTGCCATCCTCTTCTCTCATGTTTTACAGCATCCCAACATTTGCCAATCCTCACCATATGGTGAAACATGGCACAGGAGTCGGGAAAGGGAAGGGAACCACGAGGAATGATGTGCTTCAAAGAATGCCAGCAAAAAGGTGAAAAGATAACCCACCAAGTGGGACAAGATTTTTATATGTTGATAAAGGCCTTGTTTCTAGAGAATATTTAACACATCTCTTCCCAAGAGGAACTAGGACTCAGGCCAGCGTACCCAGACATTGCACTCATCCTGAGACACAAGATGGAACAAGGCACAGTCAATACTGTGAAATCTGAGAACAGGGTAGGAGGGAAACTGGTGGCCCCAAGCCACACCTTCCATTCTCATCCCCTACCCTGGGGGCAGTTAAGAGTTGTGGGATCTGCCCTGTGTGGAAGAAAGACCACATGGCTTATAAACAGGTGATCCCGGGCCCTTGTCCAGACAAGCCCCCAAAGAGCCTCTTCCTAAGAATTTAATTATCACAACAGAAGAGACTAAAGACCTACCCAGAAAAAGGATTATGTTCTAGAAATCTTACCTCTCTCTGGACCATAACTTATACTAGTAGCTGAACTAACTGGTTCAGGGCAAATGACTTTTTGTTCCTTTGGCTCCCAAGGTAAACACAGATAAGAAAAGTGATCACACACGAGGTGTAACAGAGAACAGTGTGGTCACAGAGCTGCTATCTAACCCTGAGCATGTCCCTCAACAGGGCTAATGGACATACTTTGCATAATGCTACAAGAATTTAAATAAAACAATATATGGGAAAGCCTATGCCAAGGTCCTAATGCATAGAAAGTGCTCAATAAATGGGAATTATCAGTACTGCTGTTGTCATTTTCACAAATCATGTTTTATTGACAGTACTGCTATCCCATCTGATTATCCACTTCATTTATAAGAGCTATATCTAAATTAATGCTTTGGTTGTTTTATAACAGTAAGAGTAGGAGTAGCTAACATTTCAAGTATGCTTAATTTTTTTTTTAATTTTTGTTTTTTAATTGTTGATGGACCTTTATTCATTCATTTATATGTGGTGCCGAGGATCGAACCCAGTGCCTCACACATGCGAGGCAAGCGCTCTACCACTGAGCCACAATCCCAGCCCCAAATATGCTTAATTTTGTAGGCTGATCTTTTGGACCTTATACACAAGATTTCATTTAAATTTCACAATAACCTCAGAAGATAGGTATCAGTGTATTAGTACCTATATTTTATAGAGGAAGAAATGGAAATTTTGTATTTTATTCAAGGTCACAGTTACTAAGTGGTAGAAGAGGGAACCAAACCCAGGTAGGTCTGACTCTAGAATTCCCACAATTAACCACATTGCATACATCTTAACCACATCACAGGTATTTTCAAAGTATGAAACCCCCACCCCGACCCCAGGCACAAAGCAAGCAAAAAGTCCAAAGGCATTCCAAGAGTGACTTCTTGTTGGGGGTGGGGGACTATTAGTCTCAAGTAGATATTGTGATCACAAAAACATATGGAAATGGTACAAGTTCTGAATCCAAGATGCCATCCCAGCCACTGACTGTCGTCCACTTGATCTAAGTAGCTGCAACCAAAATGTGAATTGAGGCAGTGTTCACTTCAAAATTACACTTTCTAAAAGCATTCTGATGACCCAAGGCTAACACTTAATGAACATGTCTGGGAATTTTGATTTTTAATTATTTTTATTTGTTTGTTTGTTGTGGTCCTAGGGATCAAACCAGGGCAGTATCCATGCTAGATAAGCACTGTTACCACTAAGGCATATCCCCAGCCAGGTAGGAACTGCTTAATAAATTCTCATAACTTACATTTGGAAAGTCAGAACTCCTCACATTCTCTACTTTTCCCTACTCAGGTTTTCTCTGCCTTGCATAGTTTTATTCCCTTATTTCACTCCTCCACTCCTCAGCCACATGACTTAAACTACTCATTTGTTCAGATTACATTCAAAGAAAAAATTCAACATATTTATCCCAATTTAGACATGGAAATACCTATAAAGAGCTAAAAGGGATACAGAACAAATGAGGCTCTGAAGTAACACATTCACAAGTCATCCCAACTGTGTCCCCAAAAGGAAAATCCAGCATTCCCACCCACTAGTGAGTTATGTGATTGGGGACAAGGTCTCCTAAGTACCCCCAGGGCTTGTTCCCTCCTCTAGGAGACATAATATCTACCAAGACAGACTATCTTGTTCAAAGGAGGTAACAAATATGACAATCAACAGAACATTATTGTATAAATTAAAAATATTTTATATGGTCAGGTGCAGTGGTATATGCCTGTAATTCCAGCAGTTTGGGAGGCTGAGACAGCAGAATCATGAGTTCAAAGCCAGCCTCAGCAACGGTGAGGCAACTGTTCTCACTAAGCAACTCAGTGAGACCCTGTCTCTACATAAAACACAAAATAGGGCTGGGGATGTGGCTCAGTGGTTGAGTGCCCCTGAGTTCAATCCCCAGTACCCCCTCCCCAAAAGTTTTATATGCATTGCTAAAGTATGTTGTAGGGATCAGGATAGGAGGGTTTAAATTTTCCATTCTGGTCATTGCTCACATAATCTAGATGTACTTCTTGTTATTAAGCTCCACGTGTTTTACTAAGGTAAATAAAGCTGGAAATCCCATTAGATAATTGAAGGGATTATAAGGGGAAAAAACGATGCTGCATTTTCCCAACTTGTACTTTAATACACCCTCAATACATTTCTGTCCAAACCCAGCCATTCCCAGAGGCCCAGCCTCCAATCAATATGTTTCATAGGCATCAATTTATGTCTGGTTTATTTTGTTTTGTTTAATCACAGGCATAATAAAACGTTTTAAAGATGTTTGTGGCCTTGTCTGTGCTTGCACAGGATTTTAAATTTCCAAATGCTAAAACAAAGTCACTAAACCTAATTTCTAAATATTAAAAGAGTTATGAGACTGTTGGTTATTTAACTCTAGAGACTTGCTGAATATAACAAAAACACCTGAAAGGGGCTGGAATTATAGCCCGGTGGTAGAGCGCTTGCCTTGCATGTGTGAGACACTGGGTTTGATCCTCAGCACCACATAAAAATAAATACATAAAATAAAGATATCCTGTCCATCTACAGCTAAAAAAAAACACCTGAAAGCATAGAAATCTGACATGTAAATCTGGGTTTACTCAAGAACCAAGGGCAAATCTGACCACCAAAATTAAAATCTTGTATGCTTCAAGGCATAAACAATACAATCTAGAAAATGAAGGCAACCCACAAAATGGGAAAAAATATTTGCAAATTGTGTATCTAATAAGAAACTTTAATCTAGAATATATAAAGAACTCTTTCAGGGGCTGGGATTGTAGCTCAGTGGTAGAGTGCTTGCCTTGCATGTGTGAGGCACTGGGTTCGATCCTTAGCACTACATAAAAATAAATAAGGATATTGTGTCCATCTACAACTAAAAAAATATTTTTTAAAAAAAGAACTCTTTTCAATTCAACTGGTAATCCAGTTTTTAAGTAGAATACAAATAAATATTTTTCCAAATAAGACATATAAATGGTCAATAAACACATGAAAAAGTACTCAGCAGCATTAATCATTAGGGAAATGCAACTTAAAACCATGATACATCACTTTCTACCTACTAGGATGGAGACATGAGCTAGAGATAGTGGCATGTACATATAGTCCCAGCTACTCAAGAAGCTGAAGCAGGAGAAACACTTGAACCCAGGAGTTTCAGATCAGTCTGGCAACAGAGTTGTTGCCTGGCAACATGGCAACCTTATCTCAAAAACAAACAAACTAACAAAAAAGACAATTATAAGTGTGAGTGAGGATGTAGAGAAATGAACTCTCCTGTACTATCAGTGGTGGGAATATTAAATGATGTGGCTACTTTGGGAAACAGTTTGACAGTTCAGAATGTTAAACACAGACCTATATGTTAACCATATGACCCAGCAATTTCACTCCTAGGTACAGATAACCAAGAGAAATGAAAAAATATATCCATATAAAAACATGAATGCCCTAGTAACAGCATTTAATATAGTTTTTAAAAAGTGGAAATAACTCAGTTATTTATCAACTGAGGAATGGATAAAGAAAATGTACATTTGTGAAACAGTATTACTCAGCCATAAAAAGGAATGAAATCTGACCCTCACTCCAACATGGATAAACCTAGAAAACATTATGCTAAAGTGAAAGAAGTCAGCCACAAAAGGACAAATAAAATTGCATGATTCCAGTTACATGAAATGTCCAGAATATCAAATCTATAGAGACAGGAAGCAGATGAGTTGTTGCTTAGGGCTATGTGGAGGGGATCTAGGGATAAGTAAGGAATAACCATGGGTACAGGGTTTCTTTTGGGAATCAGAAAAAATATTCTAAATTGGTTGTGGTGTTGATTGTACAATTCTGAATATACCCAAAACCACTGAATTATACAATTTAAATGAATGAACTGTGTGGTAGGCAAATTATATTAAAAATCTATTTTTTTTTTAAGCCAGGTGTGATGGCGCAAGCCTATAATCCCAGTACTTAGGGAGGCTGAGACAGGAGAATCGCGAGTTCAAAGCCAGCCTCAGCAATGGTGAGGCACTAAGCAACTCAGTGAGTCCCTGTCTCTACATAAAACACAAAATAGGGCTGGGGATGTGGCTCAGTGGTCGAGTGCCCCTGAGTTCAATCCCCAGTACCAAAAAAAAAAACAAAAACAAAACAAACATCCTTCTACTAAGGCACTCTATCAAAATCTAAGAGAATATTCCTGTTATGAGGAAATAACACTGAAGTATTTAGGAATCCAGAAGTACAATATCTAAACTACTCACAAGTGGTTCTGCGGGTAAAAATGGCTTTTAGTGAAAGGCAAACTGGAGTTTCTTGTATAGTCTCACACTCTTCTAAAATTACAACAGAATTAAGTAACAACCACAACAACTGAAGGTCCAAACTCTCATCTTAGCATCAAAGTTTGGTAACAGCTCCTTTTTTTTTTTTTTTTTTTTTTTTTTTAAATATTTATTTTTTAGTTGTAGGCAGACAGAATATCTTCATTTTTTTATTTTTTACGTGGTGCTGAGGATCGAACCCAGTGCCTCACGCATGCTAGGCGAGCACGCTACCACTGCGCCACAACCCCAGCCCCTGAACAGCTCCTTTTTTTAACCACTTCAGCACACTGGTCTGTGATGGTCACACCTCTCTATCTGACATCTTGTTTTTGTCCTCTTTTCACCTAGACTCAGGATTTCCCGTGCTCCTCCCTATCAGCCCACTTCCTTTACTTCTCCAGAGCCAGTTCCTGACTCACTTCTTCCAGAGGTGCTAAGGAAGGAAGAGAACACTGATCATCTGCTACCAGCTAGGCTGACGATATTGCACTTAGCACTTACTATACATTCTATCATCTACTTCTAACAACTCTACTAGGAAAGCAACAATCAGAGATTTCACAAGATCAAGACACTGATCCAAGGCCCTAAGTGCAAACAGGAAAGGGAATTCAGGATGGGTTCTGCCATCAACAGTGCTGCCTACAACTCACTATTTCCTGATGCTCATCAACAGTGCTGCCTACAACTCACTACAACTTGCCCACCTGCTTTGTCCCAAACCTTGTTCTAAATGCTAGGGAGCTGTGGAGGACAGAAGAGATAATGTTCTCTGATCTCATGAAGCTTCCATTTTAGTGAAAGAAAACAGACAAAAGCTGTATTTATCAAACACACATGTAGCATTTATACCATGTCAAGTGTTATGCTAAGCATCTTATAATTGTTAATTCATTTAATACTCTTTAATAAAAAGTTTATGATTTAGGCATTACTCTTAACAAACAAGGAAACCAAAGCCAATGTACCCATGGTCACATAGATAGTAAATGGTGAAGCCAAGACTTAAACATGGGCAGTCTAATCTGGCTCCAGAGCTCTGGCTACAAAGTCTCTCAATAAACATAATTAAATTACATGGCACAATAATGGGTGTCAGGTGTTCTGGAAAAATGGAAAACATAAAGCTGGATAAAGGAAATATGGAGTACTGGAGGGAAGGGGACATGTTGAGTTTTCTGTTTTCTATTTGAGACAAGTCTTGCTGCATATCCCAGGCTAGCCCTGAACTCCTAGGCTCAAGTGATCCTCCTATCTTAATCTCCCAAATAGCTGGGACTACTGGTGCATGCCATTATACTTGGCTTTATGTTGAGGTTTTATTTATTTTTTATTTTTTTTATTTGTTTTTGGTACTGGGGATTGAACTCAGGGGCACTCAACCACTGAGCCACATCCCCAGCCCTATTTTGTATTTTATTTAGTGACAGGGTCTCAGTGAGTTGTGACGCCTTGCTGTTGCTGAGGCTGGCTTTGAACTTGTGATCCTCCTGTCTCAGCCTCCTGAGCCACTGGGATTACAGGCATACACCATCGTGCCTGGCTATGTTGAGGTTTTAAACTGGACAACATGTGGTTTCATGGACAGGGTAACGTGAGTAAAGATAAACAATATCTTTGGGAAGAGTGTTTTTGAGAAGGAACGGTCTGTGTAAAGACCCTGAGGTACAGGAGTGCCAGGAGTGTTGGAGAAACAGACCAGAGAAACTTGAACAGAGGAAGTAAGGAAACAGTAACTATACACAGTACCTGATTCTCAGTATTTTCCTGTTGCTCACTAGCTGCTGTTTTATTATTTATCTTGACTTGCTAGGTGAACTCTGAACTCTGAGAACAGAGCCTGGGACCTCTACTCCCTTTGCATGTCTTTGGCACTGTTAAGTTGAAGTTGATGTTTTTCCAATCTATCTGCCTTGCCTTGTGGTTTCTATGAACTACAAGGTCCAAGAGGCCTTCTGCCATCTCTGCAGATATAGCAGTGGTGAGCCATCACTTCTGTGCTAAGGAAACAGCACTTAAGCATACCTGCCTGATTTTATACTCAAATTTTATCTCCAGTGTACTCCTTTAAACTGGAAGACAGCCAGCATCTATTTGACAAATGACAAAACTGTGAACAGAACCATTACTCTCCTGAGCTCACTACACAGCAGCAGAATCAAGGTTTTCACATCTAGACTGGGATATCCAGGAATACAGAGGAACTTGTACCTTTATTCCCTTTGATGGCCCATCTACCCTCTCCCAAGGCCTAGCACAGGGCCTTATCCAGACTATAGATGCTGACAACTCCTGACTCTTGGATGTTCAAGTCCTTGATCAAAATAATGGGCTCTTAAAAAAGGTCAGTGTGGACTGAACACGGCGAAGGTTCCCAAATACATCCACAAAGGCTTAAGGCAAAAGCATTTCACTAAGTGACAGAATTGAGCTCAGTGCCTTGAGTCATTCACTTTACACTTTACATTCCTTTCTCACCATGTGCACAATGTCCAGATTCATTTCCCACTAAACTACGCAAGCTACTCATAAGGAATTAAGGGATATGCATTAAACGATTCCATATTTCCGGTCTCAGTCTTAAAGTACCAGAAATAAAATCCAAGCCAGGTATGGTGGCATACACCTGTACTCCCAGCAAATCAGGAAACTGAGACAGGAAAATCACAAGTTCAAAGCCAGCTTCAATAACTTAGCAAGGACCTCAGCAACTTAGCAACACCCTGTCACAAAAAATAAAAAGGGCTTGGGATGTAGCTCAGTGGTTAAGCACTTTTGGTTTTAATCCCAGCATCCTGCCCCCCAAAATTCATTTTAGCCCCACATCAGAAACTGTAGGATACCTTTCTCTATAAATTTGAAATTATATCAAAACAGGTATCCCCCAAAATGAACTTTACCTGTAACCCCACCAAACAGGTAGGGAGCATATTGTCCCAGTCACCTCCTGTCCAATGCACCTGGAGGCTAAGGAAACAAAGGCAACTGGTATAGTGACATGCTCAGAGAGATGACTGCAAAAACTCACAATGCTGAGAGATGTCTGGGAGCATCTAAGACATCAGTTACCTCTGAGGTTTTCTCCAAAATCAAGTCCAAGTGGGAAATAAGGCAGCTTTACCAAGTGGGTTGGGAGGCACCTAACTTGAAACTTCAGCTCTACCTGGGGCTGTTCCCTCTCTTTACCTCTTCTATCTAATCACAATATCCTCTTTCCAAAATGCCTCTGGCACCAGGTCCCTTCCTATTTCTATTGACAACATCTAGTTCCTTTTCATGTCACATCTGAATTATTACCAATTGCTCTGGGGTAGGCAAACTCTAACCAATGGGCCAAATCCAACCTCTAAACAGAAAATGGTTTTACATTTTAAATGGGGGGGGGTGATGTCAAAAGACTATCTCATGACATAAGTATATGGAATTAAAATTCTTGCTAACAAGGTGGTGGTAAGATGGCAGACTAGAAGGAAGGGGTATTTCTTGTAGCTCGGCAACCCAGGATTCAAGCATTGGGACTATTGCTTCTCTCTGAGATGGGTGAAAGAGAGATTTCACTAAAACTCAATACTGGATGGCCAGAGTGCCTTAGAGACTCAAGATTTTGGGGTATTTTAATTAAGGATAAGGGACAAAAATTGAGCTGGGTTGCTGGTAGGAGCATCAGAATTGGCACACAAAGACAGAAAAAGTTGGGGCTGGGGTTATAGCTCAGTGGTAGAGTGCTTGCCTAGCATGCGTGAGGCACTGGGTTCGATCCTCAGCACCACATATAAAAATAATAAATGAATAAAATAAAGATCCATCAACAACTAAAAAAAAAATTAAAAAAAAAAAAAAAGTTGAGAAATACTACCAACAGTTTTAGCATGAAAAATCCTGAGATGGAAGGGGCAGCCTGCACTAGGCCAATCCAGAGGCTGCTGGGCACAAATTTCTGGGGCCATAAACAAAAGTCATCCCCATCAATTTCCACATTATATGTGGCCACTTTCATACTACAACCACAGAGCTGAAAGGCTACATCAGAGACCATTCAGCTCATGGAACCTAAACCACTTACTTTCTGTCCTTTACAAAAAACGTTTGCCAACCCCTTCCATAGGGAGCTTGCTTAACTCTCATTTCTCCTGCCTGGCTAACTGACCTAAAATATTACTTCTGAGTTCTAATTCCGGTGGACTCCCCACTGCCTGAAAACTGCCCAGGCATACATGAAACCTAGGAAATAAACTTCACTTTCAACAACAACAAAAAGCTCATAGGAAATGCCTTTGTTCATATTGTTCTCTGCCCTTTAGAAAAAGTTTCTCACCTTAGACTGCTAAGCTTATCACTAACCTATCTTTCAAGACTATGGGAACATTTCCTGGTTCCCTCTCCTTTGCTCCCATAGCACCCTATACTTACCCTCATCATAGCTCTTACCACACTGAACTGAAATCATCTATTTGTGTGTGTCTGTCTCCCCAGCTACAGTAAGATTCCACACAGCATAAAGGAATGCATTTTACTCATCTCCCAGCACCCAGAGAGAATCTGGCACAGCAGTTTATTGATCTCAGCTCCAACCCAGCCAGGCTGCCTCCTCACTGCCCCTGAATGCAATGGGCTTACTCTCAACCCTAAGCTTTTGTTTATACCAGCACCCCCTCTTCTTAAACAGTTCTACCAATGACCAGGGACATGGTTCAAATCATATCTCTAAGCCCAAGGTAGTCAGTGTGGACCAAGGTTCAAACCCTAGGCTCCTCCCATTCATGTGCTAAGTGTCCTTGGACAAGATGCTGATATCTCTGGGTCCTCACCTGTAAGGGCAGATGGTGCAGGGCTGACAATGCACGTAAAACACCTAAACCAGTGCTTGGCATATAACAGGGTCTCGAAAGGGAATAGTTACCATTCTTACACAGTTACCCAAATGTATAAGCCATTTTGTGTTTAATCACTTTTCTTCCTCTTAACTGTTGTGTGTATTAGTATTGTATCTTCTGAAGCAGGAACAAAGTCATACACTCCTACAAACCTAACCCCAGCCCTAATACACAGTACATTGCAGCACATGGAAGGGCCCAACAGATAAAAGAAAATTAATAAATAAATTATCCCAGGAAATCTAAAGGATTGCTAATAAGAAAAACAATGCAGAACACCAGAGAATGGAGGAAGACAGTAAGGAGACAGAGAACAGGAGTGGGAAGGTAGTTAGAAAGGTGCAAGCAGAGGAGTCAATCATGAATGGGGCTGTGCAAGACACAAGCCACTGAGTGAGGAAAGTACTCCTTCTTGGAGCTGGTTCTGTTCACTGTTAACTATGCCTTTGTTTCATTTATTTATTATTATGTGGTGCTGAAGATCAAACCCAGTGCCTCACATGTGCTAGGCAAGTGCTCTACCAGTGAGCTACAACCCCAGCCCCTCACTCTTAACTATGCAAATGCTGCAAAGAAGTCTGCTTCTGGCTCACTGTACAGCCTCAACACACATGTGCTCCCCTGAAGACTGGTCTATGGAAGAGAGGAAAACCAAAGCCCCAGTATTCCACTCGAAGTTTCAGAAGCATGGTCAATAATAGTACTACCAACACTTATGATGTTCATTTATAATGCTCATGTGCCTGGCTGAATTGTACATGCTTATAACCATAGAAGGTGAACAGGACTATTAGGCCATCCACTGTACCAATGAGGAAACTCAGGCCCAGAGAAGTTAAGAAACACACCCGAGGTCACACAATCCAATAAATGATATACTACCATATAAGTCTGGTTCCAGAGTTCATGCTCTTAACCTGATGTTCTTTATCTGAGTTATCTCCACCATTTACCAGCTGAGGTCTCAGGCAAGTCATCTAAACTCACCTGAGCCTCATGTTTTCTAACTTGCTAAGTGGGTGTCATATATTTACCTGCCTAAGCTTGTTGTCAAGATTAAGAGAGACCCATGTCAGCCAGGCACGGTGGCGCAACCCTGTAATCCCAGCACTTAGGGAGGCTGAGACAGGAGAATCGCAAGTTCAAAACCAGCCTCAGCAATGGCGAGGCACTAAGCAACTCAGTGAGACCCTGTCTCTACATAAAACACAAAATAGGGCTGGGGATGTGGCTTAGTGGTCGAGTGCCCCTGAGTTCAATCTCCAGTACCAAAAACAAAAAGAGAGAGAGAGACCCATGTCATAAACTGCATTTCTTTTTCTTTTTTTTTTTTGGTACTAGGGATTGAACCACAAAGTGCTTTACCATAGAGTCACATCCCCAGCCCTTTCTGTTCTACTTTGAGGCAAGGTCTCACTAAGTTGCTTAAGGCCTTGCTAACTAAATTGCTGAGGCTAGCCTTGAACTCATGATCCTCCTGCTTCAACCTCCCAATTTGCTGGCATTACAGGCACGAGCCATTACATCCAGCATAAAGTGCATTTCTTTTTTTTTAATTTTTTTTTAGTTGTAGATGGACACAGTGTCTTTATTTCATTGCTTGGTATGTGGTGCTGAGGATTGAACCCAGGGCCTCACGCATGCGAGGCAAGCGCTCTACCACTGAGCTACAATCCCAGCCCCATAAAATGCATTTCTAAAGTAGACTCCATATAGGTTAGTTCCCTTCTCACCTTTCCCAAAGCCTAATGTAAGCTGAGGTTTTTAGCCAAATTCCTTGACCTCCTTGACTCTACTATCAGGAACCCATCTACTACATACCATTCTGGATTTTTCTGCCTATACCTATGCCCAAGCATATGACTTCATTAAAGCCTGCAAAAAGAGCCTAGAGATAGCATGAAAGGCAAGCAATTGCACACAGAGCTGTGTGGGCAGTATAGTTGCAGGTGGTGCAGACAACTCCTGGCATGCAAATGAATACTGCATGAGCAAAGGCTGGGCCACTCATGCCCTACCAACACACACCCTGACTGACAGCTCGTGAAAGAACATAGTTCTTTCTGGCACACCTACAAGTCCAAACGACAGGCCGAAGAGGCTGCAAAGGCAGAATCCAGTAACATCTGTGTCTGAGGCTGCATGTTATAAATGGACAAAGTAGGGAAGGCAGATTAAAAACAAAAAGCAGCCATTCCCACCAGTGGTAGAAGATCAGACTGCAAAAAAAAAATGTATATACAAAAACAAAACGTTATATGCCTAGAGAGAGATTATGCTGCAAAATCCCTTTACTGTGAAAAATTCCATTTACAAACAAGTAGTAGAGATATATTTCCATACATCACCTTTAAGCTAATGAACCCTTCCCTGGGATCAGTGGTCATGGTTGGAAAGTACTTTCCATTAGCAGCATGTGATAGTATCCTCAACGTGATTACAAACTGCATCAATTCAATTAATACAGCTGGGAGCAGAGGTCAGAAGATGTTTAACTGATTTCCAGGTGATGTGAGTAATTTCTATTTGAATGAACCTGATTAAAGTGATCCAAAGGTCTTGGAAAATAAGAGGAGAACAAAATAAAAAACTGGATCTCACTGAGTATACCCAGAAGAGGTCCTAGACCTTTTTCTACATTACATCAGCTTCCAAATATAGTCCATTTGAAAGAACAGGACAAGAGACAGAGAAATGCTACCAATGTCATCACAAGGATACAACCAGTCTCAGAGGTCAGGGTAGCCCAATAATGTGGTCCTAGAGTTAGAAAGAAGACCTACAGATAATATGGTCAATCTAATACCCAGGGCTAAAATGAAGTGCCTCCATACCAGCATTGTTCCACCACTGTCAGAACACCTGAGAGAGGCACAGCTTGGCAGCACATTCTTCTATGGAGCACCTGTATCCTTCTTGGCAAGTAGTGGCTCAGCAAGGGTAAGAGCACCAAGCCCAAAAGATCTGCAGTGCTGACGGGCTCAAGGGCAGACTGTGGTAAGGCAAGATATAGCCCCAGCCATTTCTGCAACCAAGGTACAGGTCTGGGTCTCAGGGAAGAGCTGCAAAACAATCTGCTGTTTGCAAAATACAAACACATCAGAAACAACAGCCATGGGAGTAGGTAAATTCTGGAAATTCTCAATCATATGCACAAGAAATAAACAAAACTGAATCAAGAAGGAATACTGTGGTAATTAGTATAAAATGATTTAATTACTATTTCACATTCAGGGCTCCCTACTCAGTTAAGTCACTTGTCACAACATACTACAGTGTTCTGTATTTGTGTCTGTGCCCCTAGAAATATGATAGATAACCTCTTGCAGGCCAAAACCATTTTACTATATGCCACTTGCCTTATATATAGGAGGTGTTCAATAAACCTGTATTGAAAGTCAGTCGCAGTGCATAACTTCCTAAAGCTCTTAAGTTCCAAATGCCCTTTGCTGGTTGTTTCGATGAGGGTGGTGAAGGCCAATGGGCTTCTTGGTGCCCCACCGTCCCCAATGGGGATAGACATACAATATTTAGTAAATCCTGAGGGCTGATTCAATTTTCTCCTGCTTCATCCTGTCTTTTTCCTTTCCTCCGTCGACATTTCATGTTATACTGAAGTGATTAAATCCTCCAAATTTAAGAGGATTTGGAGTTATCCAGCCTATTAAACTTAGTATATGGGCTTCAATCTCTCTGGAAGTCTCCCTATTTTAAAATGGGGGTGGGGGTGATAGCAACTACTTGAACACTAGAAATAAAGAACTTGGCCCAGTGTCTGGTCCACCATAATACTCAGTAAATAATAACTCTTATGGCTATTCTTATATAATTGTCCCTCAGACTCCGTCTAAAGGTATTTAAAATACCAAAGGCAGAAAGTTGATTTTTCCCCACCAGACCTCTGGCAAGGCTGGTTTGGGGAACAGTCTATCTGTTTTGGAAACAAACTGACACAAGTTCATGTCACTAGTTAAAATACTTCCTTTTTCCTTTTTCAAAGGGATATAAATGACTGACTAGTCATGGCCAAACTGGGTAAAAAGTTCTTTTCCAAAAGTTTATTTGCCAATTAATTGTAAATAGCGGTAGGTTTGCCAGACTGACTCATTAAAAAAAAAAATCCACAAATTAATTTGAGCTAAGGTAAATATAATTTGTTTGAGTTCAAGGTCTTGGGAATCAGAAACCTACACCAGGCAAAAAAGTAAAGGAAGAGGAAGCTTCCCTCAGCTTTTATGGAAGCAGGGCTGGGCTCAACACTTTGTGAATCCCATGGCACAGTCCCAGGTACCCTTATACTGTCCTAAGAGCCCCTTCCGTGAAGTGCCCCTGGGCCTGTGTCCTCCTCCAAATACTTCAGATTTACTCCTAACTGTCCCCGGGAAGTATGCCAGGAACATTAAAGGAATATGAAGTTAGCCAACATGTATGTCTCCTGCAACATTTCAGAATAAAGAGGGGGAAAATGTGAAGAGGGGTTTGAAAAGAGCAGAATGACACCAGGATAGAAAGAGCCCTGAGAGAGTCTGCCCAACCCTGTGAGAGCACAACTTCAGAATTTTAAGCCCACCACCTTCTACAGCTCTCTGCCTCAACTTCCTTGTATATGAAACTAGAACAGCAACTACCCTCTGGGGACTAAGTGAGTCAGGAAACATAAGCACTCAGAACAGGACCATATGCAGACAACTATTTCCAGTGTCTGTCCACTGCTACTGTGATCACAACTGCCATTAACCTAGGGAAGCAACTCTGTCTACCTTTCTCCCTTTCCCATTCACAAACCCAACAATCCTCAATAACCAGCAGCTTTAGGAGTAAAGTCAGGGGAAGAGCAGGGAAACATGGAGGAATATTAACCAGAAACTTGGCGAACTGACTTTTTGTAGGCCAGGGACAGCCAATGCTAAGGAACTCTGGGTTACAGGTGTTGGGAGTGAGTACTCTTGCTCTTCCTGCCCCTCTCCCCAGAGTTGGAGAGACATGGAGAAGGCCTCCTGGACCTCAAACCACCTCTACATGAAATATGCAAGGGAATATAGGCAGGAGCAGGAGAGAGGTTTGGGACCAATCAAAGTTTCATTTTGTCTTTGTATTATTTATTTTAAAGCAGTAAGGAAATAGAAGTTACTAGTTAACCACTTAAGCTATACTCTCTCCTCCCAGAGTTAACTAGGCCCAATCCTTCACTGAATATACAATTAAATAGACACCTGCAGAGCCACTCAGTGCAGAAAGACTCCTCTGCTAGACATCAGTCACACACCACACAAATTCACTCCTGTCTCAGCCATAGAACTAGGCATTGCAGAGGAGTGCAGGGTTTGACAGACACGAAAAAGGCTTGGTTGTTCTTGCCAAGGATCTTACTAACTCAGCAGAGGCTCCTATCCTTCCTCTTCCACCAAGGTACAATCCCATAGTCCTACTTCTCCATTCCTTAATCTGATGATCCCTTTTTCTTAAAGTTGTGGCAATCTCTCCCCTGTGCAAATCCATCTTGCCAATGACAAAAAGTCAATGAAAACCGGGCATGGTGGTGCAAGCCTGTAATCCCAGCACTTAGGGAGGCTGAGACAGGAGAATCACAAGTTCAAAGCCTCCCTCAGCAATGGCGAGGTGCTAAGCAACTCAATGAGACCCTGTCTCTACATAAAACACAAAATAGGGCTGGGGATGTGGCTCAGTGGTCGAGTGCCCCCGAGTTCAACCTCCAGTACCCCCCCCAAAAGTCAATGAATTGCAGGGTTTAAAGAGATTGTTTCCTTGCTCTCCTCTTCAGCATTTAGATAATGGTGCCTGTGTATCTAAAGATAACCAAAGACCACCCCTAAGCAAACAGCCATGTACAACTGAGTCCCACAAGGGCACGGATGTTGTTCTGCCCATGGTATATCCAAGCACCTGAGAGTCTGACACACATCTCCACCCCATCCAACTCCACAGGATCAGAGTAAAATTCTGAAAAGTGGAACAAAGATGACAGGGATGACTGGAAGGAAGGGGAAGTCCACAAAGAGTACAGGGAAATTTCCAAAAAAACATTCCCTTCATTCTCACAATGTGCTGCATTATTTGTGGAAGTTAAAAGACCAAAAAAGAATCAGATTTTCAATTCCGTCATCTCAAGTATAAACTAAAAGCTGTATTTGCTGCACAGACTTTAGCAGAAGTGCTGTGCCTCCAGTTTTACAATTTCAACCAGCAGCTTATGTAAAAAAAAAGAAAAGCATGGGCACTATAGGTGGCCTCTGGATTGGAACATCACTAATGTCCTCTGTCCACTTCAGTTCTCTCTGGCCCTAATCTTCTCATATGCTTCTATTAAATACTTCACACTCTCCAAATAGAGATGATTTTTCAGCTGCATTTTTTTTTTTTAAGTAATGACCACCCACCTGAATAGAGGAATATTTCTGGCAAAGGAAAAAACTAAAGTGCAAAAACTGTACTGCAATGAAAAATAAAGCTCCAATCCACCCACAGACATCAGACCCAAGAATGGCAGCAGCAACAGGTGTTAGGGACTCCGAGATCTGCTCATTAGTAACCACTAAAGTGTGGGGTTAAGCAGACACACTTTGGAATCAGAAAGTTCAGGTCTGAGCCCCAGCCTTGCTCTTGGTCAAGGCTCTCACTTACTTTCACTCCTTTGTCCTGGGATCTCACTGAACATATCTGTCATCTGTAAAATCAGGGATAAGTAGTCCTATCTTGTATATCATTCAAGGAACACATTAGCACCTAACATGGGTTCCTGCAGATACTCAATAAATGTCGATTATTCTTAGCTATCTAATAATCATAAAAGCACAACAGTTTGGTCTCTTTTAAGTCTTTCAGCGCCCTCCCCACAAAAAAGGTGTGGATGTGTGAATATGTGTTTTCCTCGAAAGGTATCAATGAAATGTAATATAAGAAGGAAAATCCAATTCAAGTTTTAACTCAGGGACCAATTCACTTGCAACTTAAGAGTGTAACATCACCATCATTTTTTCACCTATAAAATGGAAATAATATACTGCACTAAACTTTGATGACCTCAGAGACAAATAAGAATCAATGAGATAACAGGTGATAAAAAAGATTTCACTTAAGAGAAAAAAGCGGGGCTGGGGTTGTGGCTCAGTGGTAGAGCGCTTGCCTTGCATGTGTGAGTCACTGGGTTCCCCTCAGCACCACATAAAAATAAATAAATAAATAAAATAAAGATATTGTGTCCATCTACAACTAAAGAAAATATATTAAAAAAAGAGAAAAAAGCAGTAAGTAAATTCAGAGTATGATTAATATTCAAATGTCATGCCCAATATTATAAATCAATGATGGTTCTTACATTTTCAAGAACATTAGCCTTTTAATCTGTTCACAGGGGCCTGTTACAAGCAGGAGGAGCTAAACAGCTGTTCCCTGCAGAGCCCAGCTCAGAAGTACAGTCCATGAAAGCTAAGAGTCTACCCCTGCCTAGTGGTCCAGCTTCTACCATCCTGTGCCACTTCTTAGATGGCAGCTCCAAGAGGAATTGGAAACTGGTTTTGATTCCACTTGGACATATCAAGCCAATATTAAGCAAAACTCTCACCTGTGAGACTACTAAACTGACCCCAAAAAAGGTCAATTCTGGGCATTTCTTCTTCTGCACTGAGTGGTATTAAGACCTCTCCTAGGGCATGCACCATCCTTTCTTTAAAAATGCAATACATGAACCAGGAGGAAGATCTCAAATTTTCCTTGTTTGATTTTTACTTCTAGGTCTAGAGGTGTGAGTTTCATTTAAAACCTACTATTAAAATACCAGGAGAAATGGAGATTAGCATAGGAAGGGGGAGGTGCTATTCTTTCTATTTTAAAGAAGCAGACAATCAAAGCTGCACCCATGTAGGGGTGGTGCAGACCTGTAATCCCAGCGGCTCAGGAGGCTGAGGCAGGAAGATGATAAGTTCAAAGCCAGCCTCAACAAGTGTTAGGTGCTAATAAACTCAATGAGACCTAGTCCCTAAATAATATACAAAATAGGGCTGGAAATGTGGCTCTGTGGTTGAGTCCCCCTGAGTTCAATCCCCCGTACCAAAAGAAAAACCCCACAAAAAATGCATCCAATTTCATCATCCCCACAGCAAGTCTTCCAAAACCAAAAAGGAAAGGAAAAATTCATTTATCATTACTGAATACCTACTATGTGCCAAGCAAGCAGTATGCTAAGTACTTTTCCCTACATTATTTCCAAAGGCCATTTTCTTTCTCACTCCTAGAAACACAAATAATCTTCTCATGTGGAGGAAAAAATTTCTACCTGGTAGTAAAGTTTTAAGACATCTCAAAATTTTAGGGCTGTAACTACAAAAAACAGCTTTGGCTGAGGATCCAGGTCCAAATTCTAAAAGATTCTTTCTAAGAGAAACACCTAAACATATCTTTCCTGTAATCTTGAAATTAACTCATGCTATTCAATACACTATCAAAAAAGTTTTGAATCTTTTATAACCTGGAGAACAAGAAAAACTCAGACTGAAATAACCTGGCCAATTTTCTGACCTAAGTGCATGCGACAATCAACTGTGGAATTTATAATATCCTCTTAAATATCCTTTAGAGGTGTGCTCACAGGAGAAGGCAATCACAACAATTAACCTCCATCTTTGTGGCAGGTCATGAGAAGATGACACGTTCCTACTGGCAACAGCAATTTGTAATAAGATGTCTTTCACACCATAAAATCTAACTCACTCTCACCCATGGGGTACAAGCCATCAACCTAAATGATTTTCTATGCAGCAAACTGTCAGAAGGGACCAAATACACACTGGTGTCCTGGTATTTAAATTTAAATGCCATTTTCTCCATCCACATCTCACTTTAAATTGAAAAAAGTAATAAACTTTTTTTAAAACAACAGCTGGAGTTATAGCTCAGTCAGCAGTTGCCTTGCATGTGTGGGGCACTGGTTTTGATCCTCAGAACCAGAGAAAAATTAATAAATAAAATAAAGGTATTGTGTCTATCTACAAGTAAAAAAAATTTTTTAAAAGAAACTAAAAAATACCATCCACAATTCATCTCCATTTTTCTGAATTAACCCATTTCATGTAAACCATAATTAATGTCTGCCTCAAACATCAACATTAAAAGAACATAAGTGTGATTTGTATTCTTGGAAATTCTTTCTCTGCATTCAGACTCTGGAGACAACTTAGCCAAGATATTAGCCCATGCCCCCTAATAGGATGAGGTACAGAGGACATACCTGGGGGGCCTGAATGACCCCTTCTTCCCAACTATCATGAAAGAGCTGGATGATGCCATCCATGCCAGGCTGAGATGCCAGAAACCTGCAACTGGCTGCCACATTTGGCTTTCTGTTAACATCAGGCAAGCCTCATTTCGGTGTAGAGCTCCTCAAGGTGCTTGTTAAACTAGGAATTTCCAGTGTGCCATGGAGACCCCCAATAGTGTTAACCACTTTCTAATACAATTAAGGAAAGAGGGTAGTCCTTAGATAAGAGGCTTAAGTGGCTACCATCACCCCATTCAGTCCACCTTCAATAGAAAATTCGTGTTCGCTCATGGCCACTTGCCATAACGACCTCAGCAACCCACACACAGCGCATGCCAGGTTCCAGCCCAGGTATACTCAGAAAGGATTTACCCCCTGGAGGCTGGGAAACTTCTGAGAAGCCGCAGGGAGGTGCGCAGCCCCTTCCCAAACCTCTGGACCCTGCTTAAGATGAATGATCTTTATCCTCGCAGTCCCTTGCCAAAAGTCCTCCCACACACATCAAATCCAAACCACTCTCCCCAATACTCCTACAACAAGCGGGAAGCCTCCCATAGCTTCCCCCAGTGTCTGCCTGACCTGGAACTGTGCGACCCGCACAGCCGAACTTGACCTAACATCCGACCCCCGGAGGTCAAGGACAGAGGCCGCGAAGGGCAGTACCCGCGAGGAGGGGGTATCCTAGCAGGCGCTGCCACCCAGCAAATAAAAGGGCTGGAAAGGAACGCCAGAAGGAGGCGCCAAGAGCCACCGCAGGGCGGCAGCCCGAAGGGCGGCCCAGGCGGTAGGTCTTCGGCCACATGTCCGGTCGCGGTAGTCACTCGCGCCAGAGCAGCCCGCCGCGGCGAGCCTGGGCCCCGGAAACCCTGAGCCCGGAGCGCGAGTGGGATGCGGATTCCCGGGACCGTTGAAGCCGGTCGAGGACTCGAAGACCCGTCCTCACCTCCGCCTCATGCTGCTGTGTCCCCCGGCGCCGGCGTCCTCGTGGCCGGCTGGGCCGTCCAGCCCTCTCCGGGACTCGCAGCTCCGCAGCCCAGAGCGCCAGCCCGCAGTGTCCAGCGCGGTGAGCAGCGGCAGCAGCAGAAGCAGCGGCGCCACCGCCGGTGACTGGGCCTGGGCGGGCACATGGGAGGGCGGGGGCTGCGGTCCTCCAGGCCCAACCACGGGACCCCAGCCCCGGGGGCGGGCGTGCTCAGTGAGTCTCTGCAACTGGCACGAGATCCGGTTCTCAAGACTCTATGGCTATCTCCAAGCTCAGGCTTTACCGTGATCTCAGGGATTATATACAAAAGGTAAAAGATTGGAGCTGTTGCCCCTCCTTCTTCCTGTCCACCCCCCTGCATGATCCATATGGTACATTCCTCAAATGCCCGCGGGGAGGGAGAGAGGGAAGAGGTGATTGGCTGGGACTCTTGGAAGGCCGCGAGGAGCCGCACAAAATGACCAATGGAAAAACAAGAGGGGCATATCAAAGCCTGCCAGATGGAGAGACGAAAGGATGCATTTAAAGGGGACTTGTTTGTTGCTCAATAGCTGCTATGAAACAAATGTAGAATTTTTTCCTTAACCTATCCAGAGGGGAAACAAAGAAAGTAATAGAACCTCAATTTGAGGGAAGAAAGAGCTAAAATAAAATGTAAGAGAGAACTGAATCGGATATGTTTATATGACTTTGGGTAGGTATGTAAGTTCAACTCTTGGCCTCGGTTTCCTCATCTAGTCCATTGAGGATATTGTACTACATTTGATCTCTGCTGACACTTCTCATATTTTGCGATCCTATAATCCTTGGGACCGGATTAGTAATGTCTACAATTTCAAGCATGATTCTTCATCTTTAAAGAACGTTGGTTGAAAGTAAGTAGACTTTCTGACAGCAAATCCTTTTTAGACACTTTTTGTAAAGACAAATTCAGTATTCTTTCTGGGATCCTCATCTCTTAAAAAAAAATCATTCTTATTTATGGATACACAGACACTTCCAAATATCTTATTTTCTGCTCTTCAAGAGTCAACTCTTGCTTTTCCTTCTCTCTTCCTCATACTCTAAAGAAGCTTCAATTAATTTTTTGTCTGTTGAACTGTCCCAAATTCCCCTGCTCAGCAACAAAGTCAGCCCTCTTTAGGGTTGCTAAAGTGCTTGTCCCTATCTGAAGTCTGTAACACACCACTTAACTGTGCATGGCCAATTGTGCTTTCAGTCACACTGCATGTCAATTTTAAGACTGCAAAAATTTGGGCGGAGGGGTGGGGGGAGGCACTCTATTTTAGAGCTTTTCACAGAGCAGCTAGGCCTACATTTTGCCTACCATGCTTTGGACCAACTCTACTATATTTATTTTGTCATTTTTCAACCTCTATCATCTGGTCACTCAACTTCCACCCAACCTGATACAGATGTTTAAGATATATCTTTTCTAATAGCACCACTCCAAGCCAGAACACTCATCTTCTATCTTTTGTACAAAGAATTCCAGAAAGTCCAATTCCTCCAGATAGTGTTCCCAGATCAATTACCAGAAGCTGCTTCCATTTCTACTCTGTGCCCTCCTAACTAATTTTCCATGCTGCCTGCCTCAATATGCATTCCTTATTGACATACTTCCTTTTCTCACCAGTGTACAGCCACAGCAATAACTTATGTTTATTAACTGTTTCCTATGTGCTAGGTATTTTGGGGAAGTGCTTTGCATGCATTATTTCATTTCACCCTCATATCACCTCTAAGAAGTTCCATTATTATTCCCATTTGTACTATTATTCCTCAAAAGAGGAAACAAAAGCTTAGAGAAGCTGATTTGCCCAAGTGCACACAGAGGTCTGATTTTAGTGCCCACTCTCTTAACCCTGAAAGAAAACACTATCTTGTAATTTTTTTGTGGTGGGGTGAGGAGGTGCTGGGAATTCAACCTAGGGCTTCATGCATGCAAAGCAAACACTCTATCATGCAGCCTGATCCTCAGCCTGCTGTCCCCCAATTAAGAATCTACTGCAGCCGCGCGAGGTGGCACAAGCCTATAATCCCAGCACTTTGGGAGCCTGAGACAGGAGAATCACAAGTTCCAGGTGAGCCTCAGCAAGGGCAAGGTGCTAAGCAATTCAGTGAGAACTTGTCTCTACATAAAACACAAAATAGGGCTGAGGATGTGGCTCAGTGGTTGAGTACCCCTGAGTTTAATCCCCAGTCCAAAAATAAAATGATGGGCTGGGGATATAGCTCAATTGATAAGTGTGTTTGCCTCACATGCAGAAGGCCCTGGGTTCAATGTCTAGCATCACAAAAAAAAAAAAAAATGAATCTACTGCATTCCATAAAAAAGATGATGTCATATAGTCATACACTTATGTTTTACCTTTATTTCTATACCTGTAATATAATTTGAGCCTCAAAACAACCATGTAGAAGTTTGTTTACAGCTCAGAGAGGCTGATCGATTTGGCCAAGGTAAGAAGGCTGGTAATGATGGAGCTTGGTTTTCCATGTTGTGTATTCTTTCCACTGCAATCCCCATTCCCTCATTCCCTGAGTGAACATAACCTTTTTTTAAAAATTTTTATTTTGTAGTTGTAGATGGACAGCATGCCTTTATTTTATTTGTTTCATTTTTATGTGGTGCTAAGGATCTAATGCAGTGCCTTACACATGCTAGGCAAGTGTTCTGCCCCTCACCTACAGCCCCAGCCCCTGAACATAACCTTTATATGTATGTAACAACCAGATAACAATTATAAGCAATAAGGAAATAAATACAAAATAGCAAGACCTATGTTATGGAGTTTTGGGAAGAATGGTATAAGAAGTGTTTACAATGGACAGAAAATAAGGAAGACTTCTATTAAGGGTGAGAAGCATGGATAGTTATTTCTACTGGTTTGCTGTCCATATTTGGCTCATGAGCTTATGTCTTTGACACATTGGCAAATTCAATAGCAAAGGGCAACAAAAACTGCTCCCATTGCCTAGAATGCTTGGCAATTAAATGGGCCCCATATCCATGAGGAAGGGACTTATGTGTGCATTGCCTCTACTGACCAGCTCCTGGAAGTTCTACATTGTTATTCAGTAAAGTCCTGCTCCACTGGCAGTTGTAACACAGCCCTGAAAATATTGAGTGGGCTAATGACTTCATTCTTTCTAAACTGTTGAAATTCTCACAGGGGTGAACAAACTAGCAAAATTGTGTGGGAGTAACAATATTGATTAATAAACCTGAGCAAGATAATTCTAAAGCCAACTCCTGAATTGCTCTTTGCCTGTCCCAGTCCTGCTCAATCCAGTTAATTTTCACTCAGAACATGCCTGTCTTTTCTCATCCCCAGAGAGCTCTAAATGTCTCTATTCATCTGGGTATTTTATTTATGGATTCAAAAATTTGGGGTGGCACCTTCTACGAACAAAAAACTGTCAGGTTGTGTGTGGTTATCCTGTGGATCACACATGAAGCACGTACTTCCTAAGTGGATAAGGGTGATAAACATCAGACCTACTCTGGTAAGGGATGAGTCAGACTGAGTGCCTTAAAGAGTGTGGGATAGGATTCCATTCTGTTTGTGTGTGTGTGTGGTTTGTTGTTTTGGTTTTTTTGAGACAGGATCCTGCTATGTTACCTAGGCTGGTCTAGAAACCCTGGGCTTAAGCTATCCTGCTGCAGCTTCTTAAGTAGCTGGGACTTACAGGCATGTACCTCTGCACCCAGCTTCATTGTCATTATTTTGACATATATATTTTCCTGTATTTTTTCCATGAACATGTGTATATAGTTTTTTTTTTTTTTTCTGAATAAACCATTCCACTTTGCAACCTACAGTTAATGGACTAAGAATTTTTCCGGTCTGGGGTTGTGGCTCAGTGGTAGAGCGCTTGCCTAGCATGCGTGAGGACTGGGTTTGATTCTCAGCACCACAGACAAATAAATAAAATAAACATCCATTGACACTAAAAAATATTTTAAAAAAAAAGAATTTTTCCATGCCACTATATATTATTTGAAAACATGATTTTAAATGGATGTATCATATGACTATACTTTACATTATTTAACCAAGATTTGATTTTTGGTCATTAAGATTATTTCCAATTTTTCATTATTTTATGTAACTTCAAGGTTTATCTATGTATGTGTTTATATATTTCTATGACTATTTCCTAATACTTCTAAAAATAGAATTGCTTGGTAAAAGGATATGTACATTTTTCATTTCATGTATATTGCCAAATTGTCTTTCAGGAAATTAATACAAGTTTATATTCCTACCATCAATATAGAATGGATGTATTTGCCTGAACCCTCACCAACCCTGAGCATTCCTCTTCTTTTGTTATCTTTGCCAATTTGATAGATGAAAAAATTATTGTTTTAATTATTGAAGTGTAATGAAGGCTTTACTACTCCCCCTACTCCTGGGGTAGTTTAGATGGAATTTCCCACAACCCCTTTCTGGACTTGAAGTGAATGCAGAATGGGAGCTACTGATAGCCATTTTGAGTTATGAAGGTCAGTCTTTCCCTTCCAAGCATTCCAAATATCACACCAATTACTGCCACGTAATCAGTTCATTATGAACCCTAGGGGTGTTCAGCTCGAAAGTACCTCCAGGGAAATCCTAAGCTGTTTGTGGTCTAAGGGCTCCCAAATGCCTTGGACAGGCTCAGGTGTTCATACTATCTCCATAGGATATGAGAGTGGAAAAGGAGGAGCAGAGTGGTTTGGAACAAATTTGATTCCAGAGCTGCCTCCATTGTCACAAAGACCTCCTGAAGACATAGGACAGGACAGGTTTGATGTCTTTGCACAAAGACATCATATAGGACTAGCTCTGAGCCAACCCAGTCTGCTGCAGAAAAGCAGAGGGGATCCATGGACTGGGTGTTGCAGAGCTGCAGGATTTCATCCTGGGTTCTGGAGTTTATCTCTAGGCTAACATCTCACAGATTTAAAAAAAGTAGAAATCTTTTACTTTCTAACTAGTTCCTGACTGATTTGCAAGTTTTCATCCTGTGAGCATTTCCTTAATTTTTAAGGAAATTAAAATACAGCTTGACAAAATTACAAATGTTCTTATGCACCAATTTTTCATAGTGCAATGACAAAAATTTGAGAGGGGTTTCCCCTAATTGGCATATGTATACTGTGTAGTAGCCAGAAACTCTATGTTGCAAAAGCAGGAAAAAACAAATTAGGACTTTGTGGAAGAAGTCTCTAGTCACTAAAGTCACTGCAAAATAAAATCTAGAACCACCACATCATAATCATCATTAAAAGAGAAATTCCTGGGGCTGGGGTTGTGGCTCAGTGGCAGAATGCTTGCCTCGCATATGTGAGGCACTGGGTTCAATTCTCAGCACCACATATTTAAAAAAAAGATCTGGGGGCTGGGATTGTGGCTCAGCGGTAGAGCGCTTGCCTCGCATGCGTGAGGCCCTGGGTTCGATCCTCAGCACCACATACAAAGCAATAAAATAAAGACATCGTGTCCATCTACAACTAAAAAAATATTAAAAAAAAAAAAAGATCTATCAACAACCAAAAATAAGAGAGAGAAATTCCTAGAGTCCTGCTATAACTTGCAGGAAGACTCTTCCCTGAGCCCATTCTGACTGGGGTTCTTGAAAGTCCCTAGGAAACTCAGCAAATTTTGCCAACAGGATTTTGTCTTTTCTAGATGTCTATCTTAATATTCAATTCCAGCTTAGAAAAATTTATATGCACATGATTTTATATATGTATTTATATTCAACAGGGCATAGAGTCTCTGAACACAGGCCTTAGAATTTCTGCACCATATATCAAACAGGAGTAAATATTACATATGTGCAGAATTCAAACAAGTAAACTAACCTAGTAATTGGTTCTTTTGCATGTGTACGTATCTGTGTGTGTCTCTGTGTGTGGTCAGTACTGGGAATTGAACCCAGCTGTGCTCTACCACTGAGCTACACTCCCAACCATTTTCATTTTGAGGCTGGTTCTAGCTAAATTGCTGAGGCTGGCCTAGCAACTTGTGATCCTCCTGCCTCAGTCCCCCGGGTAGCTGGGATCACAGGCATTTGCCACCATGCCCAGTTGATTCCTTTTGGGAAGAATCATACCAGGTGTTTTCCAATCCTACTTGCTCAGACAGATTGCTCTTAAAATTAAAAACATTATTAGCTTCAAAATTACATGTGGTAAAGGTCAAGTTCAACCCAAATGAATATGACTATTTTACATAGCTATGTTTTCAATTGTGAAAGAGCAAAAAAGCTGAAAATAAAAACAAAAAACAACCAGAGTGATAGGAACTGAGACAAAGAGGAGGGAAAGGGCAGAGACAGCATATGATAGCATACGTTTAGGAAGTGGAATAGTGATAGATGATGCCCTGATAAAGCTTCACGATGAAACTAAAGAACTTGAAACCCCTTGAAATCAGCATTTTCAGATTGAAGACAAGACACATCCAAGTGGATCAGCTTTTTATAGGGATGTAAATGATGTAAAACCTTCCTTTATCTGAACTTAGTAAAGGCATATACAAGATCCCAAATTCTCTTTCTCCCAAATGGGATCATGTGAACTGTTGTTTGATGTAAGCCTTTGATTCTTTTTCATTCATTCATTCATCCCTAGGTTTTTTTGATAGACAAGGCAAACTGTCTGAGACAGAGGGTCTGACCTCAAGGGTCACCATATGCAGAGAAAATAAGAAAGTAAGGAAAATTCTTGCAAGTTGGAACATGCTACTCCTAAGACGGAGAAGGCTTCTATCTTAGTAATCAGGGGAAAATTATGAAGGAAGGGCTGCATGATCCCTCCAAAGAGAAGTAGGATTTCTTCATGGGGAGATGGAAAAGAAGGGTATCCCAACTGAGACTCTTCTTGTCCTCATTCCCACTTGTAAAGAATAAGCACAGTTCCTACTGCTCTTTAGCTAGAACTTTCAAAACACCTGACTGCCCTTGGGGGAGGAGGGGTGGTGGGTTAGAAGGAAAAAGAAATTGAAAGGATAAATGCTAACTTGTATGAATCGAGGGATGAGTGGAGATTTGAATCTCTTGAAATAATCTTGACTAGGGGTGTGTAGCTTAGTGGTAAAGTGTTTGCCTAGGATGCACAAGGACCTGAGTTTCATCCCCAGCAGGGCAGAAAATTTAAAAACAAAAACAAACAAACAAACAAAAAAAGTCCACAAAGAAGTTATTCTCTTTTTATTTATTTGTGCCTTTTCATTTTAGGAGAGGATAAAGTATGGAGCACACTTTTGTAATAAGAAAAAGTAAATATGATTTCAAAACAGCAGCCCCACTGCCAACAAAACAAAACAAAACAGAAAAGGGTTTGAGAAAAACATTCTTATCTCTTCCAGATGTTATGGTCTTTTAGGTCCTCAGGCCACCTCCATGATCACAGGTCCTCAGTACTGTCTTTCACTATGTTTGGAAAACTACCCCGTATGTATTAATAAGGCAACACTAACATAATTGACAAGGAGGTAGAAATATAAAACCTACCTATAAGATAGTCTAGGCTTCTTGGGCCACATGTCCCTAACCTTATAAAGAAACTACTTTTATTTCCTAAAATTCTTGAATTTCTGACAACAAAACTTCTCAGGAAGAGTAGACATAAGAGAGTTGACAGTCATCAGTAGAGCAAAAGCCAAGACACCACTATGGACTCCACTCCTGCCTGCTGGGAAACTTCATTGAAAACTTGAGGATGGGGGTCAAGATTAGAGCTGTAGCTCAGTGGTAGAATGCTTGCCCAGCCTGCCAGAGGTCCTGGGTTCCATCCTCAACACTATCAAAGAAAAAAGCCCTCAGAGGAGGAAGGGAGGAACCTCAGTGAAGCTGAAACTAGGCAACGACAGGCTGAAGCTTATTATATAAACTTGAGCTTGCCCCTTGATTTGTCACTTAATGAGTGCTGTATAGTGATGCCCTCAACTCCCAGGCCCAGGGCTTCCAGACAAGACTTGAGGTAGCCAGAGCCTTCTAGCCAGTCTCCTGCAGGATCACCTTGTCAGTTCATCCCAGAGTGCTGTTGAAATATCATCTTCTACATGTGTCATAACATGACACACACACACAGGTAGGATTTCAGGATGCATGGTTACTCTATGATCAAATGATAAGAACTGTTGCCTTGCCAGAGGCTATGTGTTCTGAGTCCTGAGCTGGGATGTTTGACTGCATTAGTTTCATAATGGACATCTGTGGTTTTTGGTCACCCACCATCCAGGCTCCCTGTTTCTCAGCAACAAGGACCTGCATGTAGCCCGGTGGGAATGTGGATCAAGGTGCCTGTGCTTCTCAAGGAGCAGCCTAGGTCACTTTGCCCTCTCTTCTTGAAATTTGAGTGTTAAACAGAGAGCCACACAAAAACTGAAAATGATCAGAGCTGATTCATCCTGTCAAGAATACTCATCCTCTCAAGAATACCCTGAAGAAGGAAAGCAGTCTATTTTTCAGATCTTCTTAGCTGCCTAGATTATCGTCTTTCCCAAGACCTGTTTACTTTTCTTTCATTCATTTAAATGAGTTAATTCATAGCAATCCAATACATTTCTTCCATCCTTCCCCAAAGTTAGTCCAAGAGACTATTTCTGTTGTTTGCAAAAACAATGAAGGAGGAGGAGGAGGAGGAGGAGGAGGAGGAGGAGGAGGGGAAAGAAGAGGAAGGAGGAGAAAAAAAAGAAAACCCATCAGTATACATTCTTATCCTCCTAAGATCCTAATGAGGTTTTAGTATAGCAAAGTTAATAAACTTCCCAAGGTCACATGTCTAATTAGTGCCATGGCCAGAATTTGAATCCAATTCTGTCTAACATGAGGGCATGATGAGAATGAGGATTTTGTCTTGAGAAAAAGATGAGTTCAAATTTCTTCTTCCCTGCTTTTTGCGCTAAAAATGCAGTCACATTAATGTCCGCATTATAGTAACTTTCTCTAAATTAGGAAAATGAGAAGAATAGTGTTCCATTCACAGAGCTATTGAGGGTTGATGAAGATGACATATATGAAAGTACCTGGCCTAGCGTATGTCTAACAAATATTAATGTCTCCTCCACTAACAGTGAAAATCATGATAGCTACATAGTAAAGTAATTGACACCTTATTTAGTCCAAAATTACTAGATTACCACTTCTGACTTATTCCAAGTACAATGTCTCTCCCTCCCTCCCTCCCTCTCTCTCTCTCTTTCTCTCTCTCTCTCTCTCTCTCTCACACACACACACACACACACACACACACAGAATTTTGTTCATGGGAATTTCCTTCCCATTATCTCTGTCTCCCCCACCCTTATTACTTTTTTAAACTTGGGCATTTCCTGGTGTTCTGTCTGTGGACTGTCTACCAGGAAACTCAGATACCCTTAGGAAAAAAAAGAGGATTGGGCAAACATCAATATGCACACAGTCTGAGTCTCCTAATGCAGCTTGTCTTTGGAGAAGGAACAGGGTAAGAATTTTCAACCCTCTTCAGGATGATGAAAATGAGGCACATGGGGCTGGGATTGTGGCTCAGTGGAAGAGTGCTTGCCTTGCATGTGTGAGGCACTGGGTTCCATCCTCAGCACCACATAAAAATAAATAAAATAAAGATATTGTGCCGATCTACAACTAAAAAAAGAAAGAAAGAAAGAAAGAAAATGAGGCACAGAGAGACTACATGTACAGACAACCAAAGGTTAAGGAGAACCCAGGAATATATACTAGGCTATTTGATCTGAAAATAACAGAGCCCAGAAGGAAAGAACAGATTTCCCATGTTGTCATCTTTGCTCCTGCCTCCACTTTCTTCTCCTTCCCTTTTCCCACATTAAAAGAAAAAGCTCCATCATTAAACATTCACATTATGCAAATGTCTAAGAAAGTTCTCCCAGAGCACTGTTCAATATGTATCTTGTCCTTCCCCTAAGAGGTATGACCTACTTAATATGTTCTTACATTCCTGCCCACCTTGAGCTACATCCCCAGCCCTGTTCTTAACAATTCTTTTTAAGAATTGGAAAAAGTCCCCGAAGGTATGTTTCTTATATTGGAAAATTAAAGTCTCCTTACTACACATAGTTAAAGAGAAAATGTTATTTGTATTAAGATCTCTGATGCTTCTTTAGAGATAAATTTAAGGTTTCCCAGGCCTGTGATTATGAAAAGCACAACTAAAAGTTGGCTCTGATGTTTCATCAGTCTGTCAGTAAATACAAACTACCTGCCCTGAGCAAGGACTTTACCAAAATTAACATTAGCTTACAGGAAACATGAAAGAAAATCCACACAACTTGACTTATTCAACATAATTGTAACTTTTGGGATTTTTTTTAAAATTTTTTATTCCTGATTTTATTTTTAATTTCCTTTTTTTTTTTTTTTTTGGTACTGGGGATTGAACTCAGGGGTACTCGACCACTGAGCCACATCCCCAGCCCTATTTTGTGTTTTATGTAGAGACAGGTTCTCACTGAGTTGCTTAGCGCCTCGCCGTTGCTGAGGCTGGCTTTGAAATCGCGATTCTCCTGTCTCAGCCTCCCAAAGTCCTGGGGTTACAGGCATGCGCCACTGTGCCCAGCTATGGCCCTGGTTTCTAGGGCCAAGAAAACAACATCTTACATAGTAATATGAATAGTAGTATGGATTTCTCCTTCCCTTCTTCTACATTCATAGCCTTTTACTCTTTTTTTTTTTTTTTTTGTGGTGCTAGGGATTGAACCTATGATAAGCAAGCACTCTACCACTAAGCTACAGTCCCAGCCCTTTTATAAATTTTATTTTGAGACAGGGTCTAAGTTGCCCAGGCTGGCTTCCAACTTGTGATCCTCCTGCCTCAACCTCCCAAGTTGTGTGCCATCACACCAGGCACAATCTTTTTTTTTTTTTTTTTTTTAATATTTTTTTTTAGTTGTTGATGGACACAATGTCTTTATTTTATTGTTTTGTATGTGGTGCTGAGGATCGAACCCAGGGCCTCACGCATGCAAGGCAAGCCCTCTACCGCTGAGCTACAATCCCAGCCCTCCAGGCACAATCTTAAAGGTTTTATTTGAGGGTTCTTTGTTATTGAAAAGTTGATATAACAGCAGCAAATGTTTATTTTTTTTACTTACACTTAGTTACTTAGATACTGGAGATTGAACCCAGGGGTACTTTTCCACAGAGCTACATTACCAGTTTTTAAAATTTATTTATTAAATTTTTTTTTGGTTTGTTTTGAAACAGGGTCTTATTAGGTTGCTGAGGCTGACCTTGAATTTGTGGTCCTCTTGCTTCTGCCTCGGAGATTAATTATAAGTACGTGCCATCACATATAGCCAGCAACTGTGTTTTGAACACTGAAAACTCATCTATAAACCATTGCTTCAGCAGAGCTACTTGTACATGCGCATTTAATCTTCTACATGGACACAGATTGAAGTTACAAACATGACATGACATGCTTGCTTTTGCATTCTACTATTGTTCATTTTATTATGAATCTTTACCATGATACTTCCTACTTGTCTCTGGCCTTGTGTTTTTGTGATGAATGCAAAATACTGTATTGTATTTATGTACCACAAATTTCTAAACTGTTCCTGTAATATTGGACATTTCAGCTATATCTATTTTTTCTATTATAATAACACAGTAGAGGATAAGTAGAGGATATCTTTTTTGTATTTGGAATTTTAAAAATCTTTGTTGCTGGACAAGGTGGTGCTTGTCTCAGGTACTCAGGAGGCTGAGACAGGTATTGCTTGAGGCCAGGAGTTAGAGACCAGTCTCAAAACAAAAACAAAATAAGAAAAACTTTCTTAATTAACTTTATGAGAATTTGTGGGTGTGATAATTTTATGGCTTTTCCTATGTATTATAATGTTGCATTCCCCCCAGATTTTATCAATTTACAATGCAACCCATAATAAGCAATGCAATTTTACTTTAACTGCCATAGCACTACATTGTGGTTTTTAAAAAATTGTTAATCATTAGCAAGAAGTAAAATAGTATCACAATTTTGCTATAATTGATGCTTATTGCATTTCCTTCCTCATATGGATGATTTTCTTCTTATGGACTGTGAATTTATCCATGGATTTTTGTGTTTTGTTTTGTTTTTGTGGTGCTGGGGATTGATCCAGAGCCTTGCATATTTTAGGCAAATGCTCTACAACTGAGCTACATCTCTAGCCCCATGGAGGGTTTTTGCTTGTTTCTGCTTTTAGCATCTAATCAGGTTTGTTTGTTTGTTTGTTTGTTTATTTTAGTATTGGTGGTAAACCCAGGGCCTCATGCATGCCAGGCAGGCACTCTACCTCTGAGCTACATCCCTAGCCCCTCTAGTCAGGTTTATTGAGGTGTAATTTACATGTCATAATATTTACTCTTAGTGTGCAGGGTATGACTTTTTTTTTTTTTTTTTTTTAGTATCAGGGATTGAACTCAGGGGTACTCAACCCTATTTTGTGTTTTATGTAGAGACAGGGTCTCACTAAGTTGCTTAGTACCTAACTGTTGCTGAGGCTGGCTTTGAACTTGGGATTCTCCTGACCCAGCCTTCCAAAGTGCTGGGATTGCAGGCGTGCGCCACCGCACCTGGCCAGGGTATGACTTTCAACAAATAAGTACAATTAAAGAATAGTTCTATGCTGAAAAGTTTCTTATACTCTTTTATTATAAAATTCTCTCCTATACCTCCAGCCCTAGGCAATTGCTAATCTGTTTACTTTCACTAAAGTTTTGTTATTTCCAGAATGTCATATAATACAGTAGGTAGCGATGCATGGAATTATAATGCTTTTTAAAAAATTGAAATGTTTACTTTTTTCCTTCTGCAGGATTAAAAATGCTTTATTAAAGGTTTGGTTCAGGTTGGGGGTATAGCTCAGTGATAGAACTCACACTGAGCATGTGTGAGACCCTGGGTTCCATCTCCAGCACCAAACAAACAAGCAAAATATATACTGAATTCTATGTTTTTTGCTAACTTTTCTAAAATTTCACTTTTTAGTATTTCAATGATTCAACTCTAATTTCCTTCAGTGATTGCTGAAAGGCAATGAATTTAAAGGTAATTTGACTATGACTCCCACTAAGAAATACATTTATGTAAGAACTCATTGTACAAAAACATCATATACATAAAACTGAAACACACATTCTAGAAAATAAAACTTCACTTCACTACACGTGAAGTACTCTGATATTTTCTATTCTATTTGCTTTTGCCCTTTTGAAAATGCTGGACATGACCCACCAACTTGATTTCATGGCTCACTGATGTTACAATCTACAGTTTGAGAACTGTTGCATTCTATTAAAGCATCAAAAACTCCCTACTATCTCCACTATGAGTTTGGGTAGTGTTTACAAAGATGAACTGATAGACATAGATCAAGTCAGATCTACTGGACATTTTCCTCCAGTGACCTGTGAAGTAAATTGCTTTTTAAAGAGAATAGTTATTGATGGTTATGGTGGGAGGGGACAGTGAGAAATGAGACCTTTTTTTTGCTATTCCTGGGTTAGGCATCTAGTGGGTTGGTAGCCTTCACAGGGTTGGCCCCAACTACCTCGTGAGGTGAATCCTTTCTGAATTAACCTGTCAAAAAGGGGTATTAGGGCTGGTAGTAGCAGAAGCCCCTGTGAGTTATGTAGAACTGGTCAGCCCTAATTTAGCGAGAGAGGCTATGAGCTGGCCAGGTGTAGAATACCCATAACCATCTTGACAGTGAAATCCTGAGGGAGACCCTGTAGGAGGCTCAGGCAGGGAAAGTGAAGGCATTGTTTTAGGAGGTCAGGGTGACTACAGGAAACCAAGTAATGTTCTGTGGCTATGCACAGACTAGAAAAACAATGAGTAAAAGGGAGGATGGAGGTGGTTATAACTGGAGGTTGCTTGGCAAGGAGGCACAAGGAGAGGGTTTGGTAGGTCACTAACTGGGAAAGCAGAGACAAGTAATCTGGCACAGCAGTGTGGGAAAGCTGTGGCCATTCTGCGTTGGGAGATACCTCTCAGTCCCTCCCTGAGTGACCCTGGCACACAAGGCTTTGTAGTTCCAATCCAGTGGGTTATATGCTCTTTACACAGTGACTTAACTCTCTTACCGACTCATGAGGTAAATGATTGAACTTGCCAAGGTTTTCAGAAGACTCAGTACTGTCATTTATGCCTACCCTTTTCTCTGTCTATCCAAAATGAAAGCAAGAGCCTTAGGAAGCTGACTGGAGAAGTTCTGCCAACAGATTGGTAGATAATACATTCTAGTATATTTTAAAATTTAGCTTCATGGATCATGGCTGTGGCTCAGTGGTAGAGCACTTGCCTAGCTCTAGTTAGGCACTGGGTTTGATCGATCCTCAGCACCACATAAGAATAAATAAATAAATAAAGGTATTGTATCCACCTACAACCAAAAATATATTTAAAAAATAAAATAAAATTTAGCTTCTTGGGCCCAGAGTTCTAAGGCCTTACCTAATTGTCCTTGAGCCCCTTAGGCATTGCAAACTTGCTATGTAATTTCTGCCTCCTACCTGCTTCCCAGCATTTATGATTTGTGAATATTCATGAGATAGCTTTAGAATATAAGGGTTAGAAGAACCTTTTTGCCCTGCAGTCTGCAAGAGTACTTGTGGAGAAGATCTTACCCTGGTGCTCCAATTTTCAGGAAATCTCTAGGTTTTCCCTCAAAGACTTCAGAGGTGTTTGAGACATTTTAAAGTGTATCAGGCCTAAGAAAGGTAAGACTATAATTCCTAGATGACCTTGCTTTTTCCTTCCCTATAGTGACCCTTGCATCCCTACCTCTTCCTCTTCTTTCCAAATATCCATCCTCCTTGCAGTGGGTGGATGGGAGATTTACATATGTGATACATAGACATGAAGTCCATAAATCTAAGGGGCCACAGCTTTCACTTTACAGTCTTGCAAAGGTACACATCTCCTTTTCTCCTTGCTCTGAAATATAGGTCAGAACATTTCATTTAGTGATGGGATCTATTCTGAGAGAGATTCTTCCTTCCTCCTCTGAAACATCACCTTCATTCTCAGCTTCTTTGAGCAGCCCAAGTCCGGGCCAGATCTCTTTGCCTGCAGCTTCTAGGCATTCATGACAATTATATACCCCGCCCTATAATAGCAGCCTATTAGAGAAGCTAAATTATTACCAAATTCACTTGGCAAAACTATCATCCTGATGATTAGAACAGTATATTTCAATCTTAGCTCATTAGACTCATCTGGAAGCTTAAAAAACAAACAAACAACAACAACAAAACAAACAAAAACAACAGTGTTTAGGCTGTATCCCAGATCAATTAAATCAAAATTTCTGGAGGATGGGACCTAAGCATTGGTATTTTTTTAAAGCGTAAGCATTCCCCCCTCTCCCTCCCCCAAGTGTTTCAATACGTAGTCAGGGTTAAGAACCAATGAATAGTACTGCAGGGACCACTGGTTCAGCTTTGAGTTTATTTATCTTTCATTCTAACAAGGTTTCACCTTTCCCTTGAACCTTTCCGACAATTAAAATTCTAAATAGTTGATCACGGTACTAGACCAGTAAGAAAGGTTTGGGTGGGGGGAGGGGAGGAAAAGCAAGAGGCTCGAAGGCAAGGGAAGGACTTGATACACAGAAAATACTTTGCCACGAAATCATAATCATTTGATTCCAAAACAAGTACAACCCTCTAGAAGTCATTTGGCTCGTCTCATGGCTTCCAGGAGGGAATGAACTTAACCGTCCCTTTGTTAAAGATCCTGAGGAGAAGCACTTTCGCTGGTTCATTGCAGCCTGGGAGTTCATGCATACGTGTGAGCCTATTTCATCTTTGGGCCTGTTTACTGAGCTATGTAGGCAAGCGCTGACGCCCTCTACTGGACTAAAATAGATGTCCCTCCTCGTGTAACAATTGTTTTCTCTGGATGAGCTAATGGATTCACTTTGAGCTCACCAGAAAGGACAGGGCTTTGCTAGGAATCTTAGGGCATTCTGACATCTGACATGCCACTTTTTTGCCTAGGGTCGCTCTTTCTTTGATTGCAGACAGAAACATAAATAAAATTGGATTATAGTGGCTGGGAAACTGAACTCTGCTGCTTCTTTCATATCTCTGGGGTGTGTATTTATGATGATGGTATCTTCACTGGTGGGGTGTTGTGTGATAATGAAGACACGGATACTGGGGGTGTAGTTCCCACTGGTTAAGAGAGTAGAGCGTTTAAAGGAAGACCTAGAGATGTCAGAAAGGCAAATGCAATTTAAAGTCATAAGCAGTTTAAAGATGTGATTTTAAAAAGAGCCATCAACCGAGCAAAACCTTGTCATTTAGGAGATCTGCTCAAAGGAAAATTTGATGGTACGTACCAATTAGGGCTTCAAATCAACATCTTCTCCATCAGCGGCGAGTGTCTGCCTCCCCAGGGTCAATCGGTCCTCAGAACACAGGTGCCATAGGTATGGCTGCACACAACTTAAGTGCTGCACGCTGCACTTGCAGTTGGAATCACACAGGAGGTTAGCATCGGGAGGCTTCAGGGTGCATCCTTTTCACTCCTTGTCCCTTACTCCCAGTCCTCTCAGGATCCGGAAATTCACGGTGGAAATAGGAAGGAATGAGATGCTGGCTTCTTCCTCTCTGTTGGTTCTTACCAAGGCATCTCAGCTGCGGTTGGAGAAGTCAGTGCGGCAGCAGCGGAGCTGGCTGCGGGCTCTTAGCGGTTGCCATAGTAACCAGGCGCCCGCGGCTCCTGCGGTAGCTGGGGAAGGCTGTGGAGAGAAGGTAACAGATTAGTGGTGACGAATGGACGTTCTCCTGGGCATCATCAGTTGAGCTACAAGGGACCTAGGAGAAGTGGAGTTCTGGATGGTACCACCCATAAAGTCCATTCTTGAGGCTCAAACCAAAACCAAAACCAAAACATTCCTCCTCGTCTTTTTTCTCTTTCTTCCCCATCCCCAATGCCTACTTCAATACTTTTTTAAAATCTTTTTTTTAAGTTATAGATGGACACATCTTTATTTTATTTGTTTTTATGTTTTATTTGTTTTTTATATTTCATTTGTTTTTATGAATCGAACCCAATGCCTCACATGTGCGAGGCAAGTGCTCTGCCACTGAGCCACAATCCCAGCTCTACTTCAATACTTGAAAGAACATTTTAAGGATTAGAAATTCCATCACAACCCTTTAGGCTACTTGCCCCAGAGAATTCTCCTGTATACCGAGCTGATGTTTTCTAGGCTTACCCTTTAAAATACACCTCCCAGTAGTGTCAGCTGAACTCTGGGGAGCTGGAGAAGGAACAAAGAGTTGAATGCTGAGCAAGTCACTTAACCTGTCTGAGTTGTGGTAAATTTCAACAGTAGGAAAGATACAAAGTTGTCTTACAAAATGGAAAAACTCTATAAAATTAAGTTGCTATTATTCCTTTTGCTATTTTGATGGTGGTAGGTTTGGGCTATAACTCTGAAAGACACAATCCCAATTACCATATCCTGAAATGACCTCAAATCCCTAAAGTCTAAAATCCCTAACGATCAACATTTCAACAATATAATTCTGGGGAAAATTTTTAAAAAGTTCTTCAAAAGATATTTACTTATATTTTACAAAGGGATTTATTTGAGGATACAAAACCATGCAGAACACTTCATAGGCCACTTTACCCAATAGAATAGGCAACAATAGCACACATATTTTTAAAAATTTTTTTCTAGTTGTTGATGGACCTTTATTTTATTTATTTGTATGTGGTGCTTAGAATCGAACCCAGTGCCTCACACATGCTAGGCAAGCACTCTACCACTGAGCTACAATGCTAGCCCCGCACACATATTTTTGCAAGCATAAACACTCAAGTATACTCAGGACAGTCATATGAATAAAACAGTTATGAACACACAAACTGTACTTATAGGTACATAGGTAAAAAAGTGAAATGTATGGAATGCTTAGCAGTATTGCTGGTAATTGTGTGCACTCAGCTTTTTAAGGGCAAAAATCAGAAATACAATATAAGTCTTATGATAACATTATCCAAAAAACACAATGGGTCACTACTATGTATACAGTCACTCATAGAGCTGGGATTTTGAGAACTTTCATCTTTCACAAATGCAGATGTACAAAAAGGGCATCTCTTCACTTATTGAAGTTTCAACATCTTCATGTACATGAACAATGCTTACACACAAAGTCAACATTAGAATGATGCACTTCTCAGAGTGAATTTTGCAAAAAGTGCATAAACCAAATGGGAACTTTAAATATCTTTACATAATCTATACCTCCAGTATTGGAAATTATGCAAGATAAATATCTAGCATAGAAGATTCTAAAAAAAATAATGCTGGCACTTAAAATTCTGGAAAAAATGAAGAAAAAAGACAAAAAAGAAAAAAAGCTAAAAAGAAAATTAAACATGTGAAGAGGTGTATTACAGGGATAAATTATGGATAATTGTGTGGAGGTGGTCTGTAAGAGTTGGCCAACTTTCATGAGCATTAACTATATTTTGATGAATTGTGAATATTGTAATAAATAGCTACTTTTTTTCTTTTAGGGAATGGCTCTCCTTGGAGAATAAATTCATATCCACTTTCTATGTGGCATGGTTCTTTTTGAAATTCTTCTATGATTCAGTTCACACTGACATGAAAATTCTCTATTAAATTTTCCCATTTTCTGTGTCAGGCTTTTTTGTTGTTTGGGGTATGTGGACATCTATCTGCATGCACTGCACACAGACCACAGATTTGGTGGAAACAATACTGCTGATCAAATAGCAACACCACTGATTAAATGTTTTCTTAGCCTACTGTGCACATAATTATTTTCCAACCAGTTAGTGAATTTGCTGGCTTCTTCAGATAAATGCAGCTTTAATTCATTAAAATCTCCTGTAATTTCATCAGCTCTTGTAATTTCATCAGCTGGAAGGAATGCCAATGTAGGCAAATGATGCATTTTTAAACATTCAGTCTTTGATTTTTTTATTTTCTATTTTTTGATGGTACTGGGGATTGAACCCAGGGCCTTGAATATCCCAAGCAAGTGCTCTACCACTGAGCTACACCTCCAGCCCAAATGATACCTTTTTTTTCCCTTTCCTTTTGGTACTGGAGATTGAACTCGGGGGTACACATCCCAAGCCCTATTTTGTGTTTTATGTAGAGACAGGGTCTCACTGAGTTGCTTAATGCCTCACCTTTGCTGAGGCTGGCTTTGAACCTGCGATTCTCCAGTCCTAGCTTCCCAAAATGCTGGGATTATAGGCGTGCACCACCAGGCTTGGCTCCAAACGATACATTTTTAAACTGAAGTTTTTATTGTTGCTAAATCACATGCCCAATTCATTCATCTGAATTTTTCACCAAATACATTGGGCTGAATGGATAAAGGAAACTTTATTGGTAACAACTGGAACTTCATTTTCCAAAGGTTTGATCACACCTAATTAAAAATCTGTCATTACGGTTTGAGGATTCAATTAAATCCAGCTTTTTTTTTCCTTGTAAGACCACCAAATCTTCAAACAAGCATTATGTAATGCTTTTTTCCAATCGTTAATACATATATTAGTAGATAAGTTCTAGAATTTTTATATCTATCAAGGGTGTGAATTATATATATCTGATAAAAAAAATAGTGGGGGCAGTTTTGAAAATGCTATCCATTAGCCAAAAGTGAAACATGCTCTAGTTTTTCTATATTAGCTTTAGTGATAAACATAAGAAATCCATCTTCTTTGACAGGCAAATCCCTAATCAAGAATAATTCACCATTTAATGTGGTTTGTACACTGTATCAGCAAGTGTCTTTAGTTCAGAGTGTCGCTGAGCTTGTCAAATTCCTTTTATTCTAACAAAAGTCATTTTTTGTTTTGTTTTGGTGCTGGTTCTTAAACCCAGAGCCTTGTGCTTGCTAGGCAAGCACTCTACCACTGAGCTACATCCCTGCCAAACTGTTTTTTGAAAGGGCAGAATTAAAACATAATGGAGGGGCTGGGGTTGTGGCTCAGTGGTAGAGCGCTTGCCTAGCATGCATGAGGCATTGGGTTCGATTCTCAGCACCACATATAAATGAATAAAATAAAGGTCCATCAACAACTAAAAAAATATTTAAAAAAAACATAATGGAATAAATTGGCTAGTATCCTGTGTATAACCAAGAATGCATTGATTCAATCCTCAGAATTTGGTTTTCCCATGGGAATTTTATTTTTGGAGATTTTGCTCTCTGGATTTTAACATTTGGAATTATAATCTTTCATTTGGGACTTTAATATTTTGGGATTTCCACATTCAGGATTATGGCATTCAGGATCATGTCTTTTAGGATTTTGATGGGCAATGGATGAGGGTGACAATGACCCTGGAGATTACTGCCTGGTTCTGTAGGAGAAGGCAGCAATTGTGAGAGGCCTATCAAAGGCTCAGATCATATAGCCCTCTCCTCACTCTGAGAATGTGTCCTGCTTCTGGAGCCCTGGTAGTCCTATTTCACACTTCTGAACAACCCCTCTGCATTGTCATGGCCATGGAACTTGAAAGTGTTCACCAAGCACTAAAATAAATTAGATGAAAGACAGGATGGATTTGAACAAATTCTTACTGGCATCTGCTTATTGAATGGAATGAAGCCTTGTAGATGACTTTTCCCCCCCCAGGATCATGAGTCTCAGTATTATATTCATGTAAACTGTGCGATCAAAAGTGCATCAACTCCAGCCAGCACTCTCAGAAGAGAGATGACTCTTGACTGGTGACTCAGAGAAAGAGGGGCTCTTGCTTGTCCTTACTGGCATTTCCTTAGTTATACCATCATCTATCTCGATTACTATGTTCCTCATTTCCATAGCCATTAATGTGAGGTGTGGAGCTGATTGTATCAGGGTTGTTACTCACTAAATTGCTGAGGTTGGCTTTGAACTTACAATCCTCTTGCCTCAGCCTCCCAAACTACTGGGATTACAGGTGTGTGCCACCACACCTGGAAAAAATTTTATTTTAAATGTGATAGAACATTTCATTAGATGAATGTATCCCAATTTCTCTTTTACTAAATATTTGAGTTATTTCTAATTTTTTATTGATGTAAATAATGGCAATACAATTTTTTCTCCATAAATATCACCAATGTTTTTTAATATCTCCTTACAATTGAGTCCTAGAAGTAGAATATTGAGTCAAAGGGTATGAACATTTTTAAGGCTTTCCAATTCTCTTCTCTGGTGGGGATTTCTGACTCACTGCTTACTCCTCCCAAAATGCACATTCCCTCTTCAGTCACATCACTCCCCATATCCAGTATGCCCTCACCTGACATTTGTCATTTAAATGCTTTATCTCACTGTGTTGTTTTCAGAGTTTAATTTCTTTAAGAGAATGCCTTAGGTTTAAAGTTGAAATATATATATTTGAACACAGAACATTTTCTTTCTTTCTTTTCTTTTCTCTTTCTTTTTATTTTTTATTTTTGGGTGTGATATTGGCTACCCACAGAGCTACATCCCCAGTCCTTTTTCATTTGGTGGCTCATGCCTGTAATCCTAGCAGCTCAGGAGGCTGAGGCAGGAGAGTCGAAAGTTCAAAGCCAGTCTCAGCAACTTAGGGGGACCCTAAGCAACTTAGCGAGACCTTGTCTCTAAATAAAATATAAACAAGGGTTAGGAATGTGGCTCAGTGGTGAAGTGCCCCTGGATTCAATCCCTGGTACCAAAAAATTTTTTTCTTTTGAAACAGGATCTCACTAAATTGCCGACGGTCTTGCTAAATTGATGAGGTTGAGCTGGAACTTCTGATCCTCCTGCCTCAGCTTCCTGAGTCTGAGATTACAGGCATTTGCCAAGAAGCCCAGCTCCTCCTGTATACTTTAAATCATCTCTAGCTTATTTATAATACCCAATACTGAATAAATGACACGTAAATAGTTGTGATACTGTATTGTTTAGGGAATAATGACAAGGAAAAAATCTGCACCTGTTCACTGCACACATAATTTTTTTCCCAAAATATTTTCAAGACCCAGTTGATTGAATCCTTGGATCTGGAACCTGCAATATAGAGGGCCAACTGCATTGAAATTCCTTGGGATCTAGGAGGTATTCCCTGCCCCTTGTTTTATAGATGAGGAAACTGAATCTACAGAGGCTAGATGACTAGTTTAAGGTCACATGGAACATCATTAGTAACTTCAAAGTCTGAAGTCAGGCAGATTAAATAAACAGATGGCAGAAACTTGGAAAAAATAGCAATTAGAAATGGTTAAATTTTATTTTTAATCTATAGTTGACAAGATAAATGGTTGGCTTAGAATGGTAGGCTAAAACCTATAAGTTGAGATTTAACATGAATAAATATAATGGCCCGCACTGTTGGTTGAAAGTCTAAAGTTTTATGTGGCTAAAGTTCACAGGAAACAAAAGATGGGAGAGTTAAGTCAACCATGGGTTCCATAAGAGATCTGGTACTAAAATAATGGAATGCAACCTTAGAGGCTAAATTCATAGACAGAGAGTGACCCAATGTCACAGAGAGAGTGACTGGCCTAGGAACCTTGGTGCTAGACAGGTCATATTTGTATTACTACATGTGATAAGTTTCCAAGAGGGACCTTGATAAGCAGGAATCCATTCATCAGAGGACAGTGAGGGTCCTTTACACCACATAGCAGGATGGGGGGTCATACAGGCTGGTATGTTTATCTTAGAGATTTCTGAAGGCCAAAGTTTTTTAGCAACTTCAAATATCTGAAGGGCTGTCAAGTAAAGAACAGGAACGTGGCTGGTTCCATGTCACTCTACAGAACGGAGGTAATATAGTTAGGAAAGACTCAATGGGAGAGAGATTTCAGGATTTCTGTTCAGTACAAGAATTTCCACTCTGCTGACTCTCAAGAGAATGTTCTGGAAGGATGCCCAGGGAAATGTTAGGGTCTGTTCATCAGGATAGCTCCTTTGGAATATACATTAACTGTATGACTTTTCAGTTCCCTTTAATTCAATGATTCTGTGAGTCTCTATGGGTTATTTTTCTTGTATGCCTATTTCCCTCCAGTAGATGACTTTTTAGTGCCTTTTATCTTCTTTATCCCAAAATAATTCAGAATGACTTATAACATTAGAATATGTATTTTAAAAAGCAAATAGATTTTTTTATCAAAAATTGAATCCAAGCTGGGCGCGGTGGTGCAAGCTTGTAATCCCAGCACTAAGGGAGGCTGAGACAGGAGAATCGCAAGTTCAAAGCCAGCCTCAGCAACGGCGAGGCGCTAAGCAACTCAGTGAGACCCTGTCTCTACATAAAACACAAAATAGGGCTGGGGATGTGGCTCAGTGATTGAGTGCCCCTGAGTTCAATCTCCAGTACCAAAAAGAATTGAATCCAGAAAGATCTCTGTGGAAAAGTTTATCCAGGAACTAAATTAATTGCTTGCTTGCTTCCTTCCTTCCTTCCTTCCTCCGTCTCCCTGCCTGCTCTCCTTCCTTCCTCACTACTAGGGATTGAACCCAGGGTCTCATGCATGCTTAGAATTGCTTTGGCTATCCTGGGTCTTTTATACCTCTGTATGAATTTTAGGACTGTTTTTTCTCGTTCTGTGACTGTTTTCTCTAGAGGATTTTGATGGGGATTGCAATGCATTGTAGATGACTTTTAGTTGTATGGCCATTTTAACAATATTAATTCTACCTATTCATGAAAATCAGAGATTTATCCATCTTCTAGTGTCTTCAATTTCTTTCTTCAATATTATACAATTTTAATTTGTAGAGGTCTTTCACCTCCCTGATTAGGCTCATTTCTAGGTATTTTTTTGCAGTTATTGTGAATTGAATTGTTTTCCTGATTTCTTTTTTCAAAGTATTTATTATTGGTGTATAAAAAAGCTATTGATTTTTATATGTTAATTTTGTAACCTGCTACTTTGCTGAATTTGTTTATTAACTCTAGAATCTTCTGGTGGAGCTTTTTGGATCTTCTAAATATAGAATCATTTCATTGCAAATAGTGATAATTTATCTTCTTTTCCTATTTGTATCTCTTTTATTTTATTCTCTTTCCTAATTGCTTTGGCTATTGGTCTGTAGTGTTCTCTCTTTGATGTATCCTTATTTGATTTAGGTATTAGGATGACATTGAAGACTATTAGTTCTTATTTAAGGGTCTAGCAGAATTTAGCTGAGAATACTTCTAGTCCTGGTCTTTTCTTTGTTGGAAAGGTTTATTATTATTATTATTATTATTATTATTATTATTATTACTGCTTCAATATCATTGCTTGCTATTGGTTTGTTTAGATTTTTTATATCTTTTTATTTCAATTTTGGCATCATAAGTGTCTAGAAATTTATCCATTTCTTCTAGATTTTCCAGTTTATGGGAGTATAAGTTTTCATAATAGTCCCTAAGGATCCTCTGAATTTCAGTGATGTCTGGTGATATGTCCTTTTTTATCTCTGATTTTACTAATTTGGGTCTTCTCTCTTTCTTTTTTTCTTCTCTTTCTTTCTTTCTTTCTTTCTTTTTTTTTTGGTACTGGGAATTGAACTCAAGGGTATTCCACCACTAAGCCACATCCCCAGCCCAATTTTGTGTTTTATGTAGAGACAGGGTCTCACTGAGTTGCTTAGGGCCTTGCCATTGCTGAGGCTGGCTTTGAACTTGCATTTCTCCTGTCTCAGCCTCCCAAAGTGCTAGAATTACAGGTGTGTGCCACCACGCCCAACTCATGGTCTTCTATCTTTCTTTGAGTTAGTTTGGTTAAGGGTTTATCAATCTTATTTATCTTTTCAAAGAACCAACTTTTCATAACATTAATCCTTTGTAATTTTTTAATTCTCTGTTTTATTGATTTTGACTCCAATATTTTATTTCCTTCCTTCTACTGGTTTAGCAATTGGTTTGTTCTTATTTTTCTCAGATCTTGAGATGCATCATTAGGTTGTTTATTTGGGATCTTTCTGGTTTTTTAAAATGTAGGCACTCACAGCTATGAACTTTTCCTTTTAGAACCACTTTCAAGCAAAGGAAACAATTAAGAATGTGAAGAGTGAACCTACAGAATGGGAGAAAATCTTTACTAGCTACTCTTCTGGCAAAGGATTAATATCTAGAATATATTAAAAAACTCAAACTTTATACCAAAAAATCGAATAATCAAATAACCCAGTTAATAAATGGGCAAATGAATTAAACAAATACTTCTCAAAAGAAGAAATACATATGGCCAAAAAATATATGAAAAAGTATTCAACACCATTAGCAATTAGGGAAATGCAAATCAAAACTACAATGAGATTTCATCTCACACCAGTCATCAAGAATACAAATAATAGTAAATGTAGAGGATGCAGAGAAAAAGGGACACTTTTATACTTTTTGTGGGATTGTAAATTAGTACAACCACTATGAAAATCAGTATAGAGATCTCCAAAGACTTGGTATGGAATCAACAAATGACCCAGCTATACCACTCCTCAGTATTTATCCTAAATAGTTAAAGTCGTTATACTATAGTGATACATGCATACTCATGTTTATAGCAGCACAATTCACAGTATATAAACTATGCAACAGCCTAGATGTCCATCAACAGATGAATGGATGAAGAAATTGTAGTATATAAATGAGATGTACATCATTACTCTAGATACATGTATGAAGACACGAATGGTGTGACTCTACTTTGTATACAACTAGAGAAATAAAATGTTGTGCTCCATATGTGTGCTATGAATCAAAATGCAATCTGTTGTCATGTGTAGCAAATTAGAAAAAATAAATAAATAAAAGGAGATTGTGATATATATACACAGTGAAATTTTATTCACTATAAAGAAAAATGAAATTGTCATTTGCAGGAAAATGCATGGAATTAGACCACTATGTTAAGCAAAATAAATCAAACTCAAGAGGTCAAGAGTCTTATATTTTCTCTCATATATGGAAGTTAGAGTGGAAAAAGGAAAAGAAAGATGGAGAGGATCTCATGAAAATCGAAGGCAGCTCAGTAGAGGAAAGGGACCAAAGGATGGGAGGTACGGAGAGAGGGGGAAAGCACTGGGGACTGATATTGGCCAAATTATATTGTTATATTGTGTAGGTATGAATGTGTAACAACAAATTCTATCATTATATACAACTATAATGCACCAATAAAAAAAGCGAGGAAAGGGGCTGGGGCTATAGCTCAGTGGTAGAGCGCTCGCCTCGCATGCGTGAGTCACTGGGTTCGATCCTCAGCACCACATAAAAAATAAATCAATAAAATAAAGGTATTAGCATCCATCTACAACTAAAAAAATATTAAAAAAAAAAAGCGAGGAAAACAAAGAACCACCTTCACAGTGTCCCAGAGATTCTTATATGTAACATCTGCTATATTGCTATTCTTGTCTGATCTAAGAATTGAAAAATTTCTCCCCTGACTTCTTCTATGACCCATTCATCATTAAAAAGTGTATTGTTTAATCTCCATGTGTTTATATAGTTTCTGTATTTTCTTGCTGTTTATTTCTTTTCTCTCTTTCTCTCTCTCCCTCTCCTGGGTTGTTTTGTTTTTTTGTACTGGGGATTGATCCCAGGGTCACTTTACCACTGATTTACGTCCCCACCTCTTTTTATTTTTTTATTTTGAGACAGGGTCTTATAGTAAGACCTGTACTTTTGAGTATTGTTTATGTAGTTAGGTGTACTGATGTTTGAGGCATAGATATTTACTATCATTGTGTCTTCTTGTTTGATTGTGCCCTTTACCAGTATTCATAACTTCTTTGTCTCTTCTGATTAGTTTTGGCTTTAAGTCTACTTTGATAGATGTGAGAGTAGCTACTCCTGCTTGATTTTGTGTTCCATTTGCATGAAATATCATTTTCTATCCTTTTACTTTCAGTCTGTGGATGTCTTTGACTAAGAGTTGTGTGTGTGGTTTTTTTTTTTTTTTTAGTTGTCGAATGACCTTTATTTATTCATTTATTTATACGCAGTGCTGGGGCTTGAACCCAGTGCTTCCCACATGCGAGGCAAACACCCTACCACTGAGCCACAACCCCAGCCCAAGAGAGTTGTGTTTTTTGAAGGCAGCATATGTTGGGAGCGGCGGCCACCGCCCCAAGATGGCGCCCAGAGGATTGATGACGCTGCTCTTGCTTCCCGTAAACAAGCCATTTGCGCATGCGCCCGTTGTTACCAGGCAAGAGGTCCTATGAGGACCCTATGGCTGAGCAATACGTAGCCTAGAGTGATTGGCTGTGTGAATGTATAAATGATGGAGCTTTTCCTGCTTGGGGGTCCTTTTTCCTTTATCCTAAGAAGTGTCTAGACGTCCATTAAAGTGCTGCAAGAAGAACCTGGTTGTGTTGTGTCTTCCTGCGGGCAGGGGACGCGGCAAGTGGTGGCCCGTATGGGGAACACCCAGTGAAGAGTTCAGAACTTGCAGGAGCTGCGCAGGTAAGTGCTGGGTAGGTAAGTCAAAGTTGCCCAGGAGAAGATAATAACCATGGGGAATTCACAGTCGCCATTATATAAGGCGGTTAAAGGCCTCCTGAAGGCCTCTGGGCTGCCGCTCCCAGGAGAAACAATACGGCAATTTTTAGAGGATGTGGATATGGCAGCGCCTTGGTTTGCAGTGTCAGGGAGCTTGTCGCCCCGTTCATGGGAAAAGTTATTAAAGGACCTCCGGTTTGCTGCTCGGGAGGGTATCCTAGACCCCGGTACGCTTAGGATGGCCCGAGTAATCCAGACATGTATAGAAGATTCAGATGCTGACCCTGAGTGCGCAAGAAGAGTGCTGGAGAGTTCGGAAGCTTTAGAGCAAATTCAGGAGGAACGCTCTCAAACATCTG
>CM053403.1:98739597-98752118 GCA_028644305.1 Xerus rutilus
ATTGGTAGAATTACTCGGGGTACCTTGTTATGGCCGTATGGCAGCTTTATGTCTCACACCTATACAATTTAACAACCTCAGTGTGGCTGCTAATCTCTCAAGACAGTTCTCCAAACAGCTCGCTGGGACATGGAGCACCGAGTTGGACAGCACGCTGGCGGAGTTACGGTAGAGCATACTGCAGATCAATGCTTCCCGAGTGGACCTCGAATGGACTCAGTCTATGCAACACTTTCTCTCACATGCACTATCTCATATGAAAGAGTGGGCAGGACTTGGGGCTCTAGGGGCGCTATTGGTGCTCCTCTGTGTGCTGTTTATGTGGTGTATGTGCAGGATGCGGAAGACGGATTCTCGTAATATGGCTATGTTGGTTCAGGCCATTCAGGCTGTTGAGTCGGGGCATTCGCCGCAGGTATGGCTCGGCATGCTAGAGAAGTAGTCAACGACGGGTAAGACTCTCTTGGCCCAGGACCAACCTAAGACAGAGCGCCAGGCTTGATGCTGGCGGCTTGATGACGGGTAAGGCCTGAAGCCGAAGAGGGCAACCTAAAGACAGGCATTCTCTCTGCCGTTGTTTGTTCTAACAAGAAAGGGGGAGCTGTTGGGAGCGGCGGCCACCGCCCCAAGATGGCGCCCAGAGGATTGGTGACACTGCTCTTGCTTCCCGTAAACAAGCCATTTGCGCATGCACCTGTTGTTACCAGGCAAGAGGTCCTATGAGGACCCTATGTCTGAGCAATACGTAGCCTAGAGTGATTGGCTGTGTGAATGTATAAATGATGGAGCTTTTCCTGCTTGGGGGTCCTTTTTCCTTTATCCTAAGAAGTGTCTAGACATCCATTAAAGTGCTGCAAGAAGAACCTGGTTGTGTTGTGTCTTCCTGCGGGCAGGGGACGCGGCAAGCATACAGTTGGGTCTTGTGTTTTTTTAAATCTAATCTGCTACTCTGTAAATTTAAAAGCTGAGACCATTTACATTCAGTGTTATTATAGGGAGGTGTTTATTATTTCCTTCCATTTCGATATATTTCTATTTATTTAATTTATTTCTATGATTATTTATTCACTCGTAATTCTCATTTGCTTAACTGCTCTTTTAATGAGATTTATTCTGTCCTAAGCTCTGCTGTTGTTTGTTTGTTTTAAATATCTGCTGTGTGTAGGATTTCAGTTTCTTCTGTAAAGCTAGCCTAGTAGTTGATTTGACTTTTTTTTTTTTTTTTTTTTTTGCACTAGAGATTTAACCCATGGACATTTTTACCATTGAGCTACATCTCCAGCCTCTTTTTTGTTTTTTATTTTTCATTTTGAGACAGAGTCTCACTAAGTTGCTGAGACTGGCCTGAACTTGCAATCCTCCTGTTTCAGCCTCCAGAATTTCTGGGATTCAGGTATGTGTGACTATGTCCAGCTTGATTGACTTTTCTTAAAGTTGGAATATGAAATTTTTTTTCTCATGGGCTCTAATAGAAGGAGTCAGGTTATACATCACAGTTCTGTAACTATATTCTATTGCTCCCATGAGGTAGTTTCAACTCCCATAGTAAGACCTATGTTTCCATAACTGCATCCATTGACATCTTTACATGCTTTCAAAAATGCATTTAAATTAAAAAAATGTCTTTAATGCATTTGTGTTACAGATTATTGCTACTTTAGGATACTGACTTGCTTTCTTCTGTAGCACTTCATTGTACTCAGTAGTAACAATAACCAATATTATATTTCACTTACTTAGGACATAAGCCCTGTTCTAGGTGATTTCTACACTTACTTTATCTTCCCAACTCCAGATTTTGTGCTCTTAACCATTATGCTGTCTCTCAACAAGATGTCCATTTACAATGTGTATTTAATCAAATCATCAAGGACTAAAGTCCAAAATAGGTCCTGTCTTCTCAGGAGCAACACACCAGGTCGTACCAGGATCCTCTGCCCCACCTTTTTCCATGGCCTCCTCTGTTCCTTGGAAACTACCTGAGAACTTGTCCTGCTGTATTCCCTTTCCCAGCCCAGTTTGCTGGGTGTGACCACTGTCTAATTTGCTACCTGCTCTGCTTGGCTCAGGGGTTTGGAATGAAAAACACAAGATGGAGGTCCTGTGAGTGACTCACATGTGTTTGCAGTGGTTAGAAACTGTTTTGATGCCACTTAGTAATTTGTCCTTTTCAATCTCATCTTGTCTTCATTTTCCTAAAAATGCCAGAGAGCATATGTGTACTTTTATTTTATTTTATTTTAAAAAATTTTTCATTGTAGATGGACACAATATCTTTATTTATTTTTATGTGGTGCTAAGGATTGAACCCAGTGCCTCACGCATGCAAGGCAAGCGCTCTACCACTGAGCTATAATCTCAGCCCATATGTGTACTTTTAAATCAGTGGGAATTTTAACATATTTAGCTTTGAGGATCTATCAACACATCCTTGTCCCTTCACCTACTCTCCCCTCTACTCTCTAGGATCATTATAACTCCCCCACGGTATTGCAAACCAGGAGACCTGGGCTACTGCTAGAGGGCATGATGTTGCATAAATCACTCTTCATCTATGACCTGCAGGTATATGCCTAATAGGAGCTTTCTAATCAAGACACTTCACATCTGGTAGAGATAAAGTTGGAACGAAGTCCTGCCTAGGACTTTGTCCAGGCCAGAGTGAAAGGGGGGCAAGTCTGTGCCTGGCACTCCTGCTTCTATTCCTGTGAGGCATGGCTAAGCCCAAGGGTAGGAAGAAGTAGAGGGTGTGCCACGGGAACTTCATTCTCCTTTATTCATTCTAACCAGCCCAGTTACTGGCACCAGACATACTGGCTGAAGTTAAATAAATACTCACAGCAGTGAATGTTTTCTATTGTAGGACATCCTGTGGAGCTGAAGAGATGGGAGAGGTTCCTTGGCTTGAGGTAATAACCAAGCAAGTCAATACTCTTCTCTACCTGGGCACAATGAGCCTGAATGCCTGGAAATGGCTAGTACTCTTTCATAGTCTTAGTCAAATCTACCAGGGCAGAAGCCAGATGGAGGCCTGATTTAAGGGATTATGCAGAGAGACTCAGATCTTTCATTCCTGGTCTGACCCATTAAGAGTGGCAGGAATAGCAAGGATAAATGAATACCAAGGATATGTTAAAAAATGTCTTTAAATCTACAATAAGGAGGCCTAAGTTTGAGTGCCACTGGTACTCGATGCATTTATTAACTGCATGACCTTGAGAAAATTAATGGACTTCACTAAAGTGTGCATTTCCTTATCTGTCAAATGGAAACCAAAATAGCTGTTTTCCTCATTTTACAAGAATGTATGAGGATTGAATGATAATTCTTCAAATTATGAAATAATAATTATAAGAAGTATGAAATGATAATTCCTGGGGTGTAGCTCAGTGGTGGAGAGTATACATATCATGTGTAAGGCCCTGGGTTCCATCCCCAGGACCACAGGAAAGAAGAAAAAGGGAAAAGAAAAGGAGAAGGAGAAGAAGAAAAAGAAAAGAAAAGAAAAAAATACTTTGTAAACCATATTAGTGCCATGAGATTGTAAAAGATTATTAGAAATTCCTGTTAATTTTAGTCAAATAATGATAATTTCATCAGTTTACCAGAATAGTTCAATGGAGAACTTCATTTTTTTTCTTACCCTCTGTCGCATGTTTTGTTCCAGGCAAGCAGGCAAGAGGCTGTGATTGGCAAGTACCCATGTACTCATCATAGCAAGAGAAGAGAACCAGGCAGGAGTCAGGGCTGGCTGGGGGAGATCAATCTGGTCACCATAGTAGGACAACTTTAGGCAGAGCTGGCCATTAGGCAATGGAATGAGTATGAAGGAGAAGGTCTCAAGCAAGGTTTGAAACCAAGACAGATAAAACAGACACTGTCCTTGGGCAAGGTGTCCCTGCAGGGTAAGACTTCCTATCCTGCTCTGCTCAGAAATCCTGAGTTGATTCTAGTTTTGTCCTTGACTGGCTGGAGCAAATGGGAGTTCCCTAAAGGAGGATTTCTGCCTCTGTACTCTATAGCCTTTAGTGTCACTGTCCAAATGCAAAGCTGTATCTGCTGGCAGACTTGGGACATACATATGTCTCCATACCCCCGAGGATTTCAGGTTCAGATTTCTAAGTAGGTAACCTTGGCTCACTGTGAGGAAAGCCTGTGTTTTTGGTATCAGAAGCTTCATCCCTTGTGAATGTTATCTGCTGTGCCTGGGACAAGAGTTCTGGCAGTAAGCATGCCATTGTTACCCAAGCCAACCTCTGAGAGAGATATTTAAGGAAAAAACAATAAGGAGACTCAGAAGAGAACAGGGCAGACCATTCAGATCATTCCCAATCTGGCCAAACAATCCTGGGAATTCAACATAACGAATAGCTAAGTACAGAACCCAGGGCCTCAAGTCCCAAGTTACTATTTACCCAGTCCTGGAGATGTCTTTGTAGACAAACAAACAAAAAACTAAAAATGAACTCTGTAAATGATTTTCCAGGGAGGATTATCAAGAAGGCCTAATGCTTTGAATTAAGAAATGATGACTTCTATTCTTCCTCTTAGAAGACTAGAAAAATAAACTCAGGTGATTATTTATTGGTTTAAGTTAGGAGTTACAACTTAATCATGGACCATGTGTGATTATCAGGGTGTTTTGTTTCATCATTTTTATTTTGTCTGTGCAGTGTTTGAAAGACATTGTAACAAAAACTGGAGCAATGGGTTGAAACAGACTCTATGGAGGCAGACAATGAGAGCAGGGCCTTTGATTGGGCCCACCAGGGTATTTGATGGGAAAGCTGAGTTCATAATCTGATTTGGAGGTGAGAGGTATGCACATGCAGGAAGCAAATGTTAAATGTAGGCTGCACAGCCAGTGGAGGATGAGTCACATGCACAAGAACCAGGAGTGCTCTGTGGAGGGAGAGCTTGCTCTTGGCCGGGTAGCCATGGAAGGCTTCCTGAAGGAAAGGGGCTGCTGTTGTGTTCGGGATAGAGGTGGTGGTGGGGAGGTGCTTTCTAGATGAGGGGCAGGAAATCTCCAGCTATATTCAGGAGACCATGAGCAAGCCAATTTGGCTGAAGCAGAGAGTTTGAGTAGGAGAGGAACAGGTATGGTCTTGAATGAACATGAGCAAGAATCATGGCTCCGAGTCCAAAGCCCATTGAATCAAAGGTCTCCTACCGAAAAAAGAGGAGGGAGGGATAAAGGCACTGGGCAGCCAGAAGCCTGGACTGCCCATGGCTTAGCTCCCTCAGTAGCCCTCACCTCTCCACTGCTAAGCCACATGCATGTGAGGCTCCCCCATCACAGCTCCCTCCTTGGGGGTCAGAGGGCTTCTTAGCTTCATTAATCATTCAGAAGTTAAAGTGGATCATCTTCTTCACCAGTGGGGAGGGGAAGGCTGTGAAGAAGGCTGGGGAGTGGCATGATTATAGCTGATGTCATGAGGCAGTTGGAGGCCTGCCAGCAAGCGTGTGTGTTTACTTTGCTCACCTTTCTTCCTGCCCAAAGGGAAGGAGCACAGGGGACAAAGCTAAGCTCAGTCTTTCCCTCTAGCCCATCTTGCTGCTCTAATGCATTTACATACTCCCAGATCTATACCAACCTTGGCAGATGTATATTCCCCTATGCATGCACCAATTTTATCACTCTCATAATATATAATATATGCATAGTGCATTATATATGATATACACACAGATTTGTTACACACAGACATATGTAAAAGCACGTATGTACGTCCACAGAAAAACATGTATGTGTGTATATGTGTATATACATATACATGTATACATATATATTTGGACTTTTTTTTCAGGACACTGAAAGTCAGAAGCATGTTGCCATATGAGGAAGATGTAGGCTTCACACAAATCTGCAGTCCTCCTCCCCCTCCAGTATTTTCTTTGGCCTAGGAAAAACATGCAATGTTCCCTGTCCCCACCCCCAAGTTTTCAGATGGCCATTTTCTCCTCCCCTCCCTCCCCATTGCTCTGCAGTCCGCATTTGATTGGCTGACTAGGCATTCACTGTTTTGATGGCCTTTTTGTGCATGGAGAGAGGAAGAACTGAGCTAGTCCAGAGACAGTGGGCCAGAGGTGAGGGTAATGGGTGAGTTTAGCTCACAAGCCCATTTCCTCCCTGCTTCCTGAGGACATCATTTACCTCCTGGACCTGTTGCTCCCTCTTGCTTGGAAGCATGAAGCTCTTCCTTTCTTATTTCACCTTATGGCTTCCTTTGACCTGAGGAAGGCCTAGGCCTTCAAGAAACAAGTCAGAGTCCCCCACTCCCATCCCTGCATTCCATAGGGAAGACACAGGTCCTATAGAGTGACAAATTTGTGTCTGCATTAAATTTGTGACCTGCATTAAATGTTTAAATGTGAACTGCATTTTCAGGTCAAGGCATGATTTTTTCTGTAGCAGTTTTTCTAGATGTGGTTTATCAGTGAATACTTAACAGTGTTTCTGTTATGGAAACGGATAAGGATATCAAAGAAAAAGGATATGAGGCTCTTTCCCTCCGGGAGTGGGGAGACAAGGCAACGGAAGTAAACATAAAGAACAAGATTGGGAATAAGAGCCTGATTTGGGGAGACTTGCTTTGACTGAAACCTAAATCAATTTTATTATTTTTGTTGAGCACTGGGAATCAAACTCAGGGCCTTGCACATGCAAAGCATGTGCTGTATCACTGAACTACACCTCAGCCCCCTAAAATAATGATAAAGCAAAAGGAATTAGATTGGAAGGAGACCTTGTGAAATTCCACCAGATTTAGATCATACTACCAATTTTTTTTTCCTGCCTGGCTGTATGTTTTAGATTTTCTCTCCCACTGAAACTGATTAATCATTGTCAAAATTCCTCCCTTGCAAACTTCCCTCTGTGAGCCAACTGACCCTTGGCCAGCTGGGTGGCACAGGAATAGTCTGTTTTGTGCACCCTTTATGGTCCACTTCTGTTTGTCTTTCTTTGTAGCACCGCCTCTCTCCACACTCCCTCTGAGCCACCCTCAGGCCTCTAGAACTCTATCCCCTCCAATTTCTCTGTTCCTTGCACCCTGTTTTCCCATGCAAAACGTATATCACATCTCAGATAGTGCCATGGGAAAAACTGACCTCAGAATGTATTTCTACTAAGGTGTGTGTCTAACAGGGTGACTATAGAGCCATTTATCAGAAAGGACTTCAGAAATCATTTAGTTCAATGCCCTCATCTTATAGATGAGAAGACTACAACTTATAGAGGGGAAATGACCTGCCTGATGTTCCAGAAGCAAGAGAAAGAGCTGGGACTAAAACCCAAATGTCCTAGCTCCCAAGTCCTAGGAATCTGATTTTTTCCCCCAAAGAGAATGGCACACACCTGTCCACTTGTAACAATTGGAGACTTTGGGAAGCATCTGTCTCTGTGGCAACCTCCATTCAACCAGTCACTTATCTATTTAACTTGTCCACTTTTCTTCAACTCTACCATCACTCTTCTGGCACAGCTTTTATCATCCCTTTGCTTGGACCTAGCAAGATACCTAACCAATATTCTTACTCCCTCTTAAATTCACCCTGTAGGAAGAGTTATGTCTTTTTTAAACTTTTTCTTTTTTTATTGCAGTCATATATTCATAACATATAACTCATCATTTTGACCATTTTAAAAAGTTGTGGTTAAAAAAAATACTAGCATAAAATTTACCATCATAACCATTTTTAAATGTTCAGTACTGTGGTGCTAACTATAGACACATTGTTGTAGAACAGATCTCTGGAACTTTTTCATAGAGCTTTAAAGCTGAAACTCTATAACCTTGAACAGTTCCCCTTTCCCTCAATCTCTGTCACTGACCATTCTACTTTCTGTTTCTAAGAACTTGACTATTTTTAATACCTCCTGTAAGTAGAATCATGCAGTACCTTTTTGTGACTAGCTTATTTCACGTAGCATGATGTCCATAAGGTTCTCTGTATTGGAACATATGCACTAATTTCATTCTTTTTAAAGGCTGGGTAGTATTCCACTGTATGTATATACTGATTTTCTTTTCTTTTTTAAAAATTTTTCTTTTTTTTTAGTTGTTGATGGACCTTTATTCATTCATTTATTTATATGTGGTGCTGAGGATCGAACCCAGTGCCTCACGCATGCGAGGCAAGCGCTCTACCACTGAGCCACAATCCCAGCCCCTATACTGATTTTCTTTATCCATTCATTTGTTGATGGACTTTTAGGTTACTTCCAACCTTGTGACTATTGTGAATAAATGTTGCAAAGAACATGGGTGTGCAAATAACTCCTTAAGATTGTATTTTAAATTCTTTTGGATATATACCCAGAAGTAGGATTGTGGGGTCATATAGTAATTCTAATTTAATGTTTTGAGGAAACTCCATACTGTTTTACATAAAACCTACACCATTTTATATTCCAACCAATAATACAGGGGTTCCAGTTTCTCTATATCCTCACCAACACTTGCTTTGTTTCCTCATTGAGGTGATAATTCATTGTTGGTGGGATTCGGTTTCGCTAATAATTAGTGACATGGAGCATCTTTTTATGTTTGTTGGTATTTTGTATATCTTCTTTGAGAAGTGTCTATTCAAGTCCTTGCCCATTTTTAAGTTGGGCCATTTATTTATTGTTGAGTTGTAGAAGATTGTTAAAATGTATATATATTCTGGATATTAACCTCTTATTGGATATATGTTTGGCAAATATTTTCTCAAATTATGTAGGCTGCCTTCTCACTTTGTTGCTTCCTTTGTTGTGTTGAATGAAGTTTTTACCTTTTTCTTTTTTTTTTTCAGCAGTAGGAATCAAACTTAGGACCTTGCACATGGTAGGCAAGTGCTCTACCATTGAACTATAACCCTTGCTCTCTGAAGTTTTAAAGTTTGATGTAGTTCAAATTGTCTCTTTTTCTTTTGTTGCCTGTACTTTTGATGTTATATCCAAGAAATCATTGTCAAATCCAATATCATAAAGATTTTCCCAAATATTTTCTTTTGGGAATTTTATAGTTTCAGGTATTAACATTCAAATCTCATTTTGAATCAACTTTTGTACATGGTGTAAGGTAAGGTTTCAATTTTATCCTTATTCCCATGAATGTTCAATTTTCCCAATATCACTTGTTGAAGAGATTGTCCTTCCTCCACTATATAATCTTACTGAAGATCATTTGACCACATGTGTAAGGGTGCCATTAGTCTATATATCTATATATTTTATCCCATTAGTCTATATATCTGTCTTCATGCCAGTACCATACTGTTTTTTTTTTTTTTTTCAATTTGGGTACTGGGGGTTGTACTCAGGAGCACTTGACCACTGAGCGGCACCCCTAGTTCTACTTTGTATTTTTATTTAGAGACAGGGTCTCACAAGTTGCTTAGTGCCTCACCATTGCTGAGGCTGGCTTTGAACTCGCAATCCTCCTGCCTCAGCCTCCTGAGCTGCTGGGATTATAGGCAAAAACAGTATGGTACTGGCACGAAGACAGTTTTGTTTTTTAAAATTTTTTAAAGTTGTTGATAGACCTTTATTTTTATTTATTTATATGTAGTGCTGAGAATTGAACCCAGTGCCTCACACATGCTAGGCAAGCACTCTGCCACTGAGCTACAACTCCAGCCCACCATATTATTTTAATTAGTTTTGCTTTGTAATAAGTTTTGGAATGTAGTAGGGTGAGGCCTCCAGCTGTGTTTTTCTTCCTAGAGATTGTTTTGGCTATTTGGGCTCTTTGAAATTGCCTCAACCATTTTTAGGTATACAATTCAGTGGGGTTAAGTACACTTACCACATTGTACAACCATCACCACTATTTTCAAAACTTTCCCACCATCCCAAATTGAAATTTAATACCAATTTAATAACTCTCTATCCTTCCCCCAATCCCTGGTAACCATGATTCTATTTTCTGTCTCTGTGAATTTGATATTTTGAGTACCTCATGTAAGTGGAATCATACAATTGATGTGTCATTTTGTGTCTGGCTATTTTACTTAGAATTTATCTTCATTGTTCATTTACACTGTATAATTTCCTTCCTTCCTCTCTTCCTCCTTTCCTCCCTCCCTCCCTCCCTCCCTCCCTCCCTTCCTTCCTTCCTTCCTTCCTTCCTCCCTTCCTTCCTTCCTTCCTTCCTTCCTTCCTTCCTTCCTTCCTTCCTTCCTTCCTTCCTGATTCGCACTAAGTTCCCCACACTGGCTTCAAACTCCCAATCTTCCTGCCTCAGCCTCTCAAGGAGTAGCTGGGATTACAGACATGTGCCATCATGCCCAGCCAAATTTCCTTCCTTTTAAAGGTTGAGTTTTTGTTTATTTTTTCATATGCTGAGGGACTAGAGAGATATTTTATGACCACAAATCATATCATTTTTCTTTTTTTCCCTATTTGTTCATTTTAGATATACATGATAGTAGAGTGTATTTTGACATACATACTTGGAGTATAGCTTATTCTAATTAGATCCCATTCTTGTAGTTGAACATGATGTGCAGTTACACTGGTGGTATATTCATATGTGAACATGGGAAAGCCATTCTTCTGTACCTTGAGATGAGATGTTTTCTGTTGCCCTTAAGATACTGTACAAAATCCTTGTGGCATTGCTTGATGGGACCCCTGCCTACCTCACCAGCCTGTCTTCTATCATTTTCCACTTACTGGCTTACATTCAGTCCTTCCACCTCTCTGTTTCAGACTCCACATGTGTTGTTTTTCCTCAGCATAAAATATATTTCCTCCCCTCTACTCACCCCACCCTTTGCTCAGCTCACACCTCCTTAACCTTCAGATCTCAGCTGTGACTTCTCTTCTCAGCAATAGCTTCCCTGCACTCTTTGAGAAGGTCATCCTCTGATGCAAAAACTTGAAGCACTTGCATCTGTCAGGCACACTGACCACAGTTGTAAGTAATTCTCTGGAATCACTGTTAGAATTCAACTTTTCTTTCTTTCTTTTCTTTTCTTTTTTTTTTTTTTGGACTGTTGAAAAAGTTATTAGTCATCAGAGAATAAAGGTTGGAGAAAAAAATGTCATTTTTACTATGGAGATTGCAGTATTCAGCTTCCTCCTCCTCTTCCTCCTTTTTCTCCTCCTTCTCCTCCTCCCCTCTCCTCTTTCTCTTCCTCCTCCTCCTCCTCCTTTTTGCAGTGCTGGGTACACCCCAGCTCCAGCTGGGTACACTCCTCCTCTATTGACAAACTGCTTGTTGGTGAACAAAGCTCTTCCCTTAGAAGCTAATGCTGGAAATTCCTCTTCCTGCCTTATTCCCAACATGTCCAGTTTAGGGCCTAATATTTCTGCCTGGTGTATTCTTTCTCTACTTTTCTCCTTTCATTGACGGTTCTAGATTTCTTTATTTCCTATCCATAAGCCAGTTTCCAATAGAGGATTTGGCTATCCTTTTAAACATGTTGACCAACTTTTTAAGAAAGTTTATAACTCCATCCCAAACTATGAGCCACACTCATTATCTCTGAAAATATGTGCTGTTTCATTTCTCTCTTAGTCTTAAAGTAGATTCTCACCTTACCTCAGAGGAAGTTCAATAGTTCAAATCAGTCCTTGTCAATACATGTTTATTTAACTTTTTGTTTTTGGTGCTATAGACTAAACCAAGAGCTTGCACATTATTAGTTTCTTTGTGCTAAATATGATGTTAGGCTCTGGGGGCACAAAAATGAATAAGAGATGTCCTCCTTGCTTTGAGGCAGTTAGTGAGGAAAACGTATAAATAGATACTTTCAATCTGATAAAATAAGGGCTATGCTATAGGTTACAGAGTCCCAAATAAGCAAAAATGAGTCTTTTGGGCAAGCCAGGAATCCAGAGAAGACTCATGGGAGTGAAACATTTGAGCTGTCTTGAAGGATGCATAAACATGGTCATTGCCCTGAGGAGAGGTAGGGAGGGCATTCTATAGGCTCTTAGCTGTGAGTATGAAGGCAAGCTATGGTTTGCTAAGATGCCTTAGAACAAAAAAAGCCCCTGAGTGATGGGAAAGAAGACTGAAAAACTAGGAGGGAGCCAGGTTAGAAATAAACTTGAAGCTAAGCTAAGGAGCATGGACTTTATTCTTTGGGAAATGGAAAGCCACACTAAAAGCAACATGGTGACATGGTTAGATTTGAGTTTCAGATAGATCTGGCTATAGATGGAGAAATCCTTAAGATATACTAGAAAGGAGAAAATAAGATGCTGATCAGTGTATGTAATTTCTATAGTTTGGATCTTGAATGTCCCTGGAGGTCTCATGCTAAAGGCTTGGTTCCAAGCCCTTGGCATTATTAGAAGGTTATGGAACCTTTAAGAGAAGGGGCCTAAGCCGGGCGCGGTGGCTCAAGCCTGTAATCCCAGCACTTAGGGAGGCTGAGACAGGAGAATCGCGAGTTCAAAGCCAGCCTCAGCAATGGCGAGGCGCTAAGCAACTCAGTGAGACCCTGTCTCTACATAAAACACAAAATAGGGCTGGGGATGTGGCTCAGTGGTCGAGCACCCCTGAGTTCAATCCCTAGTACCA
>CM053403.1:98752218-98817376 GCA_028644305.1 Xerus rutilus
GAGAAGGGGCCTAGTGGGAGGAAGTGCAGTCATTTGGGAGCATGTCCTTGAAGGGGGTCGTGGGACCCTTACTCTTTCCTCTTCTCTTTTTGCTTCCTGGCTGCCATGAGGTAAGAGACTTCCATCACCATGCACTCCTGCTATGATGTACTACCTTATCACAGGCCCAGAAGTAACAGGGCCAATAGATCATGGACTGAAACCTTCAAAACCATGAGCCAAAATAAAAGATTCCTCTTTTTAAGTTGATTTTTCAGGTATTTTGTTACAGTAATGTAAAGCTGACTAACACACTAATGTGCAGTTGGCCATCTCTATTCATGGGTTCAGCATCCTTGGATCCAACCAACTGGGCATTGAAAATATTTTAAAAACAATAACATCCATACTGAACATGTACAGAATTTCCCCCTTCTCATTATTCCCTCAACAATATGGCATAACAACTATTTATATAGCTTTACTTTGCATTAGGTGTTATAAGGCTACAAATAATTTAAAGTATACAGGAGGATGTGTGTAGGTTATAGCAAATACTTGGCCATTTTATATAAAGAACTTGAGCAGATTTCAGTATCTGTGGGGGTTTTTAGAAACCAGTCTCTCAAGGATACCAAGGAATAACTCTACTACTGTTATAGTTTGGATATATGGTGTCCCCAAAAGTTCATGTGAGACAGTGCAAGAATATTCAGAGGGGACATGATTAGATTATGAGAGTTGTAACATTATCGGTGGATTATTTCACTGATATGGATCAGGTAACTGTAGGAAGTTAGTGTATGGCCAGAGGAAGTAGATCACTGAAGGCATAACTTTGGGTTTACATTTTATCCCTGGTGACCAGAACTCTCTCTGCTTCCTGATTGCTATGTCTTGAGCTGATTTCCTCTGCTATGCTCTTCTACCATGATGTCTTGCCTCACCTCAGGTCCAGAGCTATGGAGTCTGCCAACCGAGGACTAAATCTCTGAAACTGTGAGCCAAAATATACTATTCCTCCTTTACATTATTCTTGTCAGTTCCTTCCGTCCCAGCAACATAAAAGCTGTCTAAAACAACTATCATTTCTTCTAATAAAACATCATACAGGCATGTATATTCACATCTGTATATATGTATGCTTGCAAATGTACAGATTATGTCTAAGAATATTCAAGAAAAGGTTGTTGTATTGGGTAGGACTGCTGAGTGGCTGGAACCAGAGATGAAAAAAGAGATCTATTTTCACTGATTGTATTTTTGTACGTTTTATTAAGAATGGATTTATAATTATCCCAATTATACCAATTATGGTTAAATATAAATCTTGGTGAATCTTCAATAAAAGGTTTGCTTCGTTCTTTTTTTTTTGGTACTGGAGATTGAACTCAGGGGCACTCGACCACTGAGCCACATCCCCAGCCCTATTCTGTGTTTTATGTAGAGATAAGGTCTCACTGAGTTGCTTAGCACCTCGCCATTGCTGAGGCTGGCTTTGAACTCACAATTCTCCTGTCTCAGCCTCCCTAAGCGCTGGGATTACAGGCTTGAGCCACTGTGCCTGGCTTGCTTTGTTCTTTTAAGCAAGTATAAACTTAGCAAGAGTTAAGAAAAGTGGCAGAGGGAGCTGGGGTTGTTGCTCAGTGGTACAATGCTTGCCTGGTGCATGTGAGGTGCTGGGTTTGATCCTCAGCACCACATAAAATATAAATAAATAAAATAAAGGTACTGTGTTCATCTACAACTAAAAAATATTAAAAAAAAGAAAAAAGCCCTGAATGAAGTCTATGCCACACATTTGGTTGACATCCTGTTAACAGCTTTTATTTTATTTTGGAGCTCATATTCATTAATATGAATAGATACTATTGAATAGTTTTATTTCACTGTTCATGTAACCACCTAAATATAGTTATTGGTACAAAGATATTAAAGAAAAATGTCCTGGGCATAAAACTTAATAAAACAAAATTAGCCAAGATTAGAGGCAGGACAACCATAAAAGATACTGCTATGACTGTCAGGCAAGAAATACTCTGGGGCAATGATTATGTGGGTAAGAGGGAGGAGAGAAGGATATGGAAAAGAAGAAAATGTGGATCAAAGAGGGAAGAAGAAATAGTGGGTGTTGTTGGTAGGAATAGTCTGGGGGCCTCTGATATGAAAATGGGTACAGTTTTGGGCTCTGGGTATTGCTCTTTGGCAGAGTGCTTGCCTACCCCCGTGGTACTCCTCCCACCACACACACAAAAGGTATAGTCTTTGTAAACAGCTGGACCTGAGGAGGATGAATAAGGACATACGCTTAAAAAAAGACCAATGGTACTTAAAGTAGAACTCTTGTTTTTTAAATTTTTATTTTATTTTATTTTTTGCAGTCCAGGGAATCAAAACCAGGGCCTTAGGCATGCTAGACAAGTACTCTACCTCTGAGCTACACCCTCAGCCCGCTACAACTCTTATGTTTATAAGAAACTATTATATGGCATATTGAAAAGGACACAGAGAGCCCTCTTGTTTCTGGGACAGGGGTTATGAGTTGCCTAACCATCATATACTCTCTTCTTTGCCCCACTAATGGAATTCTGGTTTTATTTAGGTTGCAATGTTTTCAGCTATAAAACTATATCTCTCAGCCTCTTTGCAAATGCAGGTGGCCAATTAGATATAATAAGAAATATTTGAGTAAAAGTTTTGGAGAAGTTATTTAATGGGAGCTAACTTAGCTGGGAGGGATGACGTACTCTTTTGTTCTGACCCCCTTCTACTTCCTAGTACTGGGAACAGGACATGACAGCTGGAGTTTCAGTAACTATTAGGTGAGCATGAAATAATCTTTTAAGATTGAAGCTCTGCAGTAAGACTGGTAGAGGAGAAAGAAGAAGCATCCCCAGTCCCTGAGGACCACAGAATACAGTATTAGCCCAGTCTGCCTATTTTCAGACTTCTTTTATGTGAGAAGGAAATAAACCCCTATCTTGTTTAAACCACTGTTATGTAAGGCTTCTGTTTCTAGTAAACCAAACTTCTTCCTGAATGATACATATCATTTCCTAAAGATATTTAAAGATTGAAGAGCAATACCCTAGAGCAGGGGATTAGTAAAATTTTTGGCAAAAGGTCAAATAGTAAATACTTTAGGCTTTTGCGAGCCATATAGTCTCTGTCACAACTACTCCAAACTGTTGTCATAGTGCATAAGCAGCTACAGAGAATATGTAAACAAATAAGTAGCTGTTCTCTAATAAAATTTTATTTATAGACACCAAAATTTGAATTTCATATAATTTTCATATGTCATGAAATATTATTTTGCTTTCAATTTCTTTAACCAACTAAATGTATATATAAACCATTCTTAGCTTACAGTCATGCAAAAATAGGATTTGACCCCAGGCTATAATTTGTTAACCCTTGCTGTATAGGATATAATACATACAAATAAACTTAGGTATTGTGTATTTGTTAGTTATCTGTATGCTTCAGTATGTTTCAAAACATTCTTAGATGTGGCAGAACTGGACCTATGAATGAGGCTAATGACGCTAATTTTTAAATAACAAATCAAAAATTTCACATCTAAATACATGCTATCTTCTGGTTGATGACCATGGGAAGTAAGAGGCCAACCTCTATGATGCTGATTTTAATTTATAAAAAGCTTGATTTGAATATTTCAGTCTTGGTCTGTATTTTTTTCCCCTAGGTATTGAACCCATGACCTTACATATGCATACCCTCTACCACTCAGCTACAGCCCCAAACCCTATCTGTTAAAAAAAAAAAAATCAGTCATCTTACTGCATATCTATACTTTGTAAGACCAGGTTACCATTGACCACTCATGATGTAAAGCTGCCAAAGTTCAATTTGAAGTTACCTGGAGCAAAATGGGACAGAGAACCCACCTTATCCACTTTGCTGCTTGCAGTGACTGACAAAGGCCATTGATAGTGGGAAACTTGTAGAAACAGTAGAACAGAGATCAAGGTGTTGTAGGAAGTGCTGAGGAGGAAGAATGATTAGTGTGGGGGGTGGGGTGAAGAGATGTGAGGATTGTTTTTTACAAGCCATATTGTGTGAAGTTCGAGTACAGTAGATAACTTTTCTGTTGTGAAAGGTGCAGCATTAGTGGAAAAGCAGTTACAGCTCAAGTTGCTATTGGAGAGAGGAGTTGCAAAACTTTAGTATGGAAAAGGCCAATGGAACGCATAATGTGCACATGTGTGTGTGTGTGTGCCTATATATGTAAGTTTCCAGAGCCACTGAAACTTTCTGGAAAAAAAAAATCTTTCTGAAAAAAAAAGTATGCATCTAATGTTCTGTGTACAAGTAATTGGACTGATTAAAATGTTCAGATTTCTTTCACTAGATACATGCAATATCTTCTGTGTTGTGTGTGTGACTGTGTGTGTGTACTCAGGAGAGGGTGGAAGGAAGTAAGTATTAATAGAAATGTTTGTAGAGGGAAGAGGATGCTTTGAGTGTGAAAGGTCCAGAAATAGTTTGAAAGATGGTTTGTTATATAATCCAGGGAAAGAGAGAATGTTGTGATGGTTATTTGTTTTGCCTTGCTGGGGCCTCTTGCATGCTAGACAAGCACTCTACCACTGAGCTACACCCTGGCCCTGTGTGATGGGCTTTTAGTCATGCTGACAATAATTGTTTAGCCTCATATATGGTAAGAACTGATGTTTTCTCTATTTCTAGCTCTCCCTTACTTTCTCTCTTTCCCCCAAGCAGCTGTGCAAAGATTTAGCCACATGACCCTGAAAGCACAACGCTGAAAGCCTCTGACTGTGCCAAGAGAAGAGTGTAGGGAAACAAAGGCCAAGGCTGGGGCCAAAGCCAGCTGCCAGGAACCCTCATCCCCAGCAGCAGTAAAGACAAAGAACAGCAAGACTGTACTCGCCATCCTTCTCTTCAGTGTGGTCAGCTCTACCACTTGAAGGTGGAATCTGACCCCTTTTCTGTACCCCTCTCTCACCCTTCTGTCTTCCCAATCCCCAGAAGTGAAGCTTGTTTCCCAGGAAACAAGATGTTCTTTCCTCTCCAGAGGAACTGAGGAGTACTTTCACAGGCCATGGGGAATTCTGGAGATTTTGGAAGTATAGGAGAGGGAAGGGAACCCTCTTCAGGGGGACGTTCAATAAAGTCTGTATGCCTGGTACACTGGGCCAGCTTAGAACAACACTCAGAATCAGGCTGGACTTAGGACTAAACCATCTCTGCCCGCTCATGTTCTCATTTGCAATGCTTCTTCTGCCTTGGCTGACAGCTGTTGAAGGAGGCCTTCTGGAGAGAGCAGAATCAATCTCTTTCCCTTGTTATCTTTCTCTTTCTTTCTTTACTTTTCCAGTCTCACTTCCATTCCATTGTCTCTACTTCTCTTGGAAGTCTTAGGTCTATCTACCCCAGGCCATGTACCTAGATATTCTGGTTAGACCACTACCCAATTCACAAAACTCTTCCTTTACAGTCTTAAACCAAGAGTTTTATTTCCTTGGAGCTTGACTTTTTAAAAATAATCATTTCTATCTACCTTTTCTCCCAAGGATAAAATGGGTTTAGAAAGTAATTCTAAGAAAAAAAAGCACTATGGAAATATTTTACATAAATTGACAGATGTCACAAATCCAGCTATAATGTGTAGAAAAGATGGTTAAGTATTTTAAAATACTTGCAGTAATAATTTGGTGAGTTATTTTTAAGGTGGCAAGTTGAGGTTTTGTCTTCTTATAAGAAATCCATTTTCTAGCAAGCATTAATCATCAAATATCACCAATACCCAATTTAAAAAGTCAGGATTTTATTCACAAACTTTGTGGCTGCCATTTTTTTAAGATTATAAACTGAACCAACATCAAAATTATTTTTATACACTGTTTTATTGTCAAATTTGGTATCTATCTATCTAAACATTGGTACTGGGGATTGAATCCAAGGTCTTATGCATAGGCAAGTGCTCTATCACTGAGCTACATCCCCAGACTCCTTTTTAAAAATTTTATTTAGCCAGGCGTGGTGGTGCACGCCTGTAATCCAGCACTTTGGGAGGCCGAGACAGGAGAATCGCTAGTTCAAAGCCAGCCTCAGCAACCGCGAGCTGCTAAGCAACTCAGACCCTGTCTCTAAATAAAACACAAAATAGGGCTGGGGATGTGGCTCAGTGGTCGAGAACCCCTGAGTTCAATCCCTACTACCAAAAATAAATAAATAAATACATAAATTTTATTTTAAGACAGGGTCTTGCTAAGTTGCCCATGCTGGCCTCAAATTTGTGTTCCTCTTGCTTCAGCTTCCTTTGGTACCTGGGACAATAGGTTTGTGCTACCATGCCTGAGTTATTTATTTTTGAGGGTGCTGGGGTTAGAATGCAGGGCCTTGTTCATGTTAGGCAAGTGCTCTACCACTGAGCTATATCCCCAGCTTTTTAACTCTTTCAAGTGTTATCATGGAATCTACAAATAAACATGAAATGCTACAAGATTAAGTAAAAATAAAGATCCTGATCTTGATTTGCAACTTGCTGTGTACCCTTGGGCAAGTGACTTGTTTTCCTCATCCATTATAAGGACTATAATGAATATATTTGAATCTATAAAATAGTGATTTGGTCTTTTTTTTTTTTGGTACCAGGGATTGAACTCAGGGATACTCAACCACTGAGCCACATCCCCAGCCCTATTTTGTGTTTTTTATTTAGAGACAAGGTCTCACTGAGTTGCTTAGTGCCTCACTGTTGCTGAGGCTGGCTTTGAACTTGCAATTCTCCTGTCTCAGCCTCCCAAAGTGCTGGGATTACAGGCGTGATTTGGTCTTTCTCAGGGTTAGTACATGATTATGCACTAAAAACCTGTACTGGCTGCCATCTTGCTTCAAAACATGCCTGGAACAAACCAAACTTAAGGTATATTTAAGTTGCATTTAGGAGGGCTTGTGTTTAGGCAAAAATCTAGTCATTTCTAGAAAGAAAAACAGACAGATCAACTTGAAGGGCCAAATGACTGAGTTACAACAGAGAACTTTCTTTAGGTTAGTTATATTGATCTCTCTGCAAACAAATGATACTGAGGAAATTCTAGAACCCCCTGAGGGGAGCAATATGTCTTTAGGAGCCCTTGCAATTCTTTCCAACAAAGAATATTGATTTTAAAATGGTACTAGTCAGGGCTGGGATTGTAGCTCAGTGGTAGAGTGCTTGCCTTGCATGTGTGAGGTCCTGGGTTCGATCCTCAGCACCACATACAAAGCAATAAAATAAAGACATTGTGTCCATCTACAACTAAAAATATATTTTAAAAAAATGGTACTAGTCACATATGTATAAGATCATATGCTTTCCTGAAATCTGAACCCACATCCTCTGGTATGTGTTACATGCTCTGTCTGTAGATTCACATGTCATGTTGATTTTATTAGAGAGAAGGTATGGGTGTTGTGAACTGTAAATAAATTCATAAGAATAAACAAACAACAGAAATCTTTTTCTCTAGGACCTGAGAATATTTAATGAATATAGTTCTCAAATCTCCACCAAGTGTTAATGTGTTTAAGAATACAGGATACAAATGACAGTCTAGGACCACATAAGAAGCCAGAAGCCCAGCTAGAATAGATACCAGTGGTGGTGACCACTCTCACTGCCAGTTCACATCCCCTTATTTTTTGAAGAACCATGTGTTGCTGGAGCAATCCCTTTGACCCCCTTAGAACCTATCCCTTATACAAGGGGATTAGCTCCTTACATCCAAAGGCAAACACAAACCCTTTCTGCCCCTTTCCATTTAGGGAGCTCAGCAAACAACAAGTACAGCTCCCTGCTGTTGTAATTACATTAGACATCTTGTACTTTTGTTATCTCACTCTGGCTCCTCCTATTTATTTCCTTTCTCTGCCCTCTAATTTTTATCTGCCTCATACTACCTTTAATGGATTTTCCTTCCTGTTCCTTCTCATATTCCAAATTTTCCTTTTCATGGGTTTTGTTTTGTTTGTTTTGTTTTTTGAAATCCCTCTTATTTTCTTGCTACCACTGCTGGGCCTGGGGACTCAGATCTGTTGAAAGACTTCATTTCAAGGACTCAGGCAAAAAAGGCAGAGACTGCAGCACCAGAACACAGAAAGATGACAAGATGTCGTTTTCACATAGGAAAACTGGGTCACAGTCCTTATTCCCAGTATGCCAAACTCAGGGAACAATCAGCAGTACTTCCCTTCATCTCTCCTTTTATTTCATATTTCTACTTTCCAGAGGGCAGAGAAAATGAGAACTGCAGGCCCCATGAACTCACTTTTCTTTAAGACTGTTATTCTCACCTTGCCTTGAGTGAGTCACAGCTCATGGAAGAGGCAAGAAAGACATAACCAAATTTGTCTAACTTCCAAGTGATCTGATAGACTAAAAACAACTGGGACATCCTGAAACCAGGTTATACCATAGCAGTATATGTTCTAAAGTATCCTGAGCTGGACTTCAGTTTTTGGGAAGTGAACCCAGGAGACCCTTGTGCCATCCCCAAACCTAGAGTTATGTGGGCTGGGGGTTTCACTATATGTAACTAAGGACCTTTTGATTTTCTAGAGTGTGATTGGAAAAGTCTTCCAGTTGTTTTGTTTTATTCTGGATGAACTGAGGGTAGTGGAGCAGGGAGTTAAGGAATTGAGCTAGGGGAGAATGAACAAGAAGAACCCTGTCCCCTAGAGAGTCTGGAGAAGTCTTGATAGTAGCATGATGGCAGGGAGCCATAACTCCAGGGAAAGACAGAAGACAGGATTTGAGTTGCCTTTTAGGGAAGCAGCCTTACCAGCAATTCCAATTTAAAAAATAACTTGGCTAGCACAGATCAAGGCTTGGCTCCTCCTTTCTTGTACACGACAAGGGAGCACATCTTTGGAGTCCATTCCTAAGTTTCTCCAGTGAGTTCTCAGACTGCCACTTATGGCCCTTCTGCTGGAGTAGGTCCCAAAGGCCTCAGTGGAAGAGGCATTTCCCAGTGGTCAGGGAAGAAAGATGTGGATGGATTTCAGCCTGACATTTCTGGTTATCTTTCTGCCAGAATCTTTCCCAATTAGCTCTTCCTCATATGCATTGCCATGATGATGTTAGGAAGAGTTACACCAACTAAGATAGAAGGAAATCTCTTATTTCAGAAGACAGGGCTTTCAGAAAAACAGAAGCCTGTTGAAGGCCTCTGCTGCCATTTCTACTGATGATGTTGGATGGACCTTCATTAGGTGGAGCAAGTGAGTCAGCTCTGCTACATTATTAAAGCAGACTTGGGACAGTAGTAATGATAGAGTTGGATTCAAAGGTCCAGAGCTTATAGGCAGCAGTAGACTGGTGATGGGATGGATGAGTTCGAAGGTTAGTTCTATTCTAGCTCAGGTTTGCTTCCATTAAGAGACCTTCCTTGATAGTTACAGGACATAGGGAATCCTATTTCCTTTGATTTGATGGCATATTTTTTCTATAATAGAGTCTTTCAGTTCCAATTGAATTCTATTTGTCTTCAAATTACTTCATTTACTATGAAAACTTCTCTTCAACCAGACAACACATATCTTGCCCCTCATCTTTATCTTCTGTGGTAGGCTACTCAAAACACTTGCTGGAGCTAACAGTACAACCAACCTTGTAATGTGTGAGGCAGTTTGAGCTATCAGTGTTTCTCCTACCTGCCAGACTCTACCTCCCTAATCAACTCTAGTCCCCCTTTGAAGAAGTCAGTGTTACACTCCCAATGCTTATTTAGAATCTCCAGCACCAGTTCTCTGTTCTTCATGTCAGATTTCATATTTCAGTGAGGAAATTGGTATAATCAGAGCAGAATTACCTCCTTTTTTTTTTTTTTTTTTTTTTTGGTGCCAAGGATTGAACTCAGGGGCACTCGACCAATGAGCCACATCCCAAGCCCTATTTTGTGTTTTGTTTTATGTAGAGACAGGGTCTCACTGAGTTGCTTAGTGCCTCACCATTGCTGAGGCTGGCTTTGAACTTGCAGTTCTCCTATCTCAGCCTCCCTAAGTGAGAATTACCTCCTCTTGCCACTACACATCTCCTCTAGTCCAACTCTATCTGTGCCACATGGGTGGGCCTCCTCCAGTTTCAACAGAAGTGTCCCTATTCCTGTCTGAAGTCCACCTTGTACTTGAACTGTCTTTGTTTGACTTCTGCCCTTGTTCTTCTAGTGTTTTACTCCAAAAGAGGACTAGGAGGAGGAGGAGAAGAAAGTAAAAGAAAAATATTGCCTTAATATTAATATCAAACACTTATATTGTACTGCTTACTCAGAGCAGGGATTTTTCTAACAAATGAAATCATTTAATCTTCACATTAATCCTGTAGTATTAGGTGCCATTATATATTTTTTTTGATATTGGAGATTGAACTCAGGGGCACGCGACACTGAGCCACATCCCCAGCCCTATTTTGTGTGTGTTTTTTAAAATATTTTATTTTTTTTAGTTGTAGGTGGACAGAATATCTTTTATTTTTATGTGGTGCTGAGGATCGAACCCAGTGCCTCCCACGTGCTAGGCGAGCACGCTACCACTGCGCCATAACCCCAGCCCCCTATTTTGTGTTTTACGTAGAGACAGGGTCTCACTGAGCTGCTTAGCACCTCGCCTTTGCTGAGGCTGGCTTTGAACTCACGATTCTCTTGTCTCAGCCTCCCTAAGTGCTGAGATTACAGGCTTGCACCACCGCACCTGGCTCCATTATATTTTAATGATAATGAAACTAAGGCATGAAGTTAAATAACTTGCTCACGGTCATGTAGCTAATTATTGGTATACTTGGTGAAGTAGGGAACAGCCCAAGTGCCCTGGTTGCCAGATGGTTGACAGATATCAAAGAACTCAAGGGAATACATGTTCCTCTCCTGCCATCATCTCCTTTTCTCCTTTTCACAGTAATACTCCTCAAAATTAGTACTCACGGCCTACATATCCTTATCTGACTTTCTCTCTTCATCTTATTTCACCTTCTCCATTTTATGTTCTGTGTGGTACTTATCAGTATATGAAATCATATCATATACCCATTACATATGTTGACTATCTCCAGCTACCCTCCAAATCCCAAACCTCCAGCTCTCATTAAGCTCCTTTAGGCAGGCACTACCAATGCTTAGAGCTCTACTTGGCACTTAGCAAGCACTGAATATTCGTGGAGATCTCTAGCAGCCCTCCTACTCCTGTCCTATATGGCAAGTATCTTTTAGAGAAAAACGAAGTCCCTCAGAAGTGGAGGCTGGAGTCTTGTTCTGCCTTCCCCCTTTCCTAGGCCTGTGTCCAGCCCATGGCCATCTGCCTCTTTTCCTGTTTTTGTCCTCATTTCTTGTGTGGGCAAGCCACTAGCCAGTTAGGTGTTGGGGCAGAGGGTGGGTGGGAAGGGTGGGGGCCAGCATGTCAATGAGAACACAGGCCACAGTCCAAGTTGATGATATCAAGTCTTAATGACTTCAGCTGCATTTAATTAAACATAGACTGGCTCATTGGAACATCATTAGCCACAGTCTGATCTCCACTCTCATTTCTGCTTCTTTCCAAGCTTCAATTAAGGGAGCAACAAAAGATCCCTATCATGAGCCATGTGTGGTGATCTCATCAGCTAAGACAAATATTTTTTTTTTCTGGTTATATTTATAGGACTCTTTTGTGTTTCCTTGGACAACCCTCGCTGGCATTATCTTGTTTACCTTCTCTTCCTCTAGAGTTCCATGTGTGGGGAGCAGCTTTTAATCTGTTGCTTTTAGCTATGTTGGATTTCCAATTTTTCTGTTTTTCCTCTTTTTAGCTTTCATCTGTGGGACTTTTTTTCAAGTCAAAAAGTTTGTACTTTCCAGTTACCAAGGCAGTAACTACTATTATCTAAAAAAGAAAGAAAGAAAGGAAGGAAGGAAAGGAAAAGAAAGAAAGAAAGGAAGAAAAAGAAAGAAAGAAAGAAAGAAAGAAAGAGACAGACAGCCTTGATTACAGCTTAGCAATTTGCAATGATTTTTCTTAGCAGTGTCCCATAGTCTCCCAGGGAGGTTGGAATTTGTTAGTTCTTTCCCCCTTTTACCAGTTATATGCCTCCTGATGCCAAGTTCTCTCCTGATCCATCACAGGGCAGAATGTGCAGACCATCCCCCTAGACCCTTGGACTCATCCCTGACTACCTTCTGGGGTGTCAAACCCTGCACATGTTCCTACATCATCACAAGTGAGACTAACATAAAGAGCTTGATTAGGGGGGCTGGGATTATGGCGCAGTGGTAGCGTGCTCACCTGGCATGCGTGAGGCACTGGGTTCGATCCTCAGCACCATATAAAAATAAAGATATTCTGTCCGCCTACAACTAAAAAATAAATGTTTAAAAAAAAGAGCTTGATTAGGAATCTACTTGTCTAGGAACATTATCTCTCTTTGGTGCCCATTATCCTAGGTACTATAAGGGTAAAGGCAAAGGGACCCTGATAACTGAGGAAGGCTTGTATGTAGGCTAAATTCTGCTCCTACAGTCTGGAAATGACTGTGAAGGATGTAGAAAGAGGCACTACGGCCAACCAGAAGGAGGCACCATGGCACATCAAGGAGTTGGCCATGGTGTCTCTCAGCTTCTTAAATATAATATACTTTTGGATCATGGCAGTCTCAATCCCTAAGGTAGGAAAATTGATTCTTTGGAGAATGAAAAAATAATATAATACACAAAGAGATAAAATTTCATGGGAGGGGGCTCTGATGATCAGGAAGATGTTTAAAAACACTCTTTAAGGGAGTGACAATGTCAAAATGGGGGACAAACTGTCTTGTTCCTTCCCTAGATGGCCACATCATGCTATTTTTTTTCCTGATCACAACTATGCTTTTAGCAAAGCATCTAAAAATATTCTCACTAAGTTATAAATGTCTGAAAATAGCTTAAGGGATATTGCCCACTAACAGGCCTGACAATACCTCAAGATAAGAAGGAATAAAGCTCTAGCTATGGAATTGTACGTTAGAGCAAGTAGAAGGGGATGTTGCTGGTTGAAAAACCTGGATTCATTGACTGTATGTGAATCCAAGATATGGACATGGTGTCTGCCAAAAGATTTTAAAATTGATTTAGATGTGAGAGGGGTTTCCTTGAAATGTGGCTTGGAAATGGAAATACTGGTATTCCTAGGATGGTCTGATGGCTTATGGCAAACCAGAGCAGAATATTCAGTCAGGACAATTCTGGAAAACTCAGGCATGTAATCACATATAGACGTGGACCTTTTTGGTGTCCATGAAATCAGAGCTTTAGGATTTGTCTGGCTTCATCTTTGCAAAAGGCTGTTTTCAGCTTTTAACTGATCCTGATAGAAACCAAACTGGTGCATATTTAGGAAGAAGAAGAGCATTTTGAACACTTTCCTGTGTGTAGTCCTAATGAACCTCAAGGCTCCCTGGCTCTGTGGACATGCCTTATGGATTTTCTTGTGCTTGGGATGCACTAAAATGAGTTCATGGGCAAGTCTCAAGGTCCATGATGTCATCTGCTCACTATTCTTGGCTTAAACCAGAATCTTACTGGTGACCTATGTCCAGCTTTGGTTTTAAAGGTAAAAAAAAAAAAAAAGAGACAGACTGAAAACAATTGGATACAGTCCATATATGAACAAATAAAATGACTGAAAGCTTGCAAAGTAGATCTTATGCAAAATGCAATTAGGATGCTTAACTTAGACTGAAGAGAGCAGAAGGAAGAGATTATTTATATGGGGAACAGTGATAAACACTTTCTTTTTTCTGCCTTTTTGGATGTAGATGGGATATAAATAATATTCATGCTTTACTTATTTCTCTCTACTGAGAACCAAATAAAAAAAGAAACTGGGCTTGATTTGCAACTTTAGAGATGTAGAGTGAATGAATATAAGAAGGCATCCTAGTATGTTGTTAGACATTGATCCTTTGGGATACTTAGTTTTGTTTCTTTTTCTGGAAAATGTGAAAAAAGAAAGGCATATCAAGGATAGTTTTGCTGCAGTGGATCTAGTTAAATTAACTAAGTACCTATTTACTAAGACCTCAGTAGGACCCTAGAGAAGCCAGGAAATATAAAGATTATATATATATATGCACATACATATGTATGTACATGTATATATATTATACATATTAAAACCTTTGAAAGGTTTTGATTTTAGGATTAATTATTCTGATTATTTCCATTCCCACAGGTTAAATGTAGTGTGGTAGAGTGAGTGGAAGGAGGATGGTTCACTGGTTCTAACTCTATTATTTACTAACATTCTGATCTTGGACAAAACGTAGTCCCCTCATTTATGAAGCAGTGATAATAGTGGCTTTTTTGCTTACTTCCAAGGTCATGAAGAATGTCAAGAAAGAGAACAAATATGACAGTAGTCTATAAACCGTTGAGTGCTACGCAAATATAGAAACTATTGTTACGCTGGATGAACCAGCCTTGGGTCAAAGGTATTTCCAGCTGAAAGTTTTGATAGAATCTGATTCCCAAATTTGAATTTCTGTGAAATCCATCCATTCAAACATCCTCCTGTCATTCACCTATTCATCACTCAGAGAGTATCTGCTTTGTGGTAGGCATTGTCATAGGCTCAGGGATGCAATGATGAATCAGACACAGTACCTGGTTTTAGGAAGGCAGGTAACTGTCTAGTCGGGGCAGATGGAGAAGTAAACAGGAGATTACAGTGCAGTTGGATAATTGATGTGATCTGAATAGGAATAAGGTGCTGGAGGACCTCCTTTGAGGGCCCCAAATCCAGTTTTGAAAGGGAAACTTCCTAGAGGAAGTGATAGCTAACCAATCTGGAATAGCAAGAGTTAGCCAGGTGAAGAAGGAGTGACATGGGGAGGACTCTGAGCCAAAGGAGTGATGGATGCAAAGATTCAGAAGCCAAGTAAATTTTTTCAAAGTATTTTTTTAGTTGTCAATGGACATTTATTTATTTATTTGCATTGCCAAGTATTGAATCCATGCCTCACACATGCTAGGCAAGTGCTCTACCACTGAGTTACAACCCCAGCACCCCTCAACCAAGTAAATTCTTGATATACTGCAAGAACTACAAGTAAAGTTAAAGACTATGCATTGTCTGTGCAGGAGGCATAATAACCAGAAACTGTATCACCATTAGGTTGTCTGCCTTGTTCAGAGGTTTGGAGTGATGGATTTAAATCTTGGAAATGTCACTTCTAGTGAAATTTAGAAGAGGAATTGTAGAGAGCAAGCCTGTAGTCATAAATACCAGTAGGAAGACTCTTGCAGCAATTCAGGAAGAAGTGAAGGTGAACTGACCAGGAAAGGTAAGGTAGTCAAGAGCTTAAATGCTACAATGAGGCAGAGGCACTAGGAATGAGAAGAGTGAGAAAGGTGGACAGATAAGAGATTGAGATCATAGGATAGGAGACAAAATAGTTCCTACTGATGACCAGGACAAGGATATGACCTTGAGAATGTAGGTTGGATGCCAGTGGAGATGAAAATCACTTTGAAATCAAGGACATGGGAGAATTCTCCTATGGCTTTTTAAAAAAAAGTGTGGTAAAATACACATAATGCTTACCATCTGAAAAATTATTAAGTGTATTGGGTGCATTATATCAGTGGATTAAGAGTTTTAAGTGATCCAGATGCAGTAGTTCATGCTCATAATCCCAGCAGCTCAGAAGGCTAAGGTAGGAGAATCGTGAGTTCAAAGCCAGCCTCAGCAACTTAGCGAGGCCCTAAGCAACTCAGTGAGACCCTATCTCTAAATAAAATATAAAAAAGGGCTGGAGATGTGGCTCAGTGGTTAAGTGCCCCTGGGTTCAATTGCTGGTACCCTCTCCGCAAGAAAAGAGTTTTAAGTGGCATTAAGTACATTCATGTTATTGTGTTACCATCATCATCATCCATAGACTCTTAATTCTTGCAAAAACTGTAACTCTGTCTCCATTAAGCAGTAACTCCCTATGCTTCCTCAGCTCCCACTGCTGCCAGCCCCCAAACAACCCCTGACAGAAATTTTCGTCTCTATGAATTTGACTAGTCTAGGTAGCATACAGCATTTTTCTTTTTGTAACTGGCTTATTTCACTTAGCACAATGTCCTCAAGTTTCATTCATAATTTAGTGTCAGAATTTCATTTCTTTTTAAGGTTATATGATATTTCATTGGATATATTTTTGTCCCTTTTAAACTTTTTGATTATGGCCCACAATAAGAAATGTAGCTTACATCATGACCTATTATACATGCATACATTATGTTTTTGAAATAATGTTATCAATATATGATTTTACATAATATATGTTATGGAAATAAATAAATTAGCACACTAATTTTTATTCCATTTCTTAAAAAAAAATGCTAGGGGCCAGAAGTATAGCTCAGTGGTAGAGCACTTACCTCACATGCTCACATGCACAAGGCCCTGGATTCAATTCCCAGCACTGCAAAACAAAACCAAAAACTGGTTACAATACTCTAAATCAATCTCCTGACACACTAATGGGTTGTGATCCCTAGTTTGTAAATAATCGGTCTGTTTGGATGTTGAAGTTCCCCAGGATGATAGCAAAACTTGGCATGGAGTTGAGCTAGTCTTTAACAAATAAGGAGGGGCAAAAATAGCTTCATGCATTTGTCTTCATGAATGGCCTACAGTTTCTGTACAATTTATTAAGTAAAGGGCCAAACATCAGTTTATTTCTTGTATAAACAGGATAATTCATGGATTTGCTGTTTTTCCCAATGGTTTCTGTAAGGTAAAAAACTGCCCTTTTGTAATTAAAAGCTCAAGGCAGTTCCTGCCCTAGAGGGTTCCGCTCCGGAGTCTTCCACCTGGGAAACAAAGCCTAACCGCTCAGGTTAGCACATCAAAAGAAGACCACTACTGCTTATCTGCCCCCAATTTTGAAGTGACCAATCCCTAGCTCACCACGCGGTTTGTAGTGAGTTCTATAAAATCCCTCCTGCGCGTCCTCTCTCTCTCTCTTTCCTCTTTCCTTCGCCCAGGCGCCCACCCCCTGATGCCCCTGAATAAAGGGATCTCCTGGCTGCATGAGGTGTCCGTGTCTGTCTGGCCGCCATCCTAACAGTTTCCAACTGCCATAGGTCTTTTGTTTCTATTTATTCACTGCCATGGAACGTTTTTCTATCTTAGGAAAGAACAAAGCAAACTGCCCCTCCTCATATTTATGAGTTCCCACAATCTGATGATGAAAGGAGAAGAGGAATGGGAATCTCAGCAGCAGGTGAGTGTGGCCTCTAGACCTTCCAAAGTATCCAGCTGTCCAGAATCCCCCCAAAGGGAAAGGCAATGTAGGGAGACAGGGGAGTGGAGTTGGGCCTCCAGGCCGGATGCTGAGGTATGACTTGCGAAGAGAAGAGAGAAGAGTCTGGGAAGTACTGAAGGTCAAGGGCCAGGCCTCCCACCTAGTGAGTGTGCGGTGGGAGAACTGTAGCAACTGGTGTCCTGGTGATCTAAGAAGGTCAAAGTGTTTCTCCATTGTCTCCTTGGATCACTACATCTCTGGCTAATTCTGTTAAACATTAACACCAAGTATCCAGAAAGCTTCATCATCATTAATTAGGTAATCTCTGTGGCATCCCCACAGAATGAGGTCAGAATGATCACCATCTCAATACCATTGAAAAAATAAGTGGGGGTGGGAAGGGAAACCAGAAGGACACTCATATATCCATCAAACATTTACTTCACTCTGCACTGCACTAACTGTTGAAGGTATGATGAGAACAAGGCAGAGTTTCTGCTGTTTGCATGTTGGCTTAAGATGTGGGCTAGGAATGACCAGACCAAGTATTCTCAGTTGAGGACTTGGAGTTTGCAAAATTCCATTAATGAGAAAACTTGACTTGTTTAGGAAAAATGGGATCCAGGTTGTTCATGTCAGAGGTATAGAATTCAAGGATGGATGTCTAGGTAGGGACTAATATTAAGATTTTGATGGGATTGGGTGATTCATGAGACTCACAGAGAACTCTAGGATGCCTCAGTGCTTAGCCTGGGTCCCTTGAGCATTGGGAAAGAACTCTCATGTATGCCTTGAGAATATCTACAAAGCTGAGGGTTTTGCTCAGTGGTAGAGCACTTGCCTAGCATGTACAAGGCCCTGGGTTCAATCCCAGAAACACACATACACACACACACACGCACACGCGCACACACACACACACGTGCGCGCACACGCAAAAAGATTATTTATAAAACCTCCTTTTTTAATATTTATTGTTTAGTTGTAGGTGGACAGAATATCTTTATTTTATTTTATTTTTATTTAAAAAAAATTTTTTTAGTTGCAGATGGACACAATACTTTTTTTTTTTTTTTCACGATAACACAAACAAAATTTATTTCTCACTTTTGCTGCCTCACCGTGCAGGCTGGTGGGGAATCTAACCCCACAAAGTCACCGGAGGACTTAATGGATGAAGGCTTCCCATATGGCACAGACACAATACTTTTATTTTATTTATTTATGTGGTGCTGAGGACCGAACCCAGTGCCCCACGCATGCAAGGCAAGCGCTCTACCACTAAGCCACAGTCCCAGCCCCTTTATTTTATTTTTATGTGGTGCTGAGGATCGAACCCAGTGCCTCATGCATGCTAGGCGGGCACGCTACCACTGTGCCATAACCTCAGCCCCTCTATAAAACCTCTTAAGCTGGAGATTTAACTACAAAAGAACTTAAAGAATTTTATAAATCATTTCTCTGTGGCACTTTATATTTTTCATTGTTCTATTGTATTAGCCCCTTTTCCTTGATAGAGGAACTGAGGATGAGATGGTAAGTAACTTGTTCTGTGCTAACTAAAGAACCTGAATGGTGTGACCCAGACCTAAGAATCTCTTCACTACTCTAGGACACTGTTCAGGTATAGACTCTCCCCTCCAACCTGCTACTGCCTACCCCTCCCAGCTCTTGCTTGCTGGGAGAACTGCCCTGGCTCAGAGAAAGGACACCTTGGGCTTCCCTTATTCTAGTACTCAGAGATAGAGCTGTACATGCTGTGTCCATGTGTCTGATGGGCCCCCATGAAAAATTAGTCCTCCTTTTTTATATCACTTCTGGGAGGGAAGAATGGAGCTTAGGCTAGATTGTTCCCTCTCCATTAGCCAACTCAGGGAATTGGTTCCTCTGGGAAGAGTCCAGGGACATGGAGGGAGGCATACTCATGGTATAATAGAAAGCAATGATATCACATTTTCTGGGTCAGAAGTGTGCCTCTGATATTTACTAGCAGGTAACCTCAGGCAAATTTCTTTGCCTTTCTGAACTTCAATCAAATAACAATACTAATAAACACCCAGGATTGTTGTTAAGATTAATCCTAAACTGGGGCAGCAGTGCAAGCCTGTAGTCCCAGAACCCAGGAGGCTAAGCTGTGAGGATTACTTGAACACTGGAGTTCAGAACCAGTCTAGGCAATGTAGTGAGACCCAGGCTCAAGGAAAGAAAATAAAAGCTGGGCGTGGTGACACATGTCTATAATCTCAGCTACTTGGGAACCTCAGGCAGGAGAATCCCAAGTTCTAGACCATGCTGGGCAACTTGGTGAAACCTTGTCTTAATAAAAAGGTCTGGGGATATAGCTCAGTGTTAGAGTGCTTGCTCTACTTCTGTAGAGCAATAATAGGAAGCAGCAATAAAACATTCCTTTTACTATCACATTGGCTTCTCTGCTAGTTGAAGAAGACAATATTTTTATTTTGTTGTTGTTTGTTTTTAGCATGTATGAGCCTCTTGGTTCAATTCCTGGCACTGAAAAAAAAAAAAGAAAGAAAGAAAAGAAGTAAGAAAATGACAAAAGTAAAGTAAATATTAAGCCTACCCATAGGCTTCTTTCAATGAATAGTAGTTGGGAGTTAGAAATGGTGAAAGGAGCTGTTAGCACATCAGATAAAACTCTCAGATAAAACCTCAGTGGTTTTATCTGAGAGTCCTATCCCTGCTCCCTCTCTGCTGATAGGCCCTGCACTGCTGAAATTATTCACTTAACCCAGAGCATCCTGCACACTGAAGGCCATTGTTCTGGGATGCAAAAGAACTCCAGAGTATAGCCTTAGGCATCCCGATCTATTGAATTGTTTCCTTCAGGAGTGGCACTTTCCCATCCTCCTAGGACTAGCTAATTTACTGCAGATCCAAACAGCTCCAATGGAACTTGAGTCTGGAAGGCCATATCTGACCTCTGGCATGGAATTCCAAGGCAGGAAGGGCTTCCAGGGGTCTCATATTCACTCCCAACCCTGACCTTGAGCAGACAACCCCTGTAGTGGAAATCTAATCAAACACTGAGTGAATCCAGGAGGTTCATGTTGACAGCAAACTTCATTTCTTCCAGCTTTATTTCTCCAACCTGCCTGAAAGAACCCCTCGTATGGGCAGAGTTCCATCAAGTCTTCCAGCTAAATACTGATACTCTCCTCTTCTCTACTTTGTTTGTACAAATGCTATTTTTCAAATTAATTCACTTCTCACCTCGATACCTTCTCTGAGGTTTTGTATTCTCTCCTCAATTCATGTGGGGGCTTGGGTAGATGGAGATGGAGTCTGATCCAACAGTTTGGAAAGGGTGCTAGTTGCCAACATCTTCCTGCTTTAGGAAGCTGCATAAAAGGACGTCTGCATTAAAGGACAGACTCTCTTTTTGGCAATCCAGAGATACTTAGTGCTTCTTTAGCCAAAGACATGTTCAAGAGGAGCCTCAGGGTAGAGGGCTGGAAGACATGGTGAGGACTGGGTAGGGTAGAGGAGGGGGGGCACTTGAGAGCATGGATGGAGAAGTCAATGTTTTGTAAGACAAGTAGGTGGTCTGGAGAATTGAGACCACTGCCTTACTTCTTCATTTTACCTCACAGGTGGAGATCTACTCATTAGGCCAAGGGATTCTGATTATTCATTCATTCAACAAATGAATATTTTGTTGAATGCCTCCATTCAACAAAATGCCTCCAGATTGCCTCCCTGGGTTAAGTGTTGGAAATACAGAAATAAATTGCCAGAGCTGAACTCCAAAGGTGTTAATAATAATTTAGTAGGAATGCATTTCAGTAAACTAGTGATTAGCAGGCTGCAATTCAGGTAAGTACAGGATGCTACAGGAACATAGTCTGTGGAGCATTTAATCCACACTAGAGAGGTGAAAAGAGTTCAGGGAAATCTTCCTGGAAGAGGTTTTAATTGAATGGAACTCTGGAGGGTTTGCCAGTCCAGGAAGCAGTAAAGTCTTCCAAGAAGAAGGAATAATTTGCTCAAAGTCTCCGGTCCAGAGAGAGCAGAGTGGGCCAGGCAAATGGCAGAATGGGCTTCATGATTGGGAATGGTGGCAAAACAATGGCTTCCCATTACAACAAATACAGTGAAATCTACTCTTATTCTTATAAGGCCCTGAGCAATTTGACCCCAGCTTAGCCCTCTAGCTTCATTTCCTACTGCTCTTGCCCTCATCCTGTGTCCTTCAGCTCATCTCCACCTCAAGGCTCTGCACCTGCTGGCTGTTCCCTCTGCTTAGAGAACTCTTCCTCCAGACATCAAGGGCTAATAGAAAGTAACATCTAGGAAAGTGAAGCTTTCTCTTTTGGTGTATTCACAATTGTATTCCAAGTGGCTTAGAATAGTGCTTGGCACATGGTGGGTGCTCAGTCAATAAATAGTGAATGAAAATCATACATAATACACTCCCTTGCATTGTCTGTGTTTTTCTTAGTTCTGCTCCATCTGTTTTATTTTCTATACTCACCCCACCATGGTAAGCCTCCTGAGGGCAGATATCCATCCTGGGTTTTGCATCCTCCTCAGCATCTAGCCCAGTGCCTCTAGTATGGGGTGATTTGATCAATGTTTGTTAACAGAATGAGAATGGGATTGGTGGAAATACTTCTTTTATGCCTTTCCCACCAGGCGTGCTTAGCAGCCTCTGAGGCAGAAGAGTAACCCTTGTCATCCCAGTCCCAGGCTTGCAATCCTTTGGATCAGAAACTATGGTTTCTTTCCCCTTACTACCACCATCACTTTCTGAGCTGCTCAGTCTTAAAAAAGGGCATCTGATCTCTTAGAACTTCAACTGCTCTGTCATTACACACCTAATCCTAGAAGAAAACAGTGTTTGGTTAACCTAATTGCTTGATTTTTAAAAGTGAGATCTTCTAGAAAGATTTATTAAGAGATCATGACTTTGGCTGCTACATTTCAGAGACCTGGCAGACATTTAGGTGATAGAGTTAAATATTCCAAACTTACCTCATCCTCCCTCTCTCTTTCTCTCTCTCAAGTGTAAGCATTCTGTTCCTCTTCCAAAACCCAGACCTTCTCCATATTTGGGAATCTGGAATGGGCACTAAGGGCACAGCCTTGTCTCCTCTCAGGATCTGCTGGGAGCTGTAGTTCCTAAAGAGTGGCTGATGCTCTTCTGTGGCCAGCAAGTGGGCTGTCCTTTCTCAGGAGGACATCTCAAATAGGAAACGTGTACAAGTGAGATGGAAGGGTACTCTTAGGAAGCTTGCCTTCTATTTTCAGCTCTGGTTTTGATCAAGGCACCACTCTTATGTGGCTCAGTCTTATGACCTGTAAAGTGGGAATAATTACCTCTCTCTTCCTAGCTGCCAGATTGTTGGGTGGAGTAATTAGCCAGCATCTTTTAAGTGCTTTGAGCTCATTCCAGCAAGGAGCACTTTATAAATAAAAATTGTTATCTCTAAAGGGCAAAATACTAATTTTGATTGCCTAATGGCTTCCATAAACCAACTCTTTGCTTATATGTCAAAAAAGATGCTTTTTAATTCCTTGTATGTCTTCCACCCACCCTGTGTTTAAATGGTTTTCCTACGTCTCATTCTATTTTCTTTCATCATCTCTAGTTTCATATCCTCAAGAATAAACACACTCTCTCCCTCCTCTTTGAAGGAAAAGAGTGTCCTATAACAATGGTACAAGAAATTCACAATGAAGGAATGACTCAAACTTGATTTAAGCACCATATTTTGCCTCATTCTCTCCAACTAGTGTATGATGTGACAGAGAGCTCAACCTCTAGGAAGAGGCCCATTTCATTGCAGTAGGAAGAACTGTTGAAAGATATTAATAAGACCTTTTCTTTCTAGAGACTTTTTTTTTCAGTACTGGTGGTTGAACCCAGGACCTCACACATGCCCAGCAAACACTTTACTGCTGAGCTATATCCCCAGCCCAAGACTTGAGAGTTCTGATACCCTATATCTTTATTTGGAGGAAAGAGATGCTATAGCATGGTGGAAACTGCAGCAGATATAGAATCAGAATGGTTAGAATACTGGCTCTGAGACTTCAAGCTCCATTTAGCCTCTCTGGCCTTAGTTTCTTCTATGAAACTGAGATCACAATATCTGGTACAGTGTTTTGCAAAATGCTGCACAAAGATTAGTTGTTATAAAAGGCAGTATGATGCTGTGATTAATAACAGAAACTTTTAAAACCAGACACACTTGGATTCAAATTCCACTAGGATTAGCTGTGGAAATCTGGTCAACTTACTTAAACTATATAAGCCTTAGTTATATTATCTTAAAAATGGGGTAGTGAGGATTAAATGAGACAATGCATACAATGGACCTAGTGCAGAGCCTGGCACACACCCATTGCTCAATAAATGTAGTTATGACTGTTATTATTATTATTGCAATTTTGATCATGTATCTTACTCTTTTTTTTTTTGGTACTGGGGATTGAACTCAGGGGTACTAGACCACTGAGCCACATCTCCAGCCCTATTTTGTGTTTTATTTAGAGACAGGGTCTCACTAAGTTGTTTAGCGCCTTGCCGTTGCTGAGGCTGGCTTTGAACTTGCAATTCTCCTGTCTCAGCCTCTCTAAGTGCTGGAATTACAGGCTTGCGCCACTGTGCCCGGCTAATCATGTATCTTACTTTCGATCATCTCTTTGGTGAAAATCTGTGAAATACTGTGAAAGTGCTTTTTAAGATTTAAAGTACTGCACACGTGGAGGGATGATTATCATTAAACGCACAAAGAGGAAAGATGGATGTCCCAGAGTTTTCCTTCCAGCTTCAAAACTGTATGAGATCAAAGATGTACCATTGTTTTTTGGCTACAAAGGACAGGTAACATGTACATTATTATTAGTAACAGCAGGATTTTATTTCTTGTTTAGATAGTGGGTAATAACATTATACAACAGAAAAATAAAAAGGACAGATTTCAGGGCAGCATAATAGTATATAATTGCACATATAGACTGCAATTTATGGAAGCATATTCATTAATATGTTAAAGGCTGTCATTTTGAATGGTGGGATTTCAGATTCTTATCTCTTTATACTTTTTTGTCATGTGGATTGTTTTTTACTCTGGGTATGTATCATTTTAACAAAAACAATGAAGAGGCAAAAGACAGTAGCTGAACAATCAGATCTCAGGTGGTAAATCATTGGAAGAGGCTGCAGGATGCTCCTTTGTCCCCACAGAATGTTTTCTTAGGTGTGGAAAATGAAATTTCTGGGAACAGGGAGCAGTTGTGAAAATCATAATGACAAAAAGTCAGAGAGGAATGGAGTCCCTTCAAGACAGCCCTGGGAAGGGAGGAAGAGATGCCCTTTCATCTTTGTTTGTTTCATGGCTGTAATAACATGGTAGTTTCAATCATAGGCTGTGTACACATGAATTTCCTTGTTTGCTATGGTAACATGGGATTCCTGTTTTTCCACCTCTTTCCTTTCTAGTCCCTTAGACTCTGGATGTCAGAGAGGAGAATGGTAAACTCACCCATTCATCCATGCTTTTGTCATGAGGGATTAGGGGAAGGGCGTGGTGAACCTACTTGTAATACACTGCCATTGTCCCGCTATGTTTCGGAACCAGACACGGGGGAAACACATTCTTAGTAGGACACAAAATGGAAGGGTGGTGGCAGCATGCCTTACCATGCAGGATAATCTCAGAGAATTGTCCACAGGCAAGTCTGCATGTGTTTGGAGGCAACTGAGTCTGTTGAGTGCACATCTTTACCGAGGACAAGAGACTGGGGTTGAGGTAATGGGCAGTATCACCACAAATAACTGAGAATGTTCCTAGGAAGAGCTTAAGGAATTTGAAACTTAAGCATCAAAGCCCGTGGTTACTGTGGAGTAGGCACAACGAGGGCTGCCATTTTGGGAGTTGCAGGTGTAAAACCACACAACTCCAGAGAGTGCTGTTCACACAGACTAGAACCTCCTAGAGTTGTTCCAGGTGAATCCCAGTAAGGGTGATTTTCCTGGTGTACTGACTTACAAAGAAAGAGATCTTTACAAAGCCCAGTTGGTAGGAACTGAGCAATCCTTAATTTTTTTAACTGAGTGGAACTGTCATTGGTTAAAAAATACGCTCTGGGTCAGGTGTGGTGGTTCACGCCTGTAATCTCAGCCACTCAGGAGGCTGAGGCAGGAGGCTCACAAATCTGAGGCCAGGCTCAGCAATTTAGCAAGGGCTTAAAGAGTTAGTGAGACCCTATCTTAAAATAAAACATTTAAAAAGGGGGCTGGGGATGTGGCTAAGTGGTTAAGAGACACTGGGTTCAATCCTAGCACCCTGCCCCCGCAAAAAAAATAATACTGTGATACTTGTTTTCCTCACTTGATTAACTTTTTAGTGTTCCATCTGGTGTCATTCTTAGTCTGTTTCAGAAGCAGCCACTGGTTGGATGCTGAGTTTCCTTGATTGTAGTGTAGTAAAGCTCCTTCTAGCTTCAAAATTCTCTCAGAGTAACAGGTTTATTAAATTGTTTCCAAGGAAACAAGGAAGACTACTCTAGAAAGGACATTGTTGAATTACTCATAGACAAGAAGGCAGACTGGGGTAGCAACTTCTGGAAACATCTCTAAGGATCTCTCTTTTCCCAGGGGTTGCGCTGGGGCATGTGTGTTTTCAATTTCAAACTGTTTCACCCAGTGGTCTTTAGCAAGGGTGCTGGAATGTCAAGACGAAATGGCACAGAACAGCTCTAGAAAAGGGCCCCTCTGGAGCTCTGGAGCACTGCTTCCCTGTTGTTTTGCACCATACTGGACATCATCACAGGGTTGTAGAAATGAGTGAGACCCCATGCCTGTCCTCAGAAGGGTATAGTCCAATAGGGAAATGACACAAATAACTAAAAGGAAATGTGGAAATTGAGAAGGACCCATAGGAGAGGCATGAAAAAAGCAAGTACAGTTGGGAGTTTGAAGTAAGGAGTGATCAGTTTGAATTAGGTGAGATCAGCAAAGACTCTGGGGAGGAGAGAGCATCTTTACACTCTTCTATGATGGAGCTAGGGCTGAATTATCTGTCCCAAGAGAGCATTCATCACTTATTTTAAAGAGCAGTCTTGGCCTGCCATCAGGAAGATTTGTTCAGTTTTCTCTAAACAGATATTCCTGGGATGGGTGAGAGAAGATCTTCCTAGAAGGACTTCCTAGTCACCTTTGAGATAGATGAAGAGGAGTGACTAATGATTCTTTAGTCAGTCTCCTCCCCTCCCCCCTGTTTAGTGTTCGGAATGGAACTCAGGGCCTTGAGCATGTAGGCAAGTGCTTACCACTGAGCTATATTTCCAGGCTTGGTTTGTTGTTGTTCTTTGTTTGTTTGTTTGCAGTACTTGGGATTGAATGGCCACTGGGCATGTGATCTGCTAGGAGATCTCCAGTTATTGTCCCAGCTTTACCATTGAAATCATGTGTTTTGAGCTTGGACAGAGTTTCTAAGCTTTAGTTTTCCTTCAATAAATAAGGATAATAATAATAATAATAATAATAATAATAATAATAATAATAATAATAACAATGTTACCTTGCTTTCAGATATGCTGTCAAGCTCAAATAAGATAAGTGTTATGTCCCAGCAAGAAGAAAAGCTATGGGGCCAAAATGCCTGGTTTTAAGCCCTTCCCATAGGCATGTTGTGTGATTTTAGGCAAGTTACTTAGCCTCTCTGTACCTCAGTTTGTTCATCTACAAAATAAGGATAATACCAGGACCTTTGTCATAGGGTTGCTGAGGATTAAAATGAGTTAAATGTTCAACACTCAGAAGAGCACCTGGCACATAGCCAATACCATGCTGTATAAATTGAGCTATCATTATTATAATGTAAAGTACTCTACAGGATGATTAAGATTGTAATGATTAGTTCTTAGATACAGAAGTAGAGTTCTGCTGTGTCTATTGGAGAGGAGAAAACAGGAAGCATTGAGTTGTGCCCTGAACTCCAAGTCCAGGCTTTCAAAAAGGCCATAAAAATGCCATGTAGCTGACAAAGTTCTGGAACCAAGGAGTCATGTCCCTTATCCAACCTGGGAAACATCCTCTCCACTCTGCCCACAGTTATCTTCTTAGCTTATGTCTGACCAAAGGTCCAGACTTGGCGTGATCTGTTGCCTGCAACATCTATAGCAACATCTGTCTCTGTACTGAGGGACTCTGGCTGGGTGGATAGGTTTGAGGGAGCAGTTGTAGATGCTGTTTATTAGTTTGAAATGTGGAACCAGTTTGAAGGGAGCAAGATAGGCCAGGCTGATTGCAGATGTGGGCATCCCTGACCTTACCGTGGAAGAGTCAAGAGTTGGACTCCAGGTCAGAAAGTAAGATTATAGAACAAAGTAGACTAAGAGTCTGCTCCTTATTTGTTCTTCCATATATTACACGTTGTATAAGCCTGAATTATTTCATAGATTTAAGGTGTTCAATGGAATGTCCAGGCTCTCTTCTGACCTTTGCAGCTGCCCTCTGTGGCAGATGTTGGTATTAGTGTCCTCAGATAAGAAGACTAAGGCACAGAGAAGACCAAGGTCAGGTGACTATGTATATATCACACGACTCTGTCACTGAAGGAGCATGTTTAACAAATCTGCATCTGCAGATTAAGGAAGTTCCCTGAGCACTCTGCCAAACCAAGGGAAAAAAACAAGTTCCAGAGCTTGGATAGGGTTGGGAATGAATCATAATTTGGATATTGGTATCTAATTTGCTCTGCAAATGAAACAGTTTCAACAAAACAAATATTAAAATGTGCCAGGCCTTATAGGTCATGGAAAACAGTCCTTATTTCCACCCCTTGTTTTATCCCAAGGATGAGAAAATAAAAGAAGGATGGGTTGGTTGCATCATGATCCCTGAGTCAGAAAGGTTAGCTGGTTAGGTGTAATACCTGTTCACACTCCCACAGATAGAATGATTTTGCTTCTGTTTAGGATTTCTGTGTCTTAGCTTGAGAAATTTTGAGTACACCCTGATATAGACGAGTGCTGAGGAATCAATTTGTGGGCATAACTGTGCAAAGGTCAGATGGTTACATACAGATTACTTGTGAAGCCCTGCATATTTAGTTGAAAATTGTATGAAACACACAAATGGAACACAATCTTATTTTTATATTATTTTGAGCATTCCTCATTCCCTCTTTAACTGTCTTGACCTCATTCTGGCTTACTCACCACTAAACGAATTTGTTTCTAGCAAATCTGCTTATTTTAAGGCTGTGCTGCCATCTCCTGGACAAATTTGGAACACCAAGACATTTGCTAGAGATGAAGGAAGGACTTTTTTGAGCAGCAGTCTTTTAAAGGTGCTATGCTTGGGGGATGTGGTTCCACCAGCCTCACCTTGAGTAGGCCCTCTCAGATCTGTTTTCTATTGCTCTTTCTGCTTTCCTGTTTTTTCATGGCAGACTTATGAATTCAGTTCTGAGAAAGAGTTCTACTGTGTGTGTTTGTTTTTTGCAGTTCCAGCCTAATAATTATGTTATTACCTACAATCTTCATCATTTAACGTCAAGACAGAGGCAGAGCTGATCAAACATTTTGGCATGCTCAGCCTTTGAGTGACTCACACTTCCTAGGCATCTCTGCTTTTTCTCCAGAGTTTGCTGTGGGGGAATGAATATTGCCTAGTGAGGAAGAAGAACTACTCACAAAAATGCTGATAATTTTTTGTTCCTAGGGCAGTGTTCCAAAGTGAATAGTGACTCCAATGATAGGGGCTAGTGCTGAGTACAAGGGCTATCTTTTCTCTCTATTGTGTTCTCACTTCTGAATTGACTATTAGAAAATAAAATTAAATGCAGATACCAATTTTATCTCCCCACTGTTGTCACTCCCAGTCTCTTTTTTATTTCTCCTTATCATATATCACCATCTAATATTGTTCTTTCCCCTCTCTTCCTCTCTTTCTCTCTTTCTCTGGCTGGGGATGGAAACCAACCCCTTAAACATGCTAGGCAAGTGCTCTATCACTGAGCTAGGCTCCCAATCTTTTTTTTTTTTTTAAATTTTTAATATTTATTTTTTAGTTGTAGGTGGACACAATAGCTTTATTTTATTTTTATGTGGTGCTGAGGATTGAACCCAGTGCCTCCCGCGTGCTAGGCGAGCATGCTACCACTGCGCCCTAACCCCAGCCCATAGGCTCCCAATCTTATTTGCTTTATTTTTGTTTCTTTTCTTCCATGATGGTGTAAGTTAAGGAAAATGAACATTTTTGTTTCTTTTGTTCACTGTAGGATCCTCAGGACCTAGAACAGTGCCTGCCACCGTATGTATTCAGAAAATAATTGTGGAATAAATGAAGTCCTGGCACCTTAGGGTTGCAGTGTCCACTCTTTTTTTTCCTGAGTCTGATGGACTTGATGTTTCTGCTTCAGCTTTCTGCAAACAGCTGTAAGCCCAGAAGATGGATAAGTCTATACTCAGTGACAAGGGAAGGAAATATATGATGTGAGCAAGCACTTACCCTGTGCCTAACCTGTCTAATCTAATCACTAGGGGAGTAAATGACTCTACGGACGCTTTGGAGAGAATTCAGAAGGTGGAGAACTGGGGAGAGACTGAAGCCAAGAGGTTCTAGTATACATGTGGGAGGTTTGGCAAAACCTGGGTGAAACATATATTATAATTATAGATGTAATTTGTGTACTGTTTAGAATTATACAGTTATTATAGCTACAATTTATCAAATACCTTCTCTGGTCCTAGCATTTTATCATAAATTGTATTACACACTTTGTATTACACATGACTTTGTTTTTCACCATATACTTATATATACAATGAAGGTTCAAGGAACTTATCTAACTTGTTTGTGTGATGACTGAGCACCCCCTGAATAGAAAGCCTAGATTCAGTTCTGCTTCTGAAGAACAGAGTGGTGAAACACATGCCATGTACCCAAAATGCCTTACTTTGACAGCATTTCTGTCACTTCCCAGCTGTGTGACCTTCAGCAAATTATTTAAATAGGGTCCAATGTCCTCACCTGTAAAATGAGGAGTGAAGAATTAAATGATCGCACACAAAGCGCATTCTACAATGTCAGGTCCTGTAAGCCTTGAACGAATTGGGTGTTAGTTTTGGGAAGGCTGAACATATTCTGAAAAGCGGTCAGTTTTGCTGTTTTCTTTCAATGATTTTCCTATACTTCCTTCTAGAAGTTCTATTTGTCACCCCCGCAGAAACTCAAGAGTTAGAAGTGTGCAGGTAGCTCCACCTCCGTTAATGGAATTTCTTCCGTTCCGCCTTTGCCTAAACTGGCTAGCGAGGGTATCTCCCAAGGCAGCTGTGGTTTTGCTAATAGTCCACTTGCTCTTGTTTCTCAACCCCAAAGCCTGGGCGCCAGGTGTTTTCTCCCAGGATGGTGACAGCTGGTGCGCGGTGCTGCGGGTTGTAGTACAACCTCTCTTGCATTTCTACAGGGCGGTTCAGTCGAGCGTTGGAGACTACAACTCCCAGAATCCCAGAGACCCGAGCTGGCGCAAGTCAGCGGGACCGCCAAAGATGTCCGTCCCGGCTGCCGCGTGCTTCTGCTGCAGCGGGGCACTGTTCGCCTGGAGAGCTCTCCGGGGTTAAAGTGTTTCGGGCACAAGTCGTGGCGTGGGAGAATCTAAGGCCAAGTATTCCATGGATGCAGCAATTCTGCAAGTCCAGCGTGTAGACTGGTTCCCCGAGTGCCAGGCTGTTGGCGAGCTTTTGTCTTAGATACGCTCCCTCTTCTTCCTTCTCCAGAATCGACCTCTGTACGAGTTGTGGGGAAGGGTATGAAGAATTTCCCCTCCTCTCCGAGGCAGACTCAAGATATCGCGCAGTCTTGGGAAAGGCGGTCCTTCTGACGTTTGAGAAGACAGGCCCTGAGCCCAGGCTGGCGATGAGGAGCGACGCCTCGAACTCTGCAGCCCCTCTTAAGGGGCTCGGGGCCCCCTTGCGGAGCAGCGAACCGGTGCGCGTGGTTCCGGCAGCGTCTACCTCAGTGCATCTGCTGGAGGAGGCCGCCGACCTCCTAGTGGTGCACCTGGACTTCCGCGCGGCGCTGGAGACTTGCGAGCGGGCCTGGCAGAGCCTGGCCAACGACTCTCTGGCCGAAGAGCTCTCGGGCACGTACGTGCTTGGGCTTGATTCTTTTCCGGGTGCTCCTGGGGAGGGACTCAAAGTTAAAGTTACATGATTTCTGTTTTTTGCCAAATTGCGTACAGGAGCCTTAACATCTGGCTTTCCTTAGTGGGTTCTCTATAGAGACTGTTTGCGCATCTTAGGCCCATGCTACAGAGAAAGAAACTGAGGCACTGCACAGTGAAGATGCGGTCCTGTAACCTAACCTAGTGGGAATCCTTGCTCCGGGTTCCAGTGTAGAATGGCATGGGGTGGGGGGCGGTTTGAATATGTATCACGTGTTCAATAGTAAGCTGGTTCAGTAAGAAGGTAGTGGAAATCCTTCCTTAGGTACTCCCAGCCCCCATCCCATATGTGTTCACCCCAGACTTTGGCTGATCTTGGAAAGGGGAGGGGGGTGTCAAAGCAGGAGTAGTGTTCTAGTCCTTATGAAGGATTGGAATAAAGAATTAATCTGGAGGGGCTGGGGCTATGGCTCAGCGGTTGAGCGCTTGCCTAGCATACGTGAGGCACTGGGTTCGATCCTCAGCACCACATAAAATAAATAAAGATATTGTGTTCATCTACAACTAAACAAAATATTTAAAAAAAAAAAAGAATTAATCTGGAGAAGACCTTGGTTCTGCATTGCTCTTTCTGATCTCACCAGTCTACTCTGGCAGTTGAGGGTACCATTTCTTTGTGGATTGTAAAATTGGGTTAGGGCACACTAGGGAAGTGGTGGGTAGAAAGTCAAAGCTGACCTCAGAGAAGGATAAACTAGGAAACCCTGGTTATGCTTTTAGGGAGTGGGAGGGCTTGGTGTAGTGAATGGTGAAGGCTTTGCTTCTGGACACCTGGAGGTACTTTACTAGGTAATTCTCAAAGTCTGGTTGTGGAGTTCCTAAACCTAAATGTAGCCAAAAGCCTTGCTCCAAGCCCATTTCTTCACTAAGCATACACTTAGTTCTAGCTCTCCTTAGACACACATGTTTGTGCTGAACCTTGATATTTTCCCCTCAGGTTTTCCTTTCTGTTCATTCAATCTTGATTTCACCTCCATACAAAGATGCATGTTAGGCAACAGCTGATTTCCCTCTAAGAATTTTGAGAGAGTGGGGGGACCAGTTGTGAGTCCTGGAAGAATAATTGGGATGGAAGAGGTAATGGCTTTTAAGTTAGGAGCTGGAGAATAGTTCTAGGGTAGAGGCGGAAATGGAATTGAAGGGGAACCATTTCTAAACCAGAACTGGTCTTTCCGCTGGCAGCTACTTGGAGGTGAAATGCTCCCTTTGTATCGTGGCGATACAGGCGCTGGCAGAAATGGATCGGTGGCAGGAAGTCCTCCCCTGGGTCCTTCAATATTACCACATCCCTGAAAAGCTACCCCCGAAAGTCCTGGAGCTGTGGTAGGTCCTTTTTCCTCATACTAGATCAGTACAGGAATCAGAGGATTTTCCTCTTCTCTCCTGAATCAGGACCTAATACTTCTTCTCTCCCCTTCCCTAACCATTTCCCTCCAAAGCCAGTTCTCCCTGCTTTTGTTAGACCTCAAAATAGCACTAAAGGACGAGAAAGGGGAATTTTAGGACTGGGATAGAGGAAGAGAGAGGACAGGGAATAGGAGTGAGGTGGGATGACAAGTAGACAGAACTGAGAGAGCTGCTTGCTACTTCTAGGAATTCCTAATTCTTTAACAATGTCCACATTCCACAGGGAATGACTGGAGGACACGGGAGGGGTTGGATAGAAGCATAGTGGTTAAGAGAAATAACCAACTATGGAGCACTGACTACTTTTTTTGGGAATTGCATTATTTGGGGATGCAGCATTCTTTTATACAGCAAAATGCAAGAGCCTGGAGCAGTTCTGGATGTGGTCAGTGCCTGGCTTCAAGACCCAGACAACCAGGGTCTTCCAGAATATGGAGCTTTGTGTGAACTCCACCTACAGCGGGTGCTACTGCCTCTGGGCCGCTTTTTGGAGGCTGAAGAGCTGGTGGTGAGTTCTGCAGCCTTTGGTGAGGAACAGCAACTAGAAGTGCTCCAGGCCATTCATACAGCAAGGCAACAGCAGAAACAGGAACACTCCCAGGAGGCCCAGAAACTGAACCAGGAAGGTAAGATTATACCTCTGTGGTCTCTGTAGAGTGGAATTGCAGACTTTGTCTCCATCTTGAGTCCTTCATGGCTTTTCTAAGACCTTGGGAGCAATTCTTTGTATGAATAGCTCTTGAATTATGGGAAACCTGTTGAGTTGCCTAAAAAAGCCAACCAGACCCTCTGAAGTTTGCAAGGAAATGAGAATCTCCATATAGGATGGTGTTGCTGGGTCTCTAAATTGTGACTCTGACTCTAGTCTCCTGAAGGTCACTTTCCTTTCAAGTTCTGATCAGTCATTATCTCCCTGAGGTCCTCTTACTAGATCTCTTACTTCCACCATACTAGCCTGGTGGGATGCCACTTCTCCTTTTAAATGCTGGCCCCAACACAGACACAGCTGAGATATATTCAGGATAGCCAAGAAACCAACATCATGATTTGGAAGCTTGTTTTATGAAATAAGTATTACTTATTTTCAGCTTTGGGTTCCTGCTTAACTCCTGTCTGCCTTTACTTAACTAGAGCTTTTGAATTTTTTTTTTCTTCTTCCAGTTGTGGTCTAACTTGCTCATTAGCATGTAGTTTTACACAATGGCATCTAGCTAGCATCATGCTAGGGTCCCCTACACAAAGGTGGGTGTGGGGATTGTTCTGTTAGAAGAGAATTTAAAGGCCCTGTACTCCAGACCCTGCCCCTGACCCCTAAATCCTCTCATCTCCTTTTCTTGGAGTTTGTGTGTGAATACTTGCAAAGATAGAAAATTCATTGTCTTCTGAAATAGCACATTCCATCTCTAGACAGTTCTGCAGAAAAGTTCTTTACTATGCTAAATTTAAAATTTTCAGCTGGTAGTCTACTCACTGATCTTCATTTTTCTCTTGGTAGAATAGAGAATAGAACTATTCCTGTTTTGTTTTGTTTCTTTAATTACATGAAGGTCCTTCAGTTCAATTAGGAGATTGTAATCTTGTTCTCAAAAGTATTACTCTCTGTGTTTAAAAGCATGAACCTGCTGAGGTAGAATCACTTGTTTGCAAGCAGGTTGCTGGCTTCAAGGATCATCTGTGGCTGCCTTGGCCCTCTTCCCTGCACCTCCTGGGAGGGAGAGGGTGAGAAGAGGTGTTTGATGGCAAATCCATGTTCTTCTGTCAGGACTGGTACCACTTGCTCTTGGGCTGGTAGTGTTCATATTTATATTCACAATCCAAGACTCTTGAATTCTTCACTATATGTATTAAGTGTCTTTGATTTCCCTGTATTAATGTGACAGAACTGTGTATGTGTCATAAGCTAGGCTATAAATAAGGGTATAAAATAATGAAACCATTAAAAGAGACATCAGGTATGCTGGGCTTACCCAGCTGAGTGGGTGGTGTCTGCATGTGACAGTTGGGGATCTAGTCTGTCCTCAAAACATTTTTGAAGCTTTTGGAATTTGTTTGAATAACTTATGAGGTCAATGAGAAAATCATCTTTATTACCCTTTTGCTCAACTCTTATAATTTAGCTCAGAACTCAAAGCCTGGGAAGCCTATTCTCCTGACTTACCCTGAAGTTACACTCTGTCCCCTGACCAGGCTCATTTTCCCACAAGTTCCTGTCACTACTGATGCTGCTTCGTCGGCTTTGGGACTGTGCTGTAAGCCACTTCCTTTCTCTATCCTTCAAGAAGAGCCTCCTTGCCACATTGATCCTCTGTCTCTTGGTGGTAAGGTTTGATCCAGGTGAGTGACAGAACCTTCCACCCCCTCCTTCCTGAAGAAGGGGTCCTTGACAGTGGCTGGGCCTGTGGGAACAGCTGCTTTTCTGTACTCCCATCAGAGTCCTCCTGGGGATGGACCCACAGACTGCAGCATTGCTCCCTAAGCCTCTGCTTCAATGAGGATTTAAGCAGAAGTCAGCCTTATCTGGAAGGAAAGACTAGCCATAGAATCTATGGGAGCAGTTTGGAGAAAATCCACTCTGCTATTTTTTTTTTTTTTTTTTTTTTTGGTACCAGAGATTGAACTCAGGGGCACTGGACCACTGAGCCACATCCCCAGCCCTATTTTGTGTTTTATGTAGAGACAGGGTCTCACTGAGTTGCTTAGTGCCTCGCCATTGCTGAGGCTGGCTTTGAACTCGCGATTCTCCTGTCTCAGCCTCCCAAAGTGCAGGGATTACAGACGTGCGCCACCACGCCCGGCTTCCACTCTGCTATTTGAGTGTTCTGAACACTGATGGAGTCTTGTAGGTGTCTGCTTTATTTAGGGGTGAACTCTAGCACCTCAGCATTAAAAACAAACAAAAACCTCTTCATAATATCCAAAGGAGTGTTAATCTAAGTGTTAATGTTACAGAAGTGTTACTGTTACAAAACATTAAATTGTAAGTGAAGTACTTTTTCATTTTAGAAAATGTGGAGACAGGCATAGTGGTGCATGTCCATAATCCCAGCTACTTAGGAGCTGAGGCAGGAGGATCACAAATTCCAGATCAGCCTCAGTAAATTAGTGAGACCCTGCCTCAAAATAAGAAAAATAAAAAAAATAAAAACAAGGCTGGGGCTATGGCTCAGTTATAGTGTATTCCTGGGTTCAGTACCCAGTACTGCCAAAGAGGGGAGGGGAGTGGAAAATAGAGAAAAGCATAAAGAAAAAGAAAAATAAATCACCTATGTCTGCTACTGCAATGGTTAAACTTGTAATCTTTTTCTATGGATATGGATATGGTAGTGTGTTAGGCAGTTTTATGTATCATAAATATTCTTTTAAGCATGGCTTTAGATAGCTTAATCATATTTCGATTTATAGAAACTCCCATAATTGATGTAAAATTTGAACATTTTGATGATGATTGTTTTCTGTCTTACTACAAAATAGAAATGAGCTCCCCTAAGTGATACTGGGGAACACCATTGGTTATTTCCTGAATTAACTGTTCAGATGTGTAAACACCAGACCAAGGTTAGGTGAACACTCATTTAGATTTCTTTTTTCTGTTACTTTCTGTTAGTTATGATTTAATTTCCACTCTGTTTATTAATTCAGAGTTATTCGACTTTCAAACTAGAGGGAAAACCAGTAACTCTTATGCTAGTCCCTTAATTTTTGCTTAGGAAACCTAAGAACCAGAGAGTTAAAGTGATTAACAGAATTTATTTTTGAAGCTGCTACTTCTTGACTTATTGTTTAGATCTTACCTGTTTTCCCCATTTCTCATTCCCTTATTCACCTATTTTTTAAAAATTTACATATCTCAAGTTTTTTTTTTTTTTTTTTTTGGTACTGGGATTTGAACTCAGGGGTACTCTACCACTGAGCCATATCCCCAGCCCTATTTTGTGTTTTATTTAAAGACAAGGTCTCACTGAGTTGCTTAGTGCCTTGCTGTTGCCGAGGCTGGCTTTGAATTTGTGATTCTCCCATCTTAGCTTTCCAAAGTGCTGGGATGTGCCACCACGCCTGGCTCAAGTTGTTCTTTTAACCCTTTTGCTGGACTCTGAGTAGAAATTTCCTCTAGAAAGCTCTATTTGCTGTACAAAGCCGCTAGGTGGCTCTCAGAAATGGTAAGGATAGGGCTGGGGATGTTAGATTGGTGGTGGAGCATTTGCCTAGCTTATGCAAAGCCCTGGCACCACCAAAAAAAAAAAAAAAAAAAAAGCTAAGGCTAGTCAGTGTTCTTTCCTATTGTCTACCCTTTGACTTTGTTCCAGAGACTTCATAAAAACTTAGAAATTCCTGGGGCTGAGGTTGTGGCTCAGTGGTAGAGCCTAGCATGTGTGAGGAACTGGATTTGATTCTCAGCACCTCATATAAATCAATAAAAATAAAGGTCCAGGGGCTGGGATTGTGGCTCAGTGGCAGAGCACTTGCCTTGCATGTGGGAGGCATTGGGTTCGATCCTCAGCACCACATACAAATAAATAAATGGAATAAAGATATTGTGTCCATCTACAACTAAAAAAAATTAAAAAAAAAATAAAGGTCCATTGACAACTAAAAAAAAAAAAAAAACTTAGAAATTTCTAATGGTTCCTTTAAGCCTTTTAGTCTCATAAATGATGATCTGAATAGGGATGGCACCAGGCCATTTGAATTTGCTGTTTCCAGGGCTGCTCACAGCTTCTTCAGAAGTGCCTTGGCTTAAAGGAGAAGAAGACCTGCAAATGGACCACAGTTAGAACTACTAGAAAGGATATAAGAACTGACTGCCAGTAGTTTTTTTTTTTTTTTTTAAATATCATTTTTAAAGGGAGGGTGAAGTTCAGTGGTAGAGCATGTGCTCATTATGGTTGGAGTTCTGGGTTCTGTCCTTAGCACCAAACAATTTTTTGTTTCTTTTCTTATTTTGTTTTGTTTCATTTTTGAGATGTGGTCTCACCATGTTGCTTAAGCTGGCCTTGAATCCCTGGACTCAAGTATCCTCTTACTTCAGTCTCACAAGTAGCTGGCCCATTTTTTTCTTTCAAAGAAATAAATGGCTGGATTATAGCTCAGTGGCAGAGCGCTTGCCTAGCATGTGTGAGGCACTGGGTTCCATCCTCAGCATCATATATAAATAAATAAAATAAAGGTACACCAAAAACTAAAAAAATTAAAAAAAAGAAATGTATATTCCCTATTAAATCAGTAATTCAAACAAGGAAAACAAAAACCCTGGTAGATCTTACTTTATTTTCAGTATAATTAACTTTTTCCCCCCACAATATCTTTATTTTGTTTGTTTATTTTTATGTGGTGCTGAGGACCAAACGCAGTGGCTCACATGTGGGAGGCAAGCACCCTGCTGCTGAGCTACAACCCCAGCACTATAATTAACTTTTTAAAAAAATTTTTTTTTAGTTGTAGATGGACACAATGTCTTTATTTTATTGCTTTGTATGTGGTGCTGAGGGTCGAACCCAGGGCCTCACGCATGCAAGGCAAGCGCTCTACCGCTGAGCCACAATCCTAGCCCCTATAGTTAACTTTTATAGTAAATTATCATATGGCTTCAAATTTAAAAGGTACAGAAAGCTACAAAATGTACTGAAAGATTATCCCAAAATTATACTTCCAAAGCCAGCAACTATTGCTAGTTTTTTTTAATATTAAAAAGTTAGATTAAATCTGGACCTTTTTCTTAGCAAATTTAAGGTCATTGTAATTCAAGTGGAGAAAACATACCCCAGAGAAAGTAAGAGTCCTTGTTATCGAGGAAGATGCAAATAACATGAAGCACTTGCAAATAACATGAAGCACCAAGTGCGTATCCCCAGGTGGCAGAGCTCCTGAGGGCCAAGTAATGGGTGGAGTAAAAAAGGGCATGAGAGAAGGGACACTTACTGTGGTCTCTCCCTCTTCCTGCAGCGTCTCCTTCTTCACTGCCCTTTATCTACCAGCTGGCTCAGCTCTTCCACCGGATCCGGAAGGCCATGTTTGCTCGCCTCTACCAGCTGCCCCTTCATGACTGAGTAATTTTCCACATGCACCTTGACCTCGAATTTTCCACCTCTGTAGAAGGAAAATACTCTTTTCCCTGATGCCAGCCAGGCCCCTGTAGGAGCAGGACCAGCCTCATTCCAGGGTGAACATTTTGGATGGGTGAACTGTGTCTTGCTGCTGTTATGCCCTCCTCTCTGCACCCACTGTCCCTCCTTGGTGGAGAATGTGGAAACAAAGTAGGGCCAGAGGGCATAACTGTCCAGAACAGCACCGTCTTACACTCAGGCCCCTTGGAAGGAAGGGGTTTGGGAACGGGGAATGTGTCCCTGAAACATTCCATTTTTCTTGGCAAAAGCAGGGGGTGACCTTCCAGGTCAGGGTATCGACAGGGTATGTTCAGAGACATCCTAGTGGAGTGACCCTTGACCCTTCACTTCCTTGAAAAACTTATTTCTGAAAATTGTCTTACAGGGCAGCACCTTAATCAGTGTGGATGAGATCAAAGAGAGCCTCCCTTTTTTCTCCTGTGTTTTCTCCATAGACCTATTATAATTACGCATTGAGTCACTGTTCCTCTGGTCCTTCAGTGGGTGTGAAGGCCACCTGCTGCCTGAGGCCTCTTACTGCTTGGGATGGGGCATGGCTTTTGGAACTACCCAGGTGACCACTGAAAGCAAAGTGAGCCTGCTCAGCCTTATTGCTGGGTAAAGTGATCTTGCTTGGTGCCTCTTGGTCTTCAGCTTACTTTTCCAGCATGTCAGTGGCCAGGCCCTGCTCAATTACACTCAGTGTCCTTGCCCACTCTTTCTGCCTGCCACTCTCTCCCTCCTTCCCTGAAAACTGCCCCATAGTTGTTTATCCAGATTCTGTCTCTATCATTGATTGTGTCTTTGGTACAAGCTGTGGCAGGTCCTCCCCTGCATGTCTGTCCTAATTATGTTCTATTGTTTGTATAATGCCCAAGTTCTGCTCCTGTAGGCTTGAAAAGTAGGCCAGCCTCAGAGGCTGATGAGCTGAAAATGGAACTGGGTAATCAGGTGAGCTGGAAGGGATGTGTGGGGGGCTGGGCTGAGGTAGGATGTGGTCTTTGAAGGCAGTGAACAATAGGCTTTAGGGGAGGAAGGGCTCTGGAGCCTTGGCATTGAAGAGTTGAAACATTTCAGTGTTTTTTCCCCCTCACTGGCCACAAAAATCTTCCGTGTTTCTTTGTAAGTAAATGTAGAGTACTAGTGTGTGTCAGAATCATGAAAGCTTCTAGCCAGGGCTGTCTTCTTCATCGAAGTCCAAGCAAGCTGCCCATACTGGGACCCCAGTCCACATTGATGCCAAGAATACAGGAGGTACTTAGTAGCTTTGTGTTGGTCCATTTTCAGGGTTTGTGAGTTAACAACTTCGATTTAGAGAAAATAAACGTCACAGACCCCTAGAATTAAATCTAAAACCCTAGGACATGGTCCAGCTCTTTGCAGGAAACAAATCTGTGCTTTGTATACTAGCCTTTAAATTGAGCTTAGAACCCTAGGGAGACAAAGGGAATCAGGCAAAGTTTGAGATCCCTCCTTTAGAATAAATTTTTGTTTTTGAGATGGGGGTCTTGCTGTTTTGCTCAGGTTGGCCTCAAACTCCTGGGCTCAAGTGATCCTCCTGCCTCCGTCTCCCTAGTAGCTGGGACTTACACACCTAGCTTAGGATGATTTCTTAAAAATGAAAATCTGGTCCCATTCACAACTCCAGAGAAAATTCTTTAGTGGTTTCCATTGACCCTCAGGATAAAATCCAGATTCTTCATGTTAGTTAAGGCCTGTTAGGTGCAGGTTTTGGTGAAATACCTCCACATTTCTATGGGTCCTTTATTCCTCAGACATGCTGCCTCCAACCGCTGGGCAATCAGGGTTTCCTCAGGCCTCTGTGCTGTAACTTGATGCTCTTGGTGGAAAGCCCTGTACTTGTTCTGTCTGGGGAGCGCCTCAATCTTCTAGACTTGTTCCAAGGAGCCTCTGGGAATCCTTCCCCAAGCCCTCCTGCTTCCAGGCCCTTGTTTCTTTTCTTTTTCCTTGTTTCTTATCCCTTGTGCATTAGTGACCTTACAGTTGCATAATTCCTCATTGCCTCTGGTGCTCTGAGCTGTGTGAGGCTGGGGAGTGTGGCTGTGGTGGTTTTTAAGAGTAGGGCTCAGATTCTTTATATAATCTAATCTTTCTCAACCTCAGGCTTTCATCTCTTAAGTTCTTATCCCATACGGACTTTTGGTTGAGTAAAGAGGTTGTTCATAAGGAAGCACTTAGCACGTACTGCCCCAAGAGGAGCTCTTGTTAGTGGTTGCAGTTACCAGGTCCAGCTGTATCCCAGGGCCCAGTAGAGAGCCAAAAATGAGAAGGTGCTTAGAGGGGTTAATGAGTGGATCGATGTAAGTGATATAAGAGGGTTACATGCTTTTGGTGAGTTTGTGTAATTTTGTGTTGTGAAAACCCTGAACATAAAGACTTGATTATGCCCAACTCATTTTTTTTACTCTCCCTGATGCTCCCAGTGTCATTCATCCTGCAGGCCTTTAGGGACTCTGTTTGTTCTTAACCCTGCAGTGCTGTCTGGTACCCAGCTGCAGCTACCTGTCTAATCAGGTGAGGAACTATGGATGTAGGCTGGTGCTTATATGGGTCCTCACCTGGGCTTAATGAGGTAAAAGTGAAGAGAAGTCTTTCTTGTCAGACTTACTAAACCTGTACTATACTTTGGCCATCAGCCAAATGTAGCTTTTGAGCATTTGAAATATGACCAGTCCAAATTGAAATGTTCTATAATTGTAAAATACACACTGGATTTTGAAGACCAAATACAAAAAAGAAAAAAAGCTCAATTATTTTTAATGTTAATTGCATGTTTAAATGATAATTTTGGATATATGGGGTTAAATAAAATCTCTTAAAACTAACTTCATCTGTTTCTTTGTATTTTTTGAACTGAGGCTCCTAGTCTGTTTAAAATGACCTATGTGGCATGCACTAGGATGGTACTGTTCAACACATACAACACATACCAGCAATTTAAAAGGGGGATCAGAGAAGTGCAGTGCATGGTGGGATTTGGAGGATGTTAGGTATGGAAAGAGCGTCAGTAGCAGATCATTTTTTTTTCTTTTTTTTGGTACTGGGGATTGAACTCAGGGTTACTTGACCACTGAGCCACATCTCCAGCCCTATTTTGTGTTTTATTTAGAGACAGTGTCTCATGAGTTGCTTATGTCTTTTTAAAAAAATTAATAAATTTATTCTAATTAGGTACTTAGGCTTAGTTAAGCAAGCTGCCTGCGACCTGGCCAACATTGGCTTCCCTACCCTGACATAGCACTTTGTTAGACCTATACTACTTGGAGTGTTTTCTAAAACTAAATATAGGGCCCTTTTGTTTCTCTCCCTCTGGAAACTCTAGTATTTTGGGATGGAAGAAAGCTGAATTAAAGGCTATGGGTGCAATGCCTCTCCTGGCAGCTTATCAGTTTCCTCTGTGTGTCATTTCTCCAATGATGAAGAAAGGAGGAAGTAGGGTCCTGAAACCATTTGAGTCTTTAGGCCTCTTGATAAAACAGCCGTTTCTTAAATATAAATACGTTTATAAGTATATTTATATATAAATATATATAATGTAAATATATTTAAATATATAAAATATTATATATATATAAATTTTTAAATTTTTGCAATCCTGGGGATGGAACCCAGGGCCTTGCTAATGCTAGGCACAAGCTCTGTCACTGACTACATTCCCAGCCCTGTTTTCCTTTAAAACAATGCTTTAAGTAGTCCCCAACTGTGCCGGGTTTTGTTTTCCATAGTTTCAGTTACCTTTGGTCAACACTGGGTAGTACTGAACCTTATATATAGTTATAGTAAGATCTTTTGAGAAAGACCATATTCACATAACATTTTTTAGTTTATAATTATTCTACATTATTTTTGGACACTTAATCTCTTCCTGTACCTACTTTACAAATTAAACTTTATTGTAGGTGTGTATGTATAGGAAAAAACATAGCAGACATAAAGTTTGCTGTTTTCTCCAGTTTCAGGTACCAATTAGGGGTCTTGGATGAGGAGAGGGGGAGACTACTATAAATGTATTTTAGAAAATATTAAAAGTTAAATAGAAGAAATATAGCTCTTGTGGTTCCACTCAGTGATAATCACTGTTAATATTTGTTGATTTTCTTTTTTAAATTTAAACATCCAGCCCTATAGACAGCCCTGACTTTTTGAGAATCTGATGAAAATGGCAGTCTGCAGAATAATTTGTGCATTGATAGGAACCAACAGGCAGCTGCCACAGGGAGAGAATGTGAGCTCAGAAAGGGAAGACTGGGAACAAGGAGCTGGGCGGAGTTGTTCTCTGTGAAGCTGAACAGCTTGTGATGCACATGGAATCGTGGCATGCCCACGTGTGTCCATTCTTGCCAATAGGCCAGATTGAAATACATGGCTGGGATTTTATGGCCCACTTCTAATTTTATTGCTACTGATCCAAGTTCATGTTTAGTTTTATTTCCCAGCTCCTGTTTTCCAACAGCCTCTTTGAAACTTTTAATATCTCCTTATCACTTTGTACCATTTGAGGTGGAGGTATGGGGACATTAGTTTAGATGGAGACTGACAACATAAGATAATGTTCAGAGACTTGGTTGAAAACTAAAAGGAGTTTTGTAGAAATGTGTTAGTTCGGGGGTGGAGGGGAAAACTTTAACAGTATTATCAATGCTATTTATATGGAAAGTTTTCTTAGGCAGAAAATTGATTTGTACTCTTAGAACATAACCAATAGGTTCTCACCTTCAGAGATTTTAAGTTCTGGAAAAAAATATTCAAATTTTATTTTACTTTACTTTTTATTGCCATGTTGGGGATGGAACCCAGAACTTCACACACACTAGACAAGTGCTCTACCAGTAAGCCACACCCTCAGCTCCTATATTTTTTACAAAAAGGTTTATTTGCGAGTGCAATAGAACACCATCTCTTTCTTGGCTCCTTGCTTCAATCTCTAGCCTCACTGACTCTTTTTCTATTTCCTTACCTGGTTTCTCATTTTCTTTGGGCCTTCAAACTTGAAGTGAGTAAACCCTCAAGGTGCTTTTCTGTTTCCACATGCTCTTTTTCACAGAGAGTTTTTTCTACTTCCACGATTCAGTTGTATCCTTTATCTGAATGTTTCCCCATCCATAGCTCCATCTTTGACATCTCAGGGTTTTTTCTAATTCCACATCCAACTGCAGAGAAAATTTGGACCTTCACCCTCCTTGCTGTGTCCTCCATCTGGCCTCTTGGCCTTTTTTTTAAAAAATATTTTTTAGTTGTCAATGGACTTTATTTACTTATATGCAGTACTGAGATTGAACCCAGTGCCTCACACATGGTAGGCAAGCGCTCTACCACTGAGCCACAACCCCAGCCCTTGGCCTTTGTTCTTATTGGTCAGCTTCATCCCCATACTATCTCAGGCTGTTCTCTGCATTTCATTTTTCCATAGTCTATCAGATATCAACACATTACTCAGCCAGATTTCTCCTTCTGTGTGAGGTCTTTGCTGGTCACTGTCATCATGATATTTTTCTTTCCAGCCATTCTCTTGCACTATTATGTCGAGCCACTTATTTCATTGTCAGTAAACATTTGTTCTTAAACTGTTTTAATGAGTCATATCTCCAACTGGATGGAAGTCTTTGGTGTGAAGTAGGACCATGTCCTACTTGGACAATAATAAGAGCTAACATTTGTAAGGTGCACTTAACCTATATTAATGAATTGAATCTTATAACAAACCAGTGAGGAAGGCATTATTATCTCTATTTTAGAGATGACAGAGCAGACACAGAGGGGCTCAGGAACTTGCCCTACATCCCACATTAAGTAGTAGAGCTGGAATTTTAACCTAGTTTGGCACTAGAGGTCTTTTCTTGCCACCCCTGTAGCACCTAGAATGAGGTCATGCATGTAAAAGTCTATGTAATAAAGATGTGTTGAACAAACTTGAATTTTGGCGTTGGGCATTAGAGGAAGGAAGAAATAGAAGCAGCAAAAATTGGGGAGCAATAAGGTAAGCATGGGGGCTGATGGGTGAGGGTGGAGAGGAGGGACAGTGGCTTTTGCACCTGCTTTAGCAGTGGCATTCCTCAGCCCACCAGAGAGAAAGAGCAGCAGGTGTTCCTTTTCAAATGTACCGAAGACAAAGACAGCCTGGCAGGCCACCTTATGTAGATATAAATACAAGCTGATGGTTCATCAGATGACTCACCGGATGAGCTGAGCTCCTGATTACCAACTACTGTAGCTGAATTCCAACCAATGGGTTGTTTTCTCTGAAAGAAGCCTCTTTATATCTCTGATCCCCTCCAAACAGTTGCCTGAGAGTTTTGCTCATCCTCACTAGTCCAGTACCAAGCTAGAAGCTGATAAAATTGCCTTGTCACCCTGCAGGAGACACCTAACCCATTTCCAGTCTTTCTGAGTCTTTGGAATTAGGCAGTAGACAGCAACTTCCTTCCAGCAGGTACCCACTGCTCTGGAACATTCTGAGGATCCTACCCCCTACCCTTTTAGCACTTATTGGTGTTCTATCTCATTCATGAATTTCATGGTCTCCTAGGTGACATTTACCTGTTTTCAGAGGTGCTAAAAGACATGCCCTACTAATCCTTCCAAAAGACACATAAGTCATTATAGGACTTTGTTTTGTTTTGGTGCTGAGGGAACCTAGGGCCTTGTGCATGCTATGCATATGCTCTACCACTAGGCTATATTGACAGACCCTGCAAGACTCCTTGAGAAATAAAGGCTAAACCCAAATGGAATACTCTTGCTGTTCAAATGATTGGCAATGTGAGATGGTGTATAAAAACGTAGACCTTGAGACCATAGTGCTCAAGTTCAAATCTTGGCTCCCCTTTTTGGACCCTGGGCAAATCACCTTTACTGTGCATTAATTTCTTAATCTGTAAAATGAGGACAGTAATGGTATTTATAGATTTATTGAAAGGAATAAATGGTACTAAAACACATGAAAAAAATTGCATGAAGGTGGGTATGATGGCACCCATTTGTAATACTAGCTACTCAGGAGACTAAGGCAGGAGGAAAACAAGTTTGAGGACAGTTTGGACAACTTAGACTATGTCTCAAAATAAAATTAGAAGCATCTGGTATGTATTGAGGCCCTGGGTTTGATCATCAAAACTTTAAAAAAAAAAAAAGTGCATGGCATACCATGAGGAGAAGCTTTTTTTTTTTTGGTGGGAGGTGGATACTAGGGACTGAACTCAGGGGCACTCAACCACTGAGCCAAATCCCCAGCCCTATTTTTTATTTTATTTAGAGACAGGATTTCACTGAGTTGCTTAGCACCTCACTTTTGCAGAGGCTGGCTTTGAACTCTTGATCTTCCTGTCTGAGCCTCCGGAACCTCTGGGATTACAGGCATGGGCTGCCACTGCACCTGGCTAGTTATTATTCTTGATGTTAAGTAAGTGTGAGATGGGGAGGGCTGAGCCAGTAGTGGTAGAACTCAGTATCACATACATTGTGCATAATAGTGTGAGAAAGGGAACCCTCCTCTGATTCTTGATTCTCAGCATAGGAACTATGCTCTGCAGATGGCTTCAATTACTTAAAGAAGTGCTAAACATTTTTTAGATGTTCATTTAAGAACATATTTAATTTTATAAATATGCAATGCTTTCATATGGCTTTTTGAAAAGTATGAGGAGATGCTGGGGATATAAGTCAAAGGTAGAGCACATGCATAACATGGGTAAGGCCCTAGGTTCAACCCCTAGCATCCCCCTCCAAAACAACCCAAGAAATATGAAAAGGTCTGTTGTGAAAAGCCAACAATTCTTTCATCGAGCAAGTTCTCCCACACCTGGGTAGAGCCACTGCTATTTATTTCTAATTTATTCTTCCAAAGTTTCTTTGTACATACAAAACAAATATATCCTATTTTTTCTTAAGAACAAAACAAAACAAAACATGGCTGGGCGCAGTGGCACATGCCTGTAATCCCAGCGGCTTGGGGCTGAGGCAGGATCTTTTTTTTGGTACTAGAGATTGAACTCAGGGGCACTCGACCACTGAGCCACATCCCCAGTCCTATTTTGTGTTTTATGTAGAGACAGAGTCTCACTGAGTTGCTTAGCGCCTCGCCATTGCTGAGGCTGGCTTTGAACCCGCGATTCTCCTGTCTCAGCCTCCCTAAGTGCTGGGATTACAGGCTTGTGCCACTGTGCCCGGCTCAAGGCGGAAGGATCTTGAGTTCAAAGTGAGCCTCAGCAAAATCGAAGTGCTAAACGCAGTGAGATCCTGTCTCTAAATAAAATACAAAATAAGGCTGGGGATGTGGCTCAGTGGTCAAGTACCCTTGAGTTCAGTCGCCGGTACCGTGTCCCCCCCCCACACACAAAAAAACCCAAACTACAATTGTAGTATATTATATATACACTTTATTTTTATTTATCTAAGAAGTGGCATGATTTTGATAATCATAAAAGAAAATATGAACTTGTAATATAGTCTTCTGGACACAGGATTGTAAAGGTTTGATTCTGGCTCTGTTACTAAATTTCTGGAACATTCTGAGGATCTTACTCCCTGCCCTCCTAGTACTTGTTGATGTTCTATCCCATTCATGCATTTCATTGTCTCTTAGATGATAATTACCTGTTTCAGAGGCACGAACACAAAATCATTTAATATTTTTACATCTCTGATTCTTTTTTTGTTGTTGTTTTTGCAAACAATCACTTAATTCTTTTGGGTCTCAGTTTCTTCACCTCACAGGCTGGGCATGTAGTATAACCCAGTGGATGTGGATGTGCTTAGCACATAGGAGGCCCTTGGTAGTTCCGTTTCTAGCATTGCTACCGAAAGAAAGGAAGGAAGGAAGGAAGGAAGGAAGGAAGGAAGGAAGGAAGGAAGGAAGGAAGGAAGGAAGGAGAAGAAAGAAGGAAGGAAGAAAGGAAGGAGAAAGAAAGAAAGAAAGAGAAAAAGAAGAAAAAAGACAGGAAAAAAAGATGAGCAGAGAGAAAGAAAGAAAGAAAGAAAGAAAGAAAGAGAAAAAGAAGAAAAAAGACAGGGAAAAAAGATGAGCAGAGAGAAAGAAAGAAAGAAAAAGAAGAAAAAAGACAGGAAAAAAGAAGATGAGCAGAGAGAAAGAAAGAAAGAAAAAGAAAGAGAAAAAGAAGAAAAAAGGAAAAAAGAAGATGAGCAGAGGCAAGAGTCCCCTACATGGAAGCATGGGTAAGATTTTGGTGGGCACTTGAATTTTAATATGGCTTTTGTGAGGCAATATTACTGGAGTCAAAAACCAAAAAAATAAAATTGGGAGAATAGTGTGAGTGCTATCATGGCTCTGCTGTTACATGAGATTTCTGGACTTAGGATGTGAAATACTGTCTATTCATTCAAACAACCTTACTTAAAAAGTTATCATGAAAATAAAATAGTCTAGATATTCTCTTCAATATACATTCATATGTGCTCATTATAAGCATATATCCACTATTTTGGGTTCTGCATCTTTTTCCATCTAATATCATCCTCTATACCACTTCCACCAGTCTCTATGTCCTTAATATATGTATTTATTTCCTAGGGCTGCTGTACCAAATCACAAGTTAATGGCTTCAAATAACAGACATTTATTCTCCTACAGCTCTGGAGGCCAGAAATCCCAAACCAAGATGTCTCTCACTGAGGCTCTAGAGGAGAATCCTTTCTTGCTTCCTCCAACTTCTGGTGGCTGTGTGTTCTTTGGCTTGGGACAATATATTTCAAATGTCTGCCTCTATGTTCACTCAGCCTTCTTCTGTGTTTCCATATCTTTTCTTTCTCTATCTCTTTAAAGGAATCATGGTTTTGAATCCAGGACCTGAACTAATCCAGAATGGTCTCTTCTTGATATCCTTAATTATATCCACAAACACTTATTCCAAGTAATATCATATTGAGTAGACATATTTTTTGGGGGGATCTTAATTCAACCCACTAATCCATAGGAATAGTTTTCAGTTCTTTCCAACTTTTTGCTAATATGAATACAGCTCTAAGAAAATATTGTAAATCATTAAGTCCTGGGTAAACCAGTTAATCTTGTACCATACTGCCAGGATGTAATCCAGAAAGATTAGATCATTTTGCAATACCCTATAGCAATATCTGAAATAATTGAAAGAAAAACAGAGACTTTTTTTTTTTGGCACTGGGGATTGAACTCAGGGGTACTCAACCACTGAGCCACATCCTTAGTTGGCTCAAATTTTGCCTCAATTTTGTGTGTTTTATTTAGAGACAGGGTCTCACTGAGTTGCTTACTGCCTCATCGTTGCTGAGGTTGGCTTTGAACTCGTGATTCTTCTGTCTCAGCCTCCTAAAGTGCTGGGATTACAGGCGTGCACCACCACACCTGGCAAAGAGAGACAATTTGACCAATCAATTCAATATCTGATAGGAGAGAAATATTGAGAATGGTGGAAAATAAACTATACACCACATATCTCAGAGAGAGAGAGAAACAATGACCTGACTGCCTTATCTTTCCCATGTGCTACTCTATCCCACACAGACCTCTTGGTGCTGTTTTCAGGGCTGGCAGCTGAAGAAGATGGTTACTTGAGCCTTAGATGCAGTGAGGGTAAGAGCTTAGGTTCTGGTGTCTAATCTATTTGAGCCAATTTGTGAAGTAGATAAGTTTTTCTTGATCTCTGAACCTTCTGTGTTTGGCAAGTCTGTCCTTGACTCCAACTCTAAGTGCCTGAGCACTTAGAGCTGGGAGTTAAGGGCAGATTAGTAGTTTTCTTCTGTTGAGTTCTATGTGACTGACTGGGGTCGTTTTAAAGTTCTGCTCCCCCCGGGGCAGATGAACAGAGAGCAAAAGTTAAAATCTAAAGAATTAATATCTGAAAGTTGCAATTTCTGCTATCAACCAGTTGGGAGAAGTGGGAATGGAGAAGAATCAGGGCCAATAGGAAGATATAGCCTTCTGCAACTTAAAACAAAACAACTTATCCTCATCCCCCAAGGTTGGCTTTGACCTAGGAGAAGAACCAGGTAGACTTTGTGGTCTCATAGTTGTCCTGAGATTCATGTTTTCTTTTGTGGTCTCTTGATTACTGCTGCTGGATCCATGTAGACTTCAAAGGGGGAACTACTTTGTTTGTGATACTGTGACCAAAATGTTTACCCTTTCCTTCCCTTAATGTCCTGCAATATATGCAACAGGACCGAAGGTGGGAATATTAACATTTAAATATGTGTATTCTTTTTTTTTAAATATTTATTTTTTAGTTGTAGGTGGACACAATATCTTTATTTTATTTTTATGTGGTGCTGAGGATCGAACCCAGTGCCTCCCGCGTGCTAGGCGAGCACGCTACCACTGCGCCATAACCCCAGCCCAAATATGTGTATTCTTAAGGTGCTAGGGGATAACCAATTTAATTACATATGGCAAATACTTGAATCTAGATAATGGATGATAAGATATTATTTGCTCTCTGGAATTTACAGGCTAATCTCAGCAGTATAGGTGCCTGGAAATTGATGGCTTTTCCTGTGTCTTTTCCTTTGGACTCCCAGGCTCCCTTTGCAGGAGGAACTCCATCTTTCACACCCTCCACCTGGCAATACCATCCCAGATATTTGAACTCTCAAGGTCTAAACTGAGGCAACAAAGAAGCCCTCTCTATCTAAGCTTTGCCCTTCCAGTTCCAGTTCACAGCAAATGATTAAATGTTGAGCTCAGCCTCTGCTGTCAGATCCTCAGGGTATAAATCCCTGCTCTGTCACTTATCAGTTATATGATGAGGGGCAACAGGTAACATTTCTAAGCCTTAGGTTCTTTTTTTATTAGTTCATTATAGGCATATATAATATTGGGGTTCATTTTGACACATTTGTTCCAATTCAATCCCAAGTACTTCCCCTTCCCCTCCCTACTTCCTTCTTTCTGTTCTCTTTCCTCTACTGATCTTTCTTTTATTTATTTATAGTAAATAATTTTTTTTTTAAAATTGGTGCTTTGTGAATATAAATGAAGGGGAAATCACTGTGGGATATTCATATATGTACATAGGAAGGTTTGGTCAGATTTATTCCACTGTTCTTCCCTTTTCCTGTTCCTCTTCCCTTCCCATCAATCCTCTTCCTTTACTCATCTTTTTTTTTTTTTCATGGGACCCCTCCCCCCTTTTTCTTTATTTTCCCCTTATTTTGGTCTAGATTCCACATATGAGAGAAAACATTCAACCCTTGACTTTTTGGGTTTGACTTTTTCACTTAGTATGATATTCTCCAGTTTCATCCCTTTGCCATCTAATGCCATAATTTTGTTCTTCTTTTTGACAGAGTAAAACTCCATTGTGTATATATAGCACATATTCTTTATCTATTGGTCTGTTGATGGGCATCTAGGCTGGTTCCATAGCTTACAATACACATATATAAATTATGAATTGTACTGCTATAGACACTGATGTGGCTGCATCCTTATAGTATGCTGATTTTAGATGTTTTGAGTATATGCTGAAGAGTGGAATAGTTGCATTTTATAGTGGTTCCCTTCCTAGTTTTTTTTCCAGGAATCTCCATACTGCTTTCCAGAGTGGATATATTAATTTGCAGTCCCACCAACAATATATGAATGTACCTTTTACCCACATCCTTGCCAACATTTATTATTTGTGTTATTTTTTTTTTGGTACTGGAGATTGAACTCAGGGGTACTCAACCACTGAGCTACATCCCCAGCCCTATTTTGAGTTTTATGTAGAGACAGGGTCTCACTGAGTTGCTTAGCGCCTTGCCATTGCTGAGGCTGGCTTTGAACTCGCAATTCTCCTATCTCAGCCTCCCTTAGTGCTGGGATTACAGGCTTGTGCCACTGCGCCCGGCTTATTTGTGTTCTTGATAAAGCCTCAGATTCTTTATCTGTAAAGTGGAGAAAATAAAATTTTAATTTCAGAGTTTTGTTGTGAGGAGTAAAAGAGAATACACAGAAAATCCTTAGCATGACTTTTGGCATACAGAAGGTGCTCACTATCAAGAAATTCTGCATAATTAGAAATACATAAATATTATGAAGACTAACTCTTTTCCTTGGTAAATAATAAAAATTATCTTCCCTTCTTTTTCAAATGAATATGGCTCAAATTTTTGGGTCACCATTATAATTATTATATTGGATAGTATGACTTTACAGCACAAAAATATATACAAAGATAAATACATTCACACTTCCTAACTGGAATATGACAGAGGTGGGGTCATTTCTTTAAAAGCCCTTTAAAACATAGTATGGGTAGTTGCCTTCTCATAAATAACCTGGATTTGACTTTGGTTTCTCCATCTGTGAATAAGGGACTGTATTAGGGTTCTTCAGAGAAATAGAACCTATAGGGGATAACTATTCACGTATCTAGATAGATATATGAAGAGATTAATTTTTAAAAATATTTGCATCACTGGAGTTGAACCCGCATTGCTAGGGAAACACTTTACTATCAGTAGAGAAGCTACACTCCCAGTCTTATTATTATAAAGAATTGGCTTATGCAATTATGAAGACCAAGAAGCAATAAGTTCTACAGTAGCAGACTGGAGATTCAGGAGAGCTGATGGTGTAAGTTCCAGTACAAAGACAGAAGAAGACCAATGTCCCAGCTCAAATAGCCAAGCAGGAAGAAGTCCACTCCTATTCAATACTTTCCTACCATTCTGTCTTCAGTTGATTGGATCAACACTAAGTAACACCATCTGCTTAACGATGCACTGATTCAAGTGTTCATTTCATCTAGAAACTCCCAGAAGAACATTTGATCAATGTTTGGGCACTCTGTGCCTCAGTTAAATGGACACATAAAATTAAACATCAAAGGGATTAAAAAAACATGTCCTTTCACCTTTCCAAACTTCTACTCAGGGTGAAAAGCATAGGGTGGGGGTGAGATGGGGGAAGTTTCAATAATAGAGCTGGGATGCTACAGGTAAAATAATTTGAAGAAAGAGGCTTAACCAAAAAGAGCTACACATTTTTTATGCCAAAGTTTGGAAGGCCACTGTCTTAGTCTGCAAGGGCTGCCATAGAAAATACCACAGAATGGGCAGTTGAAACAACAGAAACATACTTTCTCACATTTCTGGAGGCTAGAAGTCCAAGATCAAGGTGCAGATAGGGCTGAGGCCTCTTTCCTAGGTATGCAGATGTCTGCCTTCTCTCTGTGTCCTCACATGACTTTTATTCTGTGTGAGCACACTCCTGATGTCTCTTCCTCTTCTTATATGGATATCATGTCTTTATAAGACGCTGTCTTTATGACTTCATTTAATTTTTTAGGGCTGCATCTTAATTATTTCATTTCTTTTTTTGGAGGTGCTGGGGATTGAACATGCTAGACAAGTGCTTTACCACTGAGCTACATCCCTAGCCCTTTTACTATTTTATTTGAGACAGAGTTAAGTTGATGAAGCTGGCCTTGAACTTGTGATGTTCCTGCCTCAGTCTCCTGAGTCACTGGTATTATAGGTGTGCACCACCACACCAGGTACTTCTTTTAATCTTAATCACCTCATATAATCTTAAAGACTTCATCTTCGAATACAGTCACATTGGGGGCGAGGGCTTAACATATAAATTGGGGGTATACAATTTAGTCTGTAACTGTCAAACTTCTTTTTATCTCCTTGAAACCAAAAGATTCAGCATTTATGGTGTAGTCATGGCTCCCTCAAAACTCATTCAAGGTGAAGATAAGATGGTTTGATGATAATTTACTAAGTCCTCTATGTGTCAGCAGGTGAAGCATTGTGTTCCGGTATCCCTTCAGATGCAAAGATGATTAAAACATGTGTCCTATCCTTAAGAAACACATAAATAGGAAAATCTGTGAATAGTTGGTCAGCCAAACTAACTATTATATATAATACTATGTATTATGTATAACCAACTGTTATATGGATAAGGAAAAAACAGTTTTCTTTTCTACTGGCCAGAGATTAGGCACCTCTTATGAGTGTCAGGAAAAGTAAATCTCTATTTGTGCTTGGAAACTTGGAATCACTGCCTCTGGTCAAAGCAGCTCTACGCAGCAGTGTAACAGAGAATTAGAAACTATTTTTGCTGAAAGTACGGACTTTGCTTGGCAGATGCCAATAGGTAACTAAAAGCAAGGTAATGCTTAGCATTTCTGCCTTCTTTTTGTATTTGTCTGCTTTATTACCTTAAAATTTGGATCAGATTCCTGTTTCACTCTGCACACAGTCATGTTAATCACTTAATCTCTAAAGCTTGTCATCTCCCCTCTTCAGGCTGAAGATTCCAAGCTAAAAGTAAAGTATTTTTGAGATTTGCAGGGACATTCAACTGCCATCTTTTATAATATCTTGTTCTAGATCCCTTGGAGTGGCATCTGTCTTGTTCTAGACCCCCGGGAATGGCATTTACAAGTCTTCTGTTATTGCCCTACACTTTCCAGGAACAATGGAATCTTGCAAGCAGATCAATAGTGAGACCACTCCCTCTCATAGTAGGACCATTTGTTTCATGGGAACAGAACTGCCCTCCTTCCAGAATCACAGGTCTGATAGATAAAGGTCCTGAACAGCAAACAGAGATATCTCCCTCAAGTGATAAGAACTTACCTGGAGCCACCTAGCAGAACCAGAACTGAAATAATGACCAATCAGACCACAGTTTGACCAAGACCCAGGACTGATCTTGGTCAAATCAGTGCCCCAGAGACAGGGCTGAGATGCTCACCTCCTAACACGGCCATATTGATTAAAGTTCCTTTCCTGCTTTTCAGCATTATCTTTTCTGTTTGGGTTTGGGGTGAATGGTCAGACCTGTTTTTTTTTTTTTTTTGGGAGGACCACCCAGAGTTGTATCTCTGGCCCAGGACTCCCATAATGTCAATGTCTTGAGGAGAAACAATATTTGCCTGCAGTGACTTATTGGTTTGTGGTCAGTTGCCTGAGGAATGTGGGAGGGGACAGAAGCTAGGTTACACCCTTCAGCATGAAGTAGCCCATGGTGGGGAATTTTGCAGTGAGACCCAGTAACAAGAACCATCCAGCCACCCACTCAGTTTGGGGGAGGCAAGGGGAAAGAAGAATGAGTTTGATGAAGTGACCAACATCTAAAGTGTACAGAGGGGCTCTTCCAGACCAAGTCCACTTCCTCCCACCCCTCCCCAATTAGAGGGCAAGTAAGGAAATTCCCTTACCCTTCAACATCATCTGTGGCCACAAAGAGGAGGTCCTACTATCCAGCAAAGAGGTAGTGGGAACCCTGATATCTGGTATACAAAGGAGAGGTGACATGAGCACATATGGGTCTTAAAAGTAGTAAGGGATCAGGTAGGAATAAATCAATAAGAGAGTTTTGAAAATAATAGTGGAGGGCTCCCTCACTGTTGTGGATATAATAAAACAGGAACAGATACATTCTGGAGCACCTGCTGTGTTACAGGAACTGTATGCTTGTCATCTCATTTAATTCTTCAATAACCAGGTGGGCCTTGGTGGAAGCAAGTTTACAGAGCTCAACAACTTGCCTAAGTTCACACTGATAACAAGCAGCTGACCTGTGAGTCCTGTAAGATGCCTGATCACTCTTAGCCTCTCCTGGGTTGAGGGTGACTGAGGTCAACTAAAACAGTGCTTTTCTGCCTGGGTCAGCTAGTGCTGGCAGCAGGAAGAGAAGGAAAGTTTGGGGAGAAATAATATTCTGTCTTATGGAATTTTTACGTTGCTTTCCTGAGCATCCAGAACTACAATGGCTGATCATCCGAAGTGTGTGTGGAGAATGAATACACATGCGCTTTGATAGTAGGACTGTCTCTCCAGCTGAGCGCAGAGGAACCCAACAGCGCAATACCCAACGCGTGAGGCACCCAAGAAGTTGGGGCAGGACGCGGGATGGAGGAGCCGGCTGGGCTGAAGCTGAGCCGCTGGTGGGCGGGGAAGTGCCATTGTGACCTGCCCGGGTCCCTCCCCTCAGCGGGCACTGTGATGCTGCTGGGCAGCTGCTGGCCCAGTATGTCCGTCCCCAGCCCCCTCCCGCCCAGTGTGTCACAACAGCGGAGGCGGCTGTATCTGGAGCAGTTGGGGTGGGCAGGCCCAGCTGGGAAGCGAGCGGGTGAGAAGAGCGGCCGTGATGGTGAGCTTTCCGGGGGCTGGGGCCGGTACTAGGGGTCGGGGACCTGTAGCGGGAGCGCGGGGCAAGTGCTAAGTCGAGTGCAGCGGATTCGTAGGGCTGTGGGGTGGTGGGGGTGGGGATTCATCACTTCGGCCTGCAGAGCTTGATGTCTCCTGTAGGGTGTCAGTTCAGGGTCGGGGGCACACACCTTAAAGCGGGAGACACTTGGTGCCAGTACTTTTGTCGTATGGGGGAAAGTGAAGACCAGGGGAGAGTTGCCCCCTTAAAGAGCCTACGGGAGATTTGTGCGCGCAGAGAGGTGGGAGGCCATGGGGGAGCCTGGTGGAGAAGCGAGTGAGATTCTGAAAGATCCCACATAGGCAGTTTATGGACCAGAATGGGAAGAAAAATGGAGCCCAAGGATTCCGGACCATTTGCCTGGGTTGGAGAGGTTCTGGGAGTGGTAGAGTCAAGTACCCAAATACAATAAAATGTGACAGAGTTCCAGAATGTGACAGGGGACTTAGGGCGTCACAGCCCCGGTACGTTAAGGTCGTTTTCGGCTCGCATCCGTGGGCTGTCGGCTTGAGTTTGGGGCTCCCATGTCAGCACTGGCGCAATAGGCTGCCCAGGCACCTGGCGCTGGTGCCAATTCGCCAGTTTTCTAGCAGTCAAAGTCAGGACGACTTTGGCACTCAGAAGTCTCCCTCCCAAGTCCAGCTTTTCGGTTTCGCTTCCTACCCTGGCTTGGGGGGCTCAGTGGCGGCTCCTTCCCCTACCTACGCTGATCTTCTTTGCCAGAGAAGCCCCCTTCAAGCTATGTAGTTCCAGCCCCCCGCACCCGGGTTAAATTTGCTTCCAATCCATTTCCCTGAATGCCTGGAAACCCAGGAGTCTCTCCCAGAGTCCCGATATTTCATCAGTAGGGAGGTGGATCTGAAAGGTTGGGAGTGAATGGTGCGGGCAGAATAAGCATATCTCATGGGCCAAGGTCAGGCTCTCTGGGCACTCTTGCTCCAGGTATCAGTGACAGAAGAGGCCAGCTAAGAACCTTCCTTCCTCTCCCCACACTCTGATCATTTTGGAAAGAGCCCAGAGCTTTCTGGCTCAAGCCCTAGCTGTGCTGCTTCCAGTACCCTCCCTCTCCCCAGAAGGCTCCGGGACAGCCTGGGAGCTTGAAGAATTTGGGAATAATGGGAAGAATGGCCAGAGGAACCCCTTGATGTGGGGCCATAGAAGGAGACCAGAAGCTCTTGGAGTTCAAAAATTTGGCTCCTTGCTCTGCAGTTAGCTGTGTGACTTCAAGAAGGTTACTTAACCTCTCTGAGCTGGTTCATCTCATCTACAAAATGAAGAGTTTTCAAACTTCCAAGGCTCCACATAGATTTTATTTTTTAAAAAAACTTTTTATCATGGAGAATTTCACACATAAACAAAAGAAGAGCAACTGTTATAATGAACCATTATATGCATCATCCAGTTTCAACAATTACTAACAATTCTTTATCTCCTTTTCTGTTATTTCAAAGCAAATCCCAGGCCATGTACTCTAAAATATATATTTAATATTTATAATGCCTAGCACGTAGCTATTGCTCTATAATTTTCAAAATGCTCTTGTTTGCATGTTTTAAATTTGACTGAATGTCATAGTTACTTTCCAAGTAGAGCCTAAAGGAAGCTTACAGGGGGGCTGAGGATCATAATCCAGCCCTTGAACAAATTTCAATGTGTATGCAATAGATGAGTTTCTGAAAATATCTGGCAAATAAAAAACTTAAAAAGTAAAATCTTATTTTATTTTATTTTTTTTTTTTTTAAATTTTTTCTTAGTTGTAGATGGACACAATGTCTTTATTTTATTGCTTTGTATGTGGTGCTGAGGATCGAACCCAGGGCCTCATGCATGCGAGGCAAGCGCTCTACCGCTGAGCCACAATCCCAGCCCCGTAAAATCTTATTTTAAATATGCTTAAGAATTTTTGAAATATGCTTAAAATTTTTTTAAAAATGATTGAATATTTCAAAAATGCAGTATCTTTTATGTATTTTGAAACACTAAGATTTGTATAGTGGGTTCAATTGAGAACATCTCCTTGTGTGCCAGCACTGTCCTATGGGCAAACATTTTTTTATTAAATACTTCCTATTCATAGAGCCTTAAAAAATGCTTTGACTCTGGGCTGGGGCTATGGTGCAGTGGTAGCGTGCTCGCCTAGCACACAGGAGGCACTGGGTTTGATCCTCAGCACCACATAAAAATAAAATAAAGCTATTGTGTCCACCTACAACTAAAAAATAAATATTAAAAAAAATGCTTTGACTCGTTCTTTTTTTTTTTTTTGTGGTGGTGGGGCTCAAACTCAGGGCCTTGCTTATGCTAGTCAAGTGCTCTACTACTGAGCTATACCCACTGCCCTGACTCATTCCTAAAAGCTAGAATGATACATTTATAAACCTTATCCCAAGAATCCTACCCTCCTGCCCAGAAATGATTTTTCTTCCTCCAGTGGATTAAGTATCAGGCAGCTGTCCCCTGTATTCTCCTTTCTATTAGACTTGGAATTTTTGTAGGTTCTGAATAAGAAATATATAATCTCCATGCATATTTTAAAGGCACTCCTGCAGTTACTAGACAGATGGGCATTTTTCTGTGTGTATATCTGTGAATTGCTCCCCTTCTCCCTAGTAACCCACAACATCATACCACCAAATATCCTTTAGCATTTCCAGACTGGAGCTTAAAGCTGCACAGTTGGTAAGAAGACTCAAACCTAAATCCACTCAATTTCAGAGCCTCTGTTCTTAACTTAGGATAATCCCTACAGCCGAGCTTTTCCATCTGCTGCCTATGTTCTTCTAGTGAGCAGCTCTCCTGAGAACTGAGACTGTGACATCTTTTTTGGGCTATAGTATGGGGACTCATGGGCAGGTCAATGATACCCAGCACAAAGGGAGTTCCTGTGGTCTATGCAGAGGTGGGAACTCTGTAACACAGCTTCCTTAGCTCCATTTCTTCCACAGTGGGGAGCACCAGTTGAGTTCTGATGGGAACTGGCATCAAATGGTGAAAAAGATCCTGATGCATTTAATAGTTCATTATAAAAATTGGCAGTTAGAGGGGAAGGGAAAATGTTCTGGGGGTGTTGTGGACACTGCCATGTCTGTGGCCTTCTGCCATCTGCCCCTTGTAGGCAGTCATGGCAGAGATCTGACCTCAGAGCACTGTGTGGGGCTCCCAAGGGACAGCAGATAACTGCTATTCCCCTCCTTCCCAGTACTAGATGCAGGTTTCCGAGAGGCCCTTGGGGCATACCTCTGAGTGAAGGAGCCTTGATTCACAGAGCAGTAGCTGGGGCAAAACTGCTGGGTCAGTGAGAAAGGACTCTTAGGTTTTGATAAGACACTTCCAGGCTCAGGGAAGGCCCATGCAGAGCTGGAGAGTGTGTGTGTGTGTGTGTGTGTGTGTGCGTGTGTGTGTGTGTGTGTACGCTCCTGAGTGACCTTGAAAAGAAAGTAAAAAGTTTAAAATAATTTCTGAGGAGGAACTAGCTGGTGAATACAAGGCCAGTGATGGGGAAGGTTGGGGGGGATGTAGTGGCTGAATGGGAGGAAGTGGATCAACTGCTCTTTTTCCCTGGGGCTCCCAAGGGACTGACAACACTATCTATGGCTTTCGTGGTTGGCATTTCCTCTGTCAGTGTCTCCGTGTTAGGATGTTTCCCAGATAATGAGCTGTGGAAGAGAACTGGAACGTGCAGTGGGCAGTGCTTGTTTCACACATGACTCCTGTGCTTGCCCCAAGGTCAGTTAAAACCCTTTTACCATCACAGGGTCTTTTGTGCTGGGAGTCTGCTTACCAAACACCCCTGTCATCCTAAAGTAGGTCTCATGTCAGCTCTATTGTTGTCTTAACTGCAGAGCCTAGAGTCTGAACTCTTCTCCTGAGCCACCTCCACTCACTGATGTTAATTTAGGTTGACTCTTTGTTCTTGCTGTTTCTGGTTTGCTATCTATTCTTTGTTCTTTTTTTTTTTTTTTTAAATATTTATTTTTTGGTTGTAGGTGGACAGAATATCTTTATTTTATTTTTATGTGGTGCTGAGGATCGAACCCAGTGCCTTACGCGTGCTAGGCGAGCACACTACCACTGCGCCACAACCCCAGTCCCCTATTCTTTGTTCTTTTTTTTTTTTTTTTTTTTTTAATATTTTTTTAGTTGTTGATGGACACAATGTCTTTATTTTATTGCTTTGTATGTGGTGCTGAGGATCGAACCCAGGGCCTCACGCATGCGAGGCAAGCGCTCTACCGCTGAGCTACAATCCCAGCCCCTGTATTCTTTGTTCTTAATGGTTCCAGATACTCTAATTGAAGGATTCTAGGCAGAGACCATTTCATTAATCATATTTGTTCTTACTTTAATTATTCTACTGGAACATTGTGGATCTACTTTTCACTTGCTGTCTCTGACCTAGGTCCTAAAATATATATGATTTATTATTTTAGCCTGACAACTAGAAATAATTTGGTGTAATAATAGGCTTCCTAAAAACAACTGTGGTATTTGAGCACACAAATGGTCAGGGGACTGTGGACTGGTCTCAGGTTTTCATGTGGCATACACTGTTGGCTGTGCCAGTTCTTTTCCCATATAATATGTCAGTTTTACTGTTTTGTGATACTTTGAAATGATTTTTGAAGCTTCAAAGCCGCCTTCTACTGAGGATAGTGATTAGCTTTTCTTAATCTGAGAACAGAGCAAAAGGAAATGATGTGTTAAAATGATAAATATACTGAATAGAATTGGCATAGGGAAAGATTTCTTGAAGTGGAATTCTAAAAGGCCTGCAACATTCTAGAATTTTTTTTTGATGTTCTGCAAAACATCTGCTCTTCTCTCCATGGAGGATGGTTATAGGGGGCACAGATGTCCCATATTCTCTGCCTTTCATGGACCTACACTTCAGACAAATTGGGTAGTTGTGGACCCTGCCCTAAATTTTCACACTGCTCTTCAACCCACCTAAAATGCCCCTAGGCATCTTGGCATTTGTTGTGTCCCTGTGACTATTCCTCCTTGAGGAAATCAGGCCAGCAATTGTCTTCTCATTTGCACTCTCAGTGAGCTTGGTCTGTGTATTTCTTGGGCTCTGGCTACTCTCCTTATTAAATGGTATGTAAGTCCAAGGAGGGATTTTTATTATAATCATCTCTAAATTCATTGAGTACCTGTTAACATTCAAGCACTGTGCTTGGTGGTAGGGATTTGGTTCCTTATCCCCATAGATCTAACTCTCTGTACTAGGAAAGCCAGAAAATTGAAGAAGCAACTATAATTTGGTGTGATAAATGCAATGATGAAGATAAAGGGGATTGTCGCAATTCATAGCAGGGACTCTTTTTAAAAATTAATTAATTTTACAGTAGAATGCATTTTGACAAATAGTACACAAATGGAGTACAACTTCTTATTCCTCTGGCTGTACATGGTTCAGAGTTACTCCAATAGTGTAATCATACATGTATATAGGCTAATAATGCCTGTTTCTTTCTACTGTCCTTCCCATCCCTACAACCCTAATCCTTCCCTCACTTCCCTCTACACAAACCAAATTTCCTTTATTCTTCCCTATCTTCCTGCCCCACTATGGATCAGCATTTGCTTATCACAGAAAACATTCAGCTGTGGTTTTTTGGGATTGACTTATTTCACTTAGCATGATATTCTCTAGTTTCACCATTTACCTGCAAATGCTATAATTTCATTCTTCTTTAAGGCTGAGTAACATTCCATTGTGTATATGTACCACATTTTCTTTATCCATTCATCTGTTGAAGGGCATCTAGGTTGGTTCCAATAGCAGGGACTCTTGTAGGGACTGACACTTAACTTGAGACCTAAAGAATCTTGAATTAACCTTTCAATGCCCTCTTGCATGTAATGACACAAAAAAACATTTGTTGCAGAAATGAACAAAGTAGGTGACTTTGGTAAGTATTCCAGGGCTCAGTCTGTGTGAGAAGGTGTCATACTTTCCTTGAGGAAAGGGACTGCTAGGTCTATCCACCTCCCTAGTCTTCTTCACCCTCTGGATTGTTGGCTTTGGCAGCAGAGGGGACCCTTCACAAGGGTCCAGGAAAACAGAGCTTGTGTGAGCTCTGTAAGCCCAGATTCAAAATAAAATGAGCCGGAGGGAGGGAGGGAGGGAAGGAGAGAGGGGTGGAGAGAGAGAGAGAGAGAGAGAGAGAGAGAGAGAGAGAGAAACTTCAGTTGGCTGAAGAGGGAAACCTGAAATATGAGTTTGAAGCAAACATATGACTTAAATATCCTCTGCTGGGTAAACTTACCCTTGCCCTAGACCTCCTCACTCTGCCAACGGCTGTGCACACTGGTTCTGAAAAACAGACTCGTTGGTTCTGTCAAAATGATCCATTTTCAAAGAAGTTACTATCCTGATCCATTCTGTTTCTCTCTGCATTGGAGCTTTTCCTGTTTGAATTTTGCTCTACAGGCTTGGTTTTGGTGTCCACCATTAGGCTGGCACTGATGTGAATGTGTGCACATTCCAAGGCTCTGGAAGTTCAGAGTGAAAGTGAGGCAGGAGGTTGTGCAGTATAAAGGAAAAGAACTCACAATGGGGTCTGAAGTTATAGGTTCTGGTTCAGGATTTTTGGCTGCAGAGCTGTGAACTCTTGAATTTGTTATATACCTTTATGAACCCCAGCTTTTTTTTTGTCTGCAAAATAATGGAGGGGGAGTCATATTAGGTGATCATAAAGCCAATGCAGCACTAATATCCCAAATATTCTGAAGCTAACATCACATCCTTGAAAGGTGGATGCCTTTTCTTGGGCAATGAGAATTGGCCTCCCAAGGACATCTGCACTGGGTCTGTTCTGTGTTTATCTAGGCAGAACTTCCAGGCAGAAAAGTGCGTAGGTGATCAGAATGATTGGAGAAGGTTAGTTTAGGGCCTGAGTCAGAGGAGTTCCATGGCGGAGCTTTGGAATGCTCCTTGTTCCCCTAGGTGTTAGTCAGTTTTTTGTCACTATAATAAAAACTTGAGATGATTTTCTTATAAAGTGAAAAGATTTACTTTGACTCATAGTTTTGTAGGTTTCAGTCCATGATTAGTTGACTGTTGATTTGGGACCCATGATGCAGCAGCATGTCATGATGGAAACACATGGAGAGCAAAATCACAACCCTCATGGCCGGACAGCAGAAGAGAGGAAGAGGAAGGAACTGGGGTTCCACAATCATTTTTGAGGCTATTTTCCCAATGACCCAAAGTCCTCCTGTGAAGTCCTACCTCTGAATGTCTCCACTACCTCCAAATAGTGCCAATCCTTTACTACATGGGCCTTTAGGGAACATTCCAGATTCAAACTATTGCACCTGACCAGAAGCAGGTGCAAAGGCCCAGAGGAAGGTCGAGGATGAACACAGATATCAGAGTTTCACAAAACCTCAGATAACTTGTAATTTCACTTGTGATTTCTTCATGTAACTTTAAAATCACTGTTTGACCTCACAAATTAGGATCTTAATAAATGTTAGTTCAATAAATGACTGTGTAAAGTGGGGCAGGAAGAACCTGGACCCTCAAAAGTTAATTACAGTGAATAGAGTCCTTATACTCCTACTCTTGTTTTGTTTTTCTTTTTATTCTAAAAAAATTTCAAACATCCAGAAAGTATATGAGTATAATGCCGCCTACATTTATCATTTGGGTGTAACATTAAGAATTATTTTTAGCCAGGTGTGGTGGTGCACACCTGTAATCCCAGCACTTTAGGAGGCTAAGACTGGAGAATTGTGAGTTCAAAGCCAGCCTCAGCAACAGCGAGGTGCTAAGCAACTCAGTGAGACCCTGTCTCTACATAAAACACAAAACAGGGCTGGGGATGTGGCTCAGTGAAAGATAATTTTTTTTACATATTTACTTATCTTCTGTGTTAAAGTATTTTAAAGTAGAGCTAGGGATATAGCTCAGTGGTAGAGTACTTACCTTGTGTGTGCCAGGCCCTGGGTTCAATACCCAGCACCAGGATGGGAGAAGGTGGAGGAGGTGGAAGATGTGGAGGAGATCATCTTTTGGATATTTTTTATACATCTAGTTTCAAGCAAATAAAAAAAGAAGAATGGCATTACTTGATTGAAATAGGGTATATAAAATATCCAAAAGAAATAAATTTTTTTGGTGGTACTAGGGATTTTATCCAAGGGTACTCTACCACAGAGTTATACCCGAAGCCTCATTTTTTATTCTGTTTTGAGGTGTAGGGCCTTGCCAAGTTGCTAAAGCTGTCCTCAAACTTGCAGTCCTCCTGCTTCAGTCTCTCAAACTGTTGGGATTACAATCGTGTTCCACCATGCCTGTCCTTCTCCCCCATGGCCCCACAGTACTGGAGATGGAACTCAAGGCCTTGCATATGTTAGTCAAGTACTCTACGGTTGAGTTACATATCCAGCCCTTCACAATTCTTTCTGGTGCTTGTCTTTGGCAGTGGGAGCCTTTTCAAGTTGGCTTAGATATTATCCCAGTCTTTGTTAGCCTCTGTGCTTTCAGGCACTATAAAATATTCCAGAGTCATCTGGTACATTCCTCATCTCAGCCCCAGAAATCTCTATTTCTTTAAGGATCCCTGGTTCCTGTTAGTGGGGAATAATATTGAGAGACCTTCCTCTTTCCCTCTCTCTCTTTTTGTGGTACTGGGGATTGAATCCAGGGTTTCACACTGAAGTGCTCTACCACCGAGTTACATTCCCATCCCTTTTAAAATTTTTATTTTGAGACAGGATCTTACTAAATAAAATAGTTATTTTTTAGGGGTGTGTTTGCGTGTGACATAGAGAGAAAGAAAGATCTTGTCTGTGAAGATGCATATTTATTAGTATGATTAAAGAGGCCATCAAAAAGAGTAAAAACTTTAGCCGGGCGTGGTGGCGCACGTCTGTAATCCCTGCACTTTGGGAGGCTGAGACAGGAGAATCGCGAGTTCAAAGCCAGCCTCAGCAATGGCGAGGCACTAAGCAACTCAGTGAGACCCTGTCTCTACATAAAACACAAAATAGGGCTGGGGATGTGGCTCAGTGGTCCAGTGCCCCTGA
>CM053403.1:98817876-98847627 GCA_028644305.1 Xerus rutilus
TTCAATCCCTGGTACCAAAAAAAAAAAAAAAAAAAAAAAAAGAGTAAAAACTTTGATATTATATGTTAGTGGTTTCAGGTTCCTCAGATTCTTTACTCTTTGTCTTGTGATTTTTTCTCTTCCTGTAATAGCCCTATATCTTTTGTGGAAAGATCCAGAGTATTCCAGAAGAGAAGTCAGCCTAGAGGCCAGGCAGCATCTGAGACAGGTTTGGAGGGTGATTGGGGTGTGGTAGTGGACAAGGCTCAGAAAGCTAAAGGTCAGGGCCATGAAGGATACTGTCACTTAGGAGAAGATACAGGATCAGGCTCCTTTCAAGCCTCTCTAATGTCCCCTCATTTTGAATCTCTCTCTAGGAAGCCACAGCTGCGTGCTGAATGTGAGATGTGGTCTGGGTCAATAACACACTGGTTTGGGGGTGGTTGATGGAAATAAAATGCGCTTTTTTTTTTTTTCCTTGCACACGTGAATTTTATTTATTTATTTTTTTGTGACATTGAAGAAACATTGTTTTTTTTTTTAAATTTAGTTATTTTATTTAAATGCATTTCAAGTCATAGTACATAACCAGATCTCTGTTTTTCCATTTCTCTGATTGCAAACCAAATAAAGTCACACCATTAGAGTCTTCATAGTTGTGCCAGGGGTAGTAATGACCATCTCAAATAACCATCATTACTATGCCCATTTCCCTTTCCTTCCTCCCCCCTCCCCAACCCACGTTTAGAGTTCCTGCATTTCTCAAAATGTGCTTTTCTTAGTTCTAAATTGAGTCCTAAGATGGAGATAGAGAACGGACCCCACAATAAAGGAGTTAGGAATGGAAACCTGAGATCTCTGACTTCCTACAGGTGCATCTTACAGGTGGAGAAAAGAGCTACAAGGCAGTGTCATAATGAAAATGATAATGGTAAAGACAAGAACAATAATAGCAATCATGGCTAACTTATTTTCAGATGAGGGGAGGTTAAGTAACTCAGCTAAGGTTATAGCACAGCAAGTAAATTGAGAAGGCAAGATTTCAGCCTTGGAATGTGGGCAACCTTGTGAATAAAGCCTTTCCCTGGACACTGGGGAATATAGCTGGGTTGTATTCTGCACAGAACTGTGTTCCATACTGGCTGCTGTGAATGCCTATGCTCTTTTCTTTCTTGCCAAGGGCAAGGGGCAAGTATCAGTCAGCTCTAGTATAGAGAGAGGTGTAGAGTAGGGACTCAGCTGTAAAACTGAATAAGGGAGAAATGGGTCCTGACACCTCTGACCCTTTGAATGTTGCTATGCTTGGAGACTCTCCCAACTTCCCGGGAGTCCTGGACTTTAACGTGGACTCTACTTGTTTTCATGCCCAGTCGTGTTCTCTAGAGACTCTGTTCCTGGCTTGAGTTACCTGGAGCTGGAAAATGCCAAGTCAGGTCATGGATAAGAATAGAAACCCACAGACCAAGCACATGCTTCCCGGCTGAGTTCTGGCACCCAACACAGAGCTATATTATGTTGGCCAGTGCTTCCCCACAGACAGGATATGGGTAGGGGGACAAGTCCATCTTCCTAGTGAAACTTCATGGTGTGCTTCTAGTCCTGTACATACACACACACCTCCCCATCTTAAGGCATTAAGTACTAGGATAAATCAGGTAACTGTGGCTTCATATTAGAGTAGCCGCAAAGTAAGAATACTCTAAAAATTAGCTTTATTTAACACTTGGCACGACATAGGCCAGGGGGTAGATAATGGTGGCTCCAAAAAGAATTTTCCACTTTCTCAGCATTTGGGAAGGGCCTAATTTATGCCCCTCAACCTTCCCTTAATGGTGTACTGATTTCTTCTTATTTCTACGTTTGTCATCATAACACTAATGACACTCATGATACTGCTCCAAAGCATATTCCTTCCATGAGTATTCATCTGTTCTGTTAGTCTGACTGTGTGTGTGTGTGTGTGTGTGTGTGTGTGTGTGTGTGTGAGAGAGAGAGAGAGAGAGAGAGAGAGATGTCTTGTAAAGTCAAGGTTTAGTAGTAATGAATGTGAATGCTTCCACTGTGTGTGGTAGTAAACTTAGGGATAGTTTCTGCTGTTGTCATGGATTTCTTCAGTACCAGAATCTTATGGTTTGGAATTAACTCCCACTTTCCTGGTACAAAGAATTAACTCTGGAAAGCAAACTTTAGAGCAAACCATAGAACAACTCTGTCTTCTTTGGAACCCAAGTTTTGGTCCTTTACAGTTGTGCCCAGGCACTTGAAACCTCAGACACCATCTGATTATAAGGTGGCATGGATGAAGAGATGAGTATCCTGCAAGTTGAATGCAGGAAGAGACAGGTTGTTATATATGGGGCCTCAATCCATGGCCAGGGCTCTCTGACAGTGACGTTGTCCTTTCCTCACAGCGGGAATGCATATCTGTCCACGTGGGACAAGCTGGAGTTCAGATTGGCAATGCTTGTTGGGAGCTCTTCTGCCTGGAGCATGGCATCCAGGCAGATGGCACCTTTGGTGCTCAGGCCAGTAAGATCAATGACGATGACTCCTTCACCACATTTTTTAGTGAAACTGGCAATGGGAAACATGTGCCTCGGGCTGTCATGGTGGACCTGGAACCTACTGTAGTAGGTGAGTATGGGTTAAGATCCCCTCCACAGAATACAACACAAAACCACAGAGGCTTTGGCCCATGAAAGCTAAGGAAGCTGAAAAGTGGAGGTGGCTCAACTAGAATCTACACTCCTTGTGTCTTCTGTCAGCTCCTTGGGGAATCTTATAATAGGGATTGAAGATCCCTGCTAATCTGTGCAATGTAAAGTGCTTCTTAAGCCTGCTGAGACAGTCTGAAATGGCCAAGACGGTTACTAAACACTAATAATTTTAAAAAAACCTAAATAATTTTGGAAATTATAATAAGTTCCTAATTAGTTAATATCCCACAGTATAGGTTTCTGATTCTATAGTAATTGCAGTCTATTCTCACAAGTCTGGTCTAACCTTGAAGTACCTTATATACAAAATGATAAAAGAGCGAGTACATTTATAGCCAGGTGTTGCTGTGGTTCTAGAATGAATCTCATTTTGATCTAGGAAAACACACAGGAAGTCTGACTTGTGTCATGGCAGATTTCCCAGTGCTCAATCTTTTCCTTTTCCAATCCTCTTCCATTCCTAGTAGTGCCAGTTCCGCTGAGTCTGATCTCTGGGCCATTCCTTAGTTACACAGCAGAATTTCCTAAGCTTTAAGGCTGGCTCATCAAGCAAGGGATGGACAAGTTGCACAGACATATCTGAACAAATCCTTATAACACCTGAACAGTGGTTTCTAGGGGCAATGAATGACAGGTACTCCACTCTCTGGATGTTTTGTACAAATGGAAAAAGTAGGGATCACCTTCTCAGGTGACTGCATACTTGAATGATTTTCCTGAAGGAGGAGTAGAGGAATCCCAGATGAGGTGATGTAGGTGGGGCTGACGAATCTTCATCTGCCTTGTGCCCAATCTGTGAGGACCCTTGGAGGTAAGTAGAGCCCCATTGAAAGCCTCTTAAAGGCTCCTGCTCTTCTACAACTTGGAGCATAACTTTGCTTAAAAGCATTAAAAAATATGTCTTGGACTGGAGTGTAGCTCCATGGTAGAGTGTATGCTTAGTATGTATGAGGTCCTGGGCTTAATCCGCAACACCAGAGCCAGAAGAGTGTCATGTGATAGTCTAATGGGGAGGAAGCCTTCTCCTCTGGAAACCAGGTGGTAAGACCTAATGGTCCCCCTCTCTTGGTAGATGAGGTTCGGGCAGGAACCTACCGCCAGCTCTTCCATCCAGAGCAGCTGATCACAGGAAAGGAGGATGCAGCCAACAACTATGCCCGAGGTCACTACACAGTGGGCAAGGAGAGCATCGATTTAGTACTGGATCGGATACGGAAGCTGGTAAGTTTCCAGGGCAGAAGATTTGTGAGTCAGGCTACAGTGAACAGGCTTGGATTTACATCTGTTGGATTAGGCTGGGTAGATGGAGCCATACATGACTTCTGGCTATGGGGTAGAACACTCAAGGTTTGGGAATTTTTTTTCCAGTTCTGAGATTGAACTCAGGGCCTAATACATGCTAAGCACACACTCTACCTGGCTTTATGTTCTGTAAAGAGAATTCCCAAGGATGATGCCCTTTCTCTACCTGGACATCGTGGACTACCCTACAGGCTGATGCCTTGAGGGTACCTATCAATAGTCTATGGTGGTATCTGGGGAAGATTCCAAGTATAAGGAAGGCTAAGATCTTTGCTTATTGGAAATATAGGTTAACAAAGCATTGTTGAAAGGGGAGAGGAAGACATTCTTATATATTTGAGGACTTGCAAATATTGCACATATCAAGTACATTCCTTCGTTTGTTACTTAATAATCATACAAAGAATTTCTCTTCCCTGTACTTCACGGGTAAAAAAATTGAGGGTCAGGGTGGTTAAATAACTTAGCCTGGGTTATACAGCTAGAAAGTTGGCAGAGTTAGGGTTTGAACCAGGAAGGTTTGACTACAAAGCTCTGAATTGTGGGCAAATTCATTTTGTTTAAGCTCCCATTTCCTTATCTGTATGATGGAAAACGTTGGACGTGAGAGAAGTTATTTATTTATTTATTTTTAACCTGGGTATTTAGGATGCTGAATTTTTGTATAGGTTTACTTTTTCTATTTAGAGGGTTCTCATAGGGGTCATCAGTCTCAAAGCCATCTGTAGTGCTCCAAAGTTCAGAACCACTGTATTAAATGATACATCACATTCAATGGAAAAATTCTGTGACTCTGAATTCTCTTTGTTTTAATAGGAGCTAACACTGAATGCTTAATAAACAACAGATTCTTGGTCAGAACATCATGCTATCTAGTTTAATTATCACAATAACCTTGTAAGATAAGGTTGTTTTTTAGCAGGAAATCAGTCTTTTAAAAAATTATAATAATTAACACATATCAATTGTACAAATTAATAGGTTTCACTATGTAGTTCCATATACTTATATATATCATGCTTTGATAACATCCACTCTCCCTTCTACTCTCTTGCCCTCTCTTTTCTTTTTCCTTCTCTCTCCTTTTTCCCCTTCTCTAATAGTCTCAAGATGAGGATTTTTTTTTATTGTTCCCACTTTAACCAAGAGCAAACAGATGTTTGGAGAGGTTCAATGACTTTCTCAAGTTTTCACAACTGGGAAGCACAGAGATGGGTTGGTGGGTTGGTGGTCATTCCACAATGTATATAAACATTGCAATATCACTCTGTACCCCATAAATATGACAGCTATAAATTTTCAATATAGAATAAATAAAAAAGGAAACCTCAAAGCCAGGCACTGTGGCGCATGCCTGTAATCTCAGCACCTTGGGAGGCTGAGACAGGAGAATTGTGAATTCAAAGCCAGCCTCAGCAAGAGTGAGGCACTAAGCAACTCAGTGAGACCCTTTCTCTATATAAATCACAAAATAGGCCTGGGGATGTAGCTCAGTGGTCAAGTGCCCCTGAGTTCAATTCCTGGTAACAAAACCAAACCAAACCAAACCAAACCAAACCTCAGGTTCCCTAACTCCTTTTCTTAAATTGGTATTCTGACCTCCCTTTCAGTGTTGCTTTGAGAAGTGTAGTTAAACAGTTCCTACAAAATCATATGATAGGGATGGGGTGGTGGGCAATTTGAATCTCTCAAAGGGCAAAGTCACTGATTGTGGCTCTGAAATTTTCATTCCTGTTTTAGCTAAGCTGCTGGGCTGAAACTTTCATCTACCTGGAGGCATGTGTAGCTTGCCATCCCATATTTCAGCTACTCCTTCCAAGATCAAAACAACTTCCTTTGTGTTTCCTTATTTCTTCAAGGCTGTTATGATTTCACTCATATAAAAATGTTGATAGGGCAGACAGGGAAGGATTTGTTACCTTGGGAAATTCTCAGAAACTTGTCTTCATGATTTCTTCTCATTTCCTGCTTTTCCCAGACAGATGCTTGCTCTGGCTTGCAAGGCTTCCTGATCTTCCACAGTTTTGGTGGAGGCACTGGCTCTGGCTTCACTTCTCTGCTGATGGAACGCCTCTCCCTTGATTATGGCAAGAAGTCCAAGCTAGAGTTTGCTATCTATCCAGCACCCCAGGTCTCCACTGCAGTAGTTGAGCCCTACAACTCCATCCTGACAACCCACACCACACTGGAACATTCAGATTGTGCTTTCATGGTAGATAATGAAGCCATCTATGACATCTGCCGCAGGAACCTAGACATCGAGCGCCCCACGTATACCAACCTCAACCGCCTCATCAGCCAGATTGTGTCCTCAATCACAGCCTCTCTCCGCTTTGATGGGGCCCTCAATGTGGACCTCACTGAGTTCCAGACCAACCTGGTGCCCTATCCCCGCATTCACTTCCCACTGGTCACCTATGCACCCATCATCTCTGCTGAGAAAGCCTACCATGAACAGCTCTCTGTGGCTGAGATAACCAGCTCCTGCTTTGAGCCCAATAGCCAGATGGTGAAGTGTGACCCAAGGCATGGCAAGTACATGGCCTGCTGCATGCTGTACCGGGGAGATGTGGTACCCAAGGATGTGAATGTTGCTATTGCCGCCATCAAGACCAAGAGGACCATCCAGTTTGTTGACTGGTGTCCCACAGGCTTCAAGGTGAGAGCTGATTAATTAGAGAGGGGATAGATAACTGGAGAAGCAGAGACAGATGACAAAAGATGGTAGAATGAAATCTTGGGAGCTTCAGGTTTTATGTATTGATACAGGGAGAGGAACTGAAACCAAATGTAACATTAATTTCATTCAGTTTTGGTTGAGACACAAATGCTGTTGAAATTTTGCCTGCTTAAGCCATTTTAAAGCTAGGTGTGGTGGTCTATGCCTGTAATCCCAATGACTTGGGTGACTGAAGCAGGAAGATCATACATTTGAGGCCAACATGGGCAACTGAACAAGACTTGTCTCAAAATGAAATTTGAAAAAGGTCTGGGGACATCGGGGCTGGGATTGTGGTAGAGCGCTTGCCTCGCATGCGTGAGGCACTGGGTTCGCTCCTCAGCACCACATAAAAATAAATAAATAAAAAAAATAAAGATATTGTGTCCATCTACAACTAAAAAAATATTAAAAAAATGTCTGGGGACATAGCTCAGTGGTGAAGTGCCCTTGGGTTCAATCCCTTACAACAAAACAAACAAACAAAACAAAACCCCAAAATAAAAAACAAAAATAAATTTTAGAAAACATTTAAAATTGGTTAAAAATATTTAAAATTGGTTAATTATCTTTGATTTTTTTAAAGTTGAGGAACAAATAATGATTTTGGGAAGGACCTGAATGATGATGCTTTTGGGGTTCATGATTCAGTTCAATTTACATTTAATTAGTTTTAATGGACATTTTACACTTCCAGGTGTATTATAATTTTAGAATTGACTAAGTTATTCATGTTGCTAGAGAGGTATAATTCTCTTTTCTAACAAAAGATGTGTTCTCCCATTTTATTTTGAGAAATTATACACTTAATATATCCTATGAGATCCTGTGAGACTCAATCAATTTGGAGAAACAGTGGGACATTTTTTTGTTTATTACATGAGTCATTTATGTCATAAAGCCCTGACATTTTCCATTCCTGTCAACCAGGATGTAACTGTTCTCTGGTGGAACAAGAGAGTGTAGCATTGTTCTCATTTTTTACTCCTGGCTACATTTCTTATCTTCCCTCCCCCAAGATTATGCCTATTTTTATGTGGCATTTCTGGTCATTCTTGCAAAAGTAGTCAAGGTCTTAAAAAATAGTGTTCTTTTCCTTTTTTTTCAAATGGAAATAAACGACACAAGCTAGTAGGAGAATAAAAGGGGAAATAGAAAAAAAATAGAGATGTGGGGATGGTAGGGGAAATGAACAAAAAAGGAGAGATGTCCTCTTATTCTCTCTCATTTATTTTAAATGATGTTCTAAGCTCACGTCCAGAATGATAAATAAGGTGATGTTAGCAACTCTAACAGCTTTACAGAAAAGCGCATGCCAGGGGAGTGAATGTTGCTAAATTTTATCCTCTGACATTCTTCCCAAGGGTATTTGTCCCCATCTGACTCAGGTCAAGAGATGTTACTGTTCAGAGAACAGGAGAGTTGGCTCTGGGCACAAGTCTTATCCTGGTCAGGACTAGATGTGGCAAAATATTTGATATGGCAAGGTTTATCTTCATTATCTTATCTTTCTTCTACTCATTTTTGATCCTTTGTCTCATCTTAGTTTGCCATCTACCCCGAAGATGCCACTGAGTTTAAGAAGAATGATAAAGTATTGTGAATTCAATTGTGGGGCTACCTATCTTTACTACTTCCTGTTGCCACTTCCATTACCTACAATCAAGAAGATATATATTTTAAAGCAATGAATTTAATTGTCAATTTAGGCATGGTAGCCTGAGCAGGAGCCGTAGTTTTGGACAGTTCCTGGTTCTCTGTGTCCCTCAAATTTCACAATTTGTCACCTTAGACTTTTTCCAGTTTCTTACAATTCTGGTGTTGGTTTTGGTTTAGAATATATGTATGGGAAGGAGAGAGATTTCTAAGATGGTGGTTCCACCATAATACTGGACTGGGGTTAGCTGTGAGGACCCTGACATGCTTTTCTTCCAAGAATTCCTGTTTTCCAGAGACACAAGGCCTGGTTTACATTAACATCATCCCCAAGGACCTTGGGATTTTAAAATTTATTGTTCTGGAATATCCCTATGACTTCTTACACATCTCTTCACCCTTGGCAAAGAAACTTCCCCAAATTTATTTGCAACACAACTAAGAGGAACTTCAGAGACCATCTGGGAAGAATAAACTTCACAAAAATTTCAATTCCAGTAATTGATTTGTCATTAAAAGGGGAGGTATCATATACTGGATACCTCCCATGTAATAATAATTGCTTTTCTTTGTCTCTTTGCTATTTTCCACTAACATTTCTTCCTAGTATCGGCCCTCTCATTTTCTTCTCCAGATTTTAAATCCTCCAGCCCTTGCTTTTGAATTTTCTTGTACCAATCCCATTTGCTTTTCTCTCCAGTGCTCACTTCTTTCAACCTGCCCACCCTCCCAACCTCTTGATTCCTTCCTCTCACACTCCACCTAGAAGTCCCATCCCCACACACATGACCATGACCTGCTAACACACCTTGTTATAAGACACACCCTCTTGAGTTATCTTTTGGCTGACTTGCATATTCTGCTGTTGCTCTGCCTCCTTTGTTTCCCAGGTAGGCATCAATTACCAGCCACCCACCGTGGTGCCAGGAGGAGATCTGGCCAAAGTCCAGCGGGCTGTCTGCATGCTGAGCAACACCACAGCAATTGCGGAGGCCTGGGCCCGCCTAGACCATAAGTTTGACCTAATGTACGCCAAGCGGGCCTTTGTGCATTGGTATGTTGGAGAAGGAATGGAAGAAGGAGAATTTTCCGAGGCCAGGGAGGATCTGGCGGCCCTGGAGAAGGATTATGAAGAAGTGGGGACCGATTCATTTGAAGAAGAGAATGAAGGGGAGGAATTTTAAATATACATCTTCCCTTTGGCCGTGTCTTTTTATTTATGCTGCTCCACTTGAAGCACATTTAACTAGCCAGAAGTAACAGACTATTCTCCCAACCCCAGCCGGATTCCTGTCTTACATAGGAGGAGAGCACCTGACTCCAGTACTTATGGGTGATGTGTCTGGTCAAAAATAGATGCTGAATTTTATCAGACACACACTCGTTTGAGACAAGAGTAGCTTTGTGGGGCTGGGATTGTGGCTCAGCGCTAGAGCGCTTGCCTCGCATGCGTGAGGCCCTGGGTTCGATCCTCAGCACCACGTACAAAACAATATAAAATAAAGACATTGTGTCCATCTACAACTAAAAAAAAATTTAAAAAAAAATGCAGTTAAAAAAAAAAAGAGTTGCTTTGTCACCAAAGAAAATAAAGATTACTGTCTCTGGGTGAAGGTGAGGCCAAGTTGCACTTGTGAAGAGGCCTAATCAGGTGTTTTAATTCTAGATTAGACTAGGTCCACCCCACTTAACACTGTCTGACCTGATCCCATTCATTTATAGATACTTATGAAGGCAGGAAATGTGTGTCTTGTTTATCACTAACTCTCTAGCTGTTAGGACAGCTAAGACAAAGAGTGCACAACTGGAATTTCCTGCTGGATAGAGAATGACAAAACACTTGGAGAAAGGAAAGATCTCTCCTGGAAGATTCCAGGGAGAGAATGAACAGAAATTCACATTAATGGATCTGTAGCATGGCCCAGGCATCATCTTGACTTATCATATTCATTCATTAGATATTTGAGTATAGTCATCTCCCTTATCCACAGGGCCACATTCCAAGACACCCCACTGCATGCCCGAAACTATGGAGAGTACCAAACTGTGTGTAGTTAGTATGCTTTTCCCTATGCATACATACCTATGTTAAGGTTTAATTTATAAATTAGGCACAATAAAAGATTAATACTAACTACTAATGAAACAAGAATTTCAACAAAACACTATAATCAAAATTACATGAGGGGCTGGGGATATTAGTCAGTGTTAGAATGTGCACTTAACATGTATGGAACTCTGGGTTTATTCTGCAGCAACACACCCACACACACAGTTATGTAAATGTGATCCCTCTTTCAAAATATCTTAGTGTACTGTACTTACATACTTTTTTTCATATTTTATTTATTTGTTCTATTTAGGCTTACATGATAACAGAGTACAATTTGATTCATTGTAGATAGATAGAGGATAACATATCAGTTCTCTAATTGTATGTACTTACCCTTTTTTCCATGGGAAACTTTAACTACAGAAAGCAAAATTGCGGATAAAGGGTCTTACTGTACATTTTCTGTTTTAGACACTGTCCCAAGAGCTAAAGAGTTAGTGATAAAGTAGACTCTCATGTCTTCATAAATACCTATAAATTAATGGGATTATGTCAGATGGTATTAAATGGTATTAAGTGAAAACAGTGATGAGAGAAAGTGTTGGAGGAGTGCCTCTGTGGATAGGGAGGTCAGAGAAGACCCAGATAACATGAGTCAGAGGACCCCCACCAAGTCCAACAGGTGTCTGCATAGGTGTCTGGTAGAGAATTTGGGTCAGGAGCTGTCAGCTCCATCTCAGGAAGGGGCATATTTTCTCTTGAAGTGAGAGACCTAGTCATGGATTCAGAGAAGCCTCAGAGGACTTCTGAGTGTGTGAGTGACCCTCTAGGCCAGGGTATAATGCAGGGGAAAATTATGTTCCTTTCTTGTAGATTTATGTGAATTATGTTAAAATAAAAATGAATAACAAAGTCTCAAAGGTGATGCTAAGAGGTATGTGTAACTGGGGTGGGGCTGCAGGAAAGTTTGGGGGATGATATGTAGGGCACTTAGATGTATCTCCCTTCCCCACCGTATCTCCTTTTCCATTTTTTCCTCCTTTTGTTGAGTCCCTTTCCAACCTCTAGCTCTACTCAGCCCTCAATCATTTTGATATTCTTGCAGGGTTAGGAGGGGGTTAGATAAGGTATGTATATATATATATATATATATATATATATGTTTATTTTCTCCTAATTTGGTGGTTCTATCAGCAATTTGATCCAATTCCTCTATTCTGAGTTAATGCCAGTGGAATTACTTTCCTACTACAGTACACATCTACCAAAGGGATTGAAATGTTCCCTTTTTTCATTGTGATCCCAAACTTTCCACATTAAAAAAATACAGTGCCATAAATAGCTTTTTATAGCTCTTTTGGCAAATTTTTGTTGGTTGTTTTAAGAATAAGAGTGAGAGGGTGAGTGGGCTGAAAGGAGGGATATTAATATTGAATTAATTAAATTTTTTAGTGCTTCAGCTATTCTTTTCTTATGCAACAGAATCTTACAGGGTAAAGGTGAACCCTCACTTATCCATTTTTTCATGAATATGCAGTATGGATCCCTTATGGAAACTTGTATACACCATACTTGGAAATTAGGAATTTTATAAAGTCTAAAATGTAAGACTGCCTGTTAGGCTATGGTCAGTCAGAACATAGTCTCTCTAAGCAGGTTACACTATCTTGCAGTGGGGGGAAATAAAAATATATAAAACAGGATTACTTATAAATGTCAATGCAAAAATAATAAGTAAAATATTAGTAAGTAGAATCCAGACCACATTGAAAAATACAGTCTCACCAAGAGGGATTTATTACAGGAATTCAACCATGGTTCAATATTATAAATGCCATCTAAAAGTCATTATGCCAGTCAGGGAAACATTAGGGACATTGCAATAAGGTCAGGAATAAGTCAAGAGTGATGGATGGTCTTGAATCTCAACTACCATTTAAATTATACTTTAAGTACTAGCTAGTGAAATTAAATAAGGAAAAACCATCAGAAGAAGACAAATTAAAAATAAAGATGAAAATCTCTCTCTTCTCTTTTTGTAGGTGATATGACAGACCATCTGGAAAATCCTATGGAATCAATGATAAGACTCAGACAAAATTTTGTAATTTTGTAAAGACAATAACCAGTTAGTAGAAGAGAATAGTAGAAGCTGGGTGTGGATGTGCACACCTGTAATCCCAGCAATTTAGGAGGATGAGGCAGGAGGATCACAAGTTAAATACTTAGAAACAACAACTTAGGAAATGTTAGAAGACCTTAGTGAAAAACTCAGAAAAACACAAAAGTAGAGGAATACATTTAAAGATATTTCTTCTTATTAGATAGTATCTCTTAATGAAGCACACATTTATTCTGTTAATAAATTTAACACAACCCAATAAAAGCACCCACAATTTTGTTTTTTGGGAGGGAGGGTACCGGGGATTGAACTAGGGCATTCGATCACTGAGCCATATCACTTGCCTTATTTTGTATTTTATTTAGATACAGGGTCTCACTGAGTTGCTTAGCCACTCACTATGGCTGAGGCTGGCTTTGAACTCACCATCGTCCTGTCTCAGCCTCCTGAGCCACGGGGATTACAGGCATGCACCACCGTGCCTGGCAGTAGCCACAACTTTTTTAAAAAAGAAAAATTCCTTTGTTATGAAGTAATTATAGATCCATAGGAAGTTGCAAAAATAGCACAGAGATTGAGAGAATCCTTAACCCATTTCCTCCAGTGATTCTATTTTATGTAATATTAAAGCCAAGAAGGCAACAGTGACATAATGTGTGTGTACCTCTGCAACACTTTATTACATGTGTAGATTTTTTAATATATTTTTTAGTTGTAGATGGACACAATATCTTTATTTTATTTATTTTATGTGGTACTGAGAATCGAACCCAGTGCCTCATGCATGTGAGGCAAGTGCTCTACCACTGAGCCACAACCCCAGCCCCACATGTGTAGATTTGTGTAACCACTGAACCAATCAGGATAAGAAAGTGTCCTATCACCACAAAGATCTCTCTCACACTACCCTTTATACTCAGATCACCTCTACTGATGAATTTTATCAGATTTTAAAGGAACTAATACCAATGCTCCTCAAACTATTTCATGAAACAAAAAGGGAAGGAACCCTTCCAAACTCATTCTACCAAGCCAGCATTACCCTGATACCAAAACCAGTTAAGGACACAGACAATAACAATAAAAAGAAAAGTACAGACCAATATCCTTGATGAACATACATGCAAAAACTCCCAATAAATACTTGCAAGTCAAATCAGATAGCATGTTTAAAAAAAATAATACACCATGGTCAAGTTTGTTTCATTCCAGCAATATAAGGATGGTTCCATATATGCAAATCAATAAACATAATAGAGCACATATATAGAATCAAGGGAAAAAAATCACATAATTAGCTCAATGGATGCAGAAAAATCCTTTGACAAAGTTCAACGTCCTTCATGATAAAAATCCTAAAAAAACTAGGTATAGAAAAACCATATGTCAACCGAATTAAGGCTGTATATGACAAACCGTACCCAATATCATAATGAATGGGGAAAAACTAAAAGCATTTCTCTAATATCAGGAATGGGGCAAGGGTGTCCACTCTCACTCTTATTCAATATAGTACTTGAAATCTTAGCCAGAGCCATCAAGAAATAGAAAGAAAAGAATACAAATAGAAAAGAAGAAAGTTATCATTATCCCTGATTATATGATACTTAGAAAACCCTAAAGACTTTGCCAAAAAACTCTTAGAACTGATAAACAAATTCAACAAAGTAGCAGGATACAAAATCAGCACATGAAAACCAGTAGATTTTCTATATGCCAATAATAAAACCATAGAGAAAGAAATCAGGAAACAATCCCATTCATACATCCCTGCACCCAAATATCTATGAATAAAGTTAACCAAGGAGGAGGAGGAAGGCCTCTAAAATGAAAATTATAAAACATTGAAGAAAGAAATTGAAGAAGACACTAGGAAATAGAAAGATCACCTATGTTCATGGATTGCAAGGATTAATATTGCTCAATGTCCAGATTCAATGTAATCTCCATCAATATACCAATGACATTCTTCACAGAAGTAGAAAAAAACAATCCTAAGATTCATATGGAAGCACAAAAGACCCCAAATAGCTAAAGCAATTCTAAACAATTACTCAAAAAGAGTAACATGGGAAGCATCACAATACCTGGTTTCAGAAGATACTACAAAGCCATAATTACTAATACAGAAGAATACTGGCATTAAAAACAGACACATAGACCAATGGAATAAAATGGAAGACCCAGAAATCAACCCATGCATCTATAGTCATCGGATTTTCTACAAAGGTATTCAAAACATGCAGTGGAGAAAAGACAATCTCTTCAACAAATGGTGCTGGAAAAACTGGGAATCCACATGTAGAAGATTGAAACTAGATAACTATCTCTAATCCTGTACAATAGTCAAATAAAAATGCATGAAAGATCTGAAATTTTGAAATGGCTGAAGGGAAATATGGGGGAAACACTTTAAAGTGAAGAGACAATCTACAGAATGAGAGAAAATCTTTGCCAGCTATTTATCTGACAGAGCATTTTATACAATATATAATATACAAATATATTTATAAAATACATAATATACAAATATATACAATATATACAATATATACAATATATAATATACAAATATATTTATATATATAATATATAAAGAACTCAAAAAAGTTCACAAAAGAACAAGCAATCCAGGGGCTGGGATTGTGGCGCAGTTGTAGCGTGCTCGCCTAGCACGCATGAGGCACTGGGTTCGATCCTCAGCACCACATAAAAACAAAGATATTCTGTCCACCTAAAACTAAAAAATAAATAAATAAATATTTAAAAAAAAAAAAAAAAAAAAAAAAAAAGAACAAGCAATCCAGTCAAGAAGTGGTCAGACGATCTGAACAAATACTTCTCAAAGAAGTCCAAATGGCCAGTAAAAATATGAAAAAATGCTCAACATCTTTATTCATCAGGGAAATGCAAATCAAAAGTTCACTGAGATGTCATCTCAACCCAATCAGTATCAAATAAATAAAAAAATAACAAACACTAGAAAGTTAACCATCACCATTTGTAAGATAAATTGAAATCAGGTGGCTCCTGATGTGATGCACAGAGAAAGACATAACATCATACTGTTGTTAGAAGTGTGTAACCTGAATCAAATCATGAGGAAACAAGCCGCACCCAAATTAGGGGTGATTTTAGGAAATGACAAGGCTATATTCTTTACAAATGTCAATGTCATGGGAAAAAATAAGGTCAAGGAATTGTTCCAGATAGAAGGAGACAAAAGCAACTTTAAAATGAAATGAATAGGGCTGGGATTGTGGCGCAGTGGTAGCGTGCTCGCCTAGCACGCGGGAGGCACTGGGTTCGATCCTCAGCACCACATAAAAACAAAGATATTCTGTCCACCTAAAACTAAAAAATAAATAAATATTTAAAAAAAAAAAAAATGAAATGAATAACCACAGTGATATATAATCTACCAGAATGACTAAAATAAGTAATAAGTAATAACAAATGTGGGAAGGATGTGGGCAACTGGGTCACATATACATTGCTGGGGGAATGTAAAGTGGTATAGTCATACTGGAAAATAATTTGGTGCTTAAAAAAATTAAATATACAACTATATGCCACCCAGCAATTGCAGGTAGGCATCTATCCCAAAATGATAAAAAAAAAAAAATTCCAGTAGAAAAGCTACGAAATTTTAAAGACTGGTTTTATTCATAATGGACAAAACCCAGAAATAATTCAGACCTCCTTCAACAGAAGAATGGTTAACAAACAATGGCACATTCATCCTATGGAATATACTCAGTAATGAAAAGGAACAAACTTGATAAATCTTGATAAATCTCCAGAGGATTATGCTGAGTGAAAAAAAAAGAGCTAACTCTCAAAGATTACATACTGTGGGACTTCATTTAGATAACATGTTTGAAATAATAAAATTATAGAAATGGAGATCAGAGGAGTGGTTGTTGGGGGTTAAGGAGAGAAGGAGGAAGGACATAGGTATGAGTATAAAGGGCACCATGCAAGATTCTTGCATTAAAATGAATGTTCTGTGTTTTGACTGTGTCAATGTCAATACCTGGGTTGTGATATGTACTTTAATTTTATAAAATGTTACTATTGGGAAAACAAGACAAAGAATTAATTTTTATAACCATATAAATCTATAATGATGTCAAAATAAAAATAAAAAACCTGCATGAGATTATGGATTGGATTTTGTATTGGAAAGCAGAAGTTGCTGTAAAGGATAGTACTGGGATAATTTGCAAAATTTAAATATTGACTGAATATTTTAGAAAATTGTATTGTACCAGCATCAGATTTCCTGAATTTAATGATAATTGCATCATGGTTATGCAAACAAATGAATAAAACAAAAATGCCAAATGAAAGAAACTTTGATTCTAGGAGATATACATTGATTTATTTAGGGGTGAAGAATCTTGATTTCTGTAATTTACTTTCAAGTACTCTAGCAAAAAGATAAAAGTGCTCTACGGATTTGTGGGTGTTGCGTGTAAAGAAGAGGAAAAAAAAAAAAAGATTGTGCCATAATGTTAATAGTGAGTGAAAGGTAGATGAAGTCATTGTAATCTGTGTAGTTTTTCCCTATGTGTGAAGTTGATTTTCCAAAATAAAGAATGAAATAATTTTAAAAGGTCCTCCATTAGGGCAACAAAGTGACAGAGGAAAGAATTACCGGAGAAGGCGACAGATGCTGTCATAGTCTGTTTAAGTTGTCCTCTAAAACCTATGCCAGGAAAGTGAAACTTAGAGTTTAGTTTGACTGCTTCAACTTAGTACAATACTATTCTATTATTCACAATACAATTCCCATTTCTTATAGGAATATTACTGAAGTGAATACTGTGAAGGATCTTCAATTTACATCTCTCAAAAACAATTCTATTATTTATTCTTGGAAGCATGCAAAATATGGTAAAATTTAAAAACAAAACAAAACCTTGACAAAGTGCAGAGAGGAAAATAGGAAAAAGAGGTTTGTAGAGAGAATGAGCACATAAGTCACATGAAGCTATAGGTATTTGTAGAGAAATGAGTTTTGTAAAGAAGTACCAAAACTTTATCAGTTACTGATTCTTTTCTCATCTTTTCTATTAAAAACATCACTTGCTCTGACTCCATGCAACAAATCCAGCCTTTTTCATTAGCATTCTTCCCCTCAGTCAAATAGCTTTTCTCTAATGTAGCTTTCCACCATGAAGGAGAATTAGATTATTACATGATGTCAGCCAATATCTTCCTTTTTTTTTGGTACTGGGGATTGAACTCAGGGGCACTCGACCACTGAGCCACATCCCCCGCCCTATTTTGTGTTTTATGTAGAGACAGGGTCTCACTGAGCAATATCTTCCTTTTTGACCAAGATTTTGGGCAGAATTTTCAAGTTGAACTGATTAGATGTGGTCTTTAATCTCTGAATTCAAATTTAAAAAAAAAAAAGGAAAAAGGGTAAGAAATTTAACTGATAAGAATTTCAGTGTCGGGGCTGGGATTGTGGCTCAGTGGTAGGGTGCTTGCCTCGCATGTGTGAGGCACTGGGTTCGATTCTCAGCACCACATATAAATAAGTGAACGAATAAAGGTTCATCAACAACTAAAAAAAATTAAAAAAAAAAAAAAGAATTTCAGTGTACCTGGAAACATCCCAAATAGGCAGAAATACAATGCAAACTCTTGAGCTTCCCAGAGCTCAAGTTTTCTTTTGAGACAAGTATTAGATAGTTTCAATTTAAACTCTTTCCTGCCTGGTATTGAGAAATCTTTTAACTAGGGCTTCCAAAAAGCACAATTACGTAGTTTTCAGGAAAAAAGCAAAACAACACATGCACACAAAATTCCCTTCTACCTCATAATATTTTTCATATTAAAATATATTTTTTTGGTATGGGTGATTGAACCAGGGACCCTTAACTACTGAGACACATCCCCGGACCTTTTTTGCATTTGATTTAGATTCTTGATGAGTTGCTTAGGGTCTTGCTAAGTTGCTGAGGCTGGCTTTGAACTCACAATCCTCTTGCCTCAGCCTCCTGAGTCACTGGGATTGCAGGCGTGCACCACTGTGCCTGGCAATAATTTTTGAAATAGTATTAAGCTGACAGGAAAGGTGCAAATATAGTACAAAAAACTTTTTTCTTAAACCACTCAAGGGTAAGTTTTTCATGTGATGTTTCATTTCTCCTGGTACCTTAGAGGGAAATTCCTACTACCTAATTCTCAGACCCCATTCAAGTCTCATCAGTTGCCCCAATATTGTCCTTTATAGTAAAAGGACCCAGTTCAGGGTCTCCTGTTACAGTGATATATTTGGTCTCTGTCAGTCTGGAACAGTTCTTCAAGCTTTTCTTTGATTTTCATTTCCCTGACACTTTTGAACATTATAAGTCAGCTGTTTTGTAGAATGTCAATCAATTTTGATCGTTCAGATGTTTCCTTATGAATAGGTTCAGGTTAGCATCTGTGAAAGCAATATCACAGAAGAGATACAATTGCAAGTGTCCCATAACTGCTGCTGGCCACTGCTCTGGGAAGGTACTTCTTTCCCCATTATGATTAGTATTTACATTAATTATAGCATTTACAATTATGATATAACATTACATATACAATATTATTAGTAATTTATAATATGTATTTTGTGGGAAAGTATTTTGAAACCATGAGAGTATCCTATTCCTTAGCAAACTTTGTTTATTCAATCATTAACTTTGATATGGACTATGGTTTCTGATTTTATTTAATGGGTCACAATATTATTACCATCATTTTAATTTGATACTCAAGTTATTTCACAGTTGGCCAGTCAGAGTATCTTCAAGATGGTTTCTGTGCCTTTTTGACACATCTGCAACATCCTTTGCACATTTCCTTATGTTCTGGCAGAAAAAGATGTCATAGGTTTATTTTGTACTTTACCTGTCCTAACCTTGGAAACAGGTCCATTTGTCCAAGCAACTCTGGTTCCTTTATTAGAGAATGGTAATTAGAAGTCAAGTTTTGGGTGCTAGATTTGCTTCTGTGTTATCAGTGACCAACTTAAGGAATATATGCATGCATACACATTTTGCTCTTTATTTCTTTATCATTTGTGTATAAAATCATGGATCCAAACTGACAACTCCAATTCTAGGTTAATGCTAAAGTTTTCACTCTTACATTTTTTATTTGCAATAATTTCACATATGGAGCCTGTTATGTTTAATACATATTTACTTATTGGATCATCCCCCTTTATATAACCATTCTCTCATCTCTACCAGTATCCTCCTTACATGGACCATACTTTTGATTGTGCCATCCACCACATAGAAACCATTCTCAAATCACCTGGGCTCTGATGCCCAGGCTGCACCTGCTGCACCTGCTCCATGTGTGGATTGACTTCTCACTTCATTCATTTAGGTTCTGATACCCATGATGATGGGCAGCCCTCCTGTTTTTTTTTTTTTTTTTTTTTTAACCAGGAACCCAGGGGCACTTAACCAATGAACTACATCCTCAGTCCCTTTTATTTCTTGTTTTGAGACAGAGTCCTGCCAAATTGCTTAAGGCCTCGCGAAATTGTGAGGCTAATGTCAGCCTCCCAAGCTACTTGGGATTACATGTGTGTGCTGCCATGTTTGGTCCTCTTGTGTTGATATTCTTATCCTGCTTGGGGTCTGACATTCTACTTTGGGCCACTGTGAAATTCCACTATATGGACACCTAATTTACTGAACCAACCTAATAGCTTTAGCGCTGAATTGTTCAGCAGGGTAAGGGAAGGAAGGGGAATGGAGAGAGGAAGAGCCTCCATAATAATTATAATGGATTCTTTCATTATGTATTTCAGTTTCCAGTCCCAAGAGTGACCTTTGTCCATTGTGCACCGGGCTAGCAATGCCAATTACTTTGCTCCATTGGATTATCAAGATTCAAACAGAATTAATCAATTAACTAAAAGTAGCTGTCTGGTAATAATCACTGGGAGCAAATACAGTTTGTTCCTTAGAACTTCATAAACTTAAAATATTTCGCAAACTCTATTGACGTTTGCAATATCTTCTCTTTGATCCTGTCATTCCAGAGTTTTTGAGTTTCCTGTTTATGGACAAGGCATAATGGGTATATGAAACTAGTCATACGGCTGATTGGTCAGCAAATATATTCAGGACCTACTTTGTGCTCACCATTGTGTACTCATCTAAACACCATGCTGTACACTCTCAACCAGTGTTCCAGAGAGAATATGCTGTGCACTACACTTCTTTCTATTTCCATGAAAGGAAAGAGGAGTCTTAATTTATCATGGACATATATGTATAGAACATACTATGTGTCTGTGCTCACTCTTCTAACACATACATCCACACAATAATTTGTATACATATGTGTGTGTGTGTGTATATATATATATATTTTGCAGTATTGAAGATTGAACCCAGGAGTGCTTTACCAGTGAGCTACATCCCCAGCCCTTTTTATTTTCAGAGGTTCTAGCTAAGTAGCCCAGAGTTCACTCCCACTTGGTGAAGTCCCTCTTAAAATGATCTATCATTTTCTGTGAAGGGATGAAATTAAAGTCGGAGGTGGTAGCAATGGTGGTTAAGACTGAGGGTTCTGGCATCATGTCCCCTTGAGAACCTTGGCCTAACTACCTATGCTCTAATCACTTTGAGTTGGTTACTTCACTTATTTGAAACTTAATTATTCTTTCCTATAATATTGGAATTAAAAATAGAGCCTCAACAGGCTGTTGTATAGAAAAATTAAGTTTAGTGCTTAATGGAGATCCTGGAAAATAGCAGGGACGCAGTAAATGTTACATCTGAAAGGCGTGAACTCTAAATATAGAGAGCTAACTGGTTGCTTTCCCCCTTAGGTTCAACCATTTGATGCAAATCCTCTGCTGCTGGCTCGGCAGAGGTTTGTAACAGTAGAGTAAGGACTATACGTGTCGTATTTCATGGAATCAACAAACCATCGAAACTGTTAAGACAGTTAATTTTAAGAAATTTTAAACTGTTAATTTAAAGAAATTATAGTATAACAGAAAGGAAGTCAGAAAGGGGGGAAAATCCCGCTGTTATATACTGTAAAATGTAAAATGGTTGTAATGTGCTTCCTAATTGCAGCGATCTTGAAATGTCAAACTGCCGCGTGTATTCGTGGACCCGAGGACAAATGGCGGAGATTGAGAATCTAGTATACATTTATAAATGCTGAAATACACGACAGCTGCTGCGATGGTTATGACATGACTCCTCCTGGAGTCTACTGACCAGGTTGCAGAGTTCCCCAGTGGCCGGGATCCGCCCTCAGCCCGCCGCCAGAAGCTCGCTAAGTTTCACTTTCGGTTTAGTGGAAAACGAAAGCCTAGGGGCTGAGGCGGGGCTGAGGCGGGGCTGAGGCGGGGCTGAGGCGGGGCTGAGGCGGGGCTGAGGCGGGGCTGAGGCGGGGCGGGCCGAGGCGGAGCGGCGGCCGCAGGGAAAAGGCGGTCGGTGGAGAGCCAGCCAGAGGGAAGGCTGAGGCGGCCCGCAGCGTGAGTGGCTTTGACAACCTTGCCTCTCTCCGCTGCGTCCGTGAGGAGCTCATTCGAGTCCGGTTTCGAATTCAGCAGTGGAACCCCACGGTTTGCTAGGCACTTGAGGCAAGTTTGGGGCTAATTTTGGAAGTTTTCTTTCCAGGAAAAGACGTCCAACAGAACTCTGTTTATATGTCTCCTAATTAAGAAATGCATTTGGGTCTCTGCAAGTGATAACAATGGATATATTCATTGAGTGCATATATTGGGCCAATTTTCCCCCAAAGCAATATATTTATTTAAACTTTCGGCATGCCTTCGTGTTTAATTAAAAAAAGAAATGACAGAAGTGTCGCAAGCTTGTAAAAATAATCCAAGTAACGCAGACAAATGTGTAAAGTAGAAATCAGGTTCTCTAATATTGAACCCTGTGTCATTTTTGTGTATACTTTATCAGTCTTTAAAATTCTTTTGTAAGTTGCTTTTTCCACTTAGTATGTTATGGACATCTTTTCATGTCAGCATATAAAGATATGTCAATGATATATATTTTTTAACTGAGGCACTGTATAGGAAGTACATTATTTAAACAATGCATGGACATTTAGGTTGTTTCCAGTTTTTACTGGTTTAGATGAGGCAGCATGAATATAATTTTCTGTGTACATTCTTGCAAATATATGAATACGTTTGTGAGAAATTCCTAGAAGTAGAATTGCTGGGTCAGTGGGTGTACATATATATATTGAAAAATTTGATGAATTTTGTCAAACTGTACAAATCAGAGTCTTTTAGTCTTAATCACTCTTCTCTCCTCCATTTTTTATTTTCCTGGATGAAAGCTAATTTAGACCTTTAAACATAAAACTCCATTCTAAATACCTCTGAAAATCTGAATCCAAGGTGTTGGGAAATTAATGTACAGGCTTTATTTTTATACTTAACAACCTTGAAGTAGTTATACTTTGAAATCATTCCAAAAAACAAGGCAAATAGTTTAAAACCTTTCATGTGATGTTTTCTTTTGGGTGTTATACTGTGCAACGTGGAGAGTTAAATGTAGACATCCAGATTATCTGATAAGTTCACAGGAACAAAATGGAGAAGAATGAACACAGGTATATGGCTCCATCTTGACTTACGAGGCATTAGCAAAGAACTGAAAAAAAAAAAAGATTTCTTTTGTTTTTCCTTTTTTGAATCATTGAAAATGTGTTGTGAATTTGGCATGTTTTACTCAGTGTTGGCTTACAAAGAGGGAAAATGTTCAACGTGAACACAGCCAAAAAGAAGGTAAGTCCTAATCATTTCATGTAGGCTCTCTCTTTTGGGGAGAATAGCTCTGAGGTTCTCAGTTACTTTGGATTTTATCTGGAATGTTCTAATCTGTGTCCAGCATATTGCCATTGTTAGCGCAAAAAGACCGGGAAGAATGCAAACTTCACAGATCATTTCAGGCTTTATTCAGGAACAGGACTACACCTATGAGGATGGACCCACTTTCCTGGTGGAAAATGAGCCACCGAACAAAGAAAGGGACTGCACTTATATAGGTTATCCTGGGAGGTGGTCTGGTGAGCATATCAGTTTTCCTAAACACTTAGGAATTTGGGGGTTGTTTTGTCAACCAATGAAGTGGTGAGTTTTTGTGCTCAGGAATTTGAGCTCTTGGGTCTGGGGTCTTGTGTTTTTTGCAGGTCTGTGCCTGCCAAAGGTTATCACCCCAGTGTGGTGAGACACTCCTTCCTGGCTGTGATTAGCACCAGGAAAACATTTATTGGGGGAGGTGAAATCTATCAATGCATGGCTTTTCTTTTTCCTTTTTCTCAGGCTACATTATTTTCATTTCCCGCATCTATTAGCCATTACTCATAAAATGCAAACGTGAACAAATCATTTAGGATGAGTTCTAAGGGCTGGGGTTGTGGCTCAGTGGTAGAGTGCTTGCCTTGTTTGTCTAGCATGTGTGAGACACTGGGTTCAATTCTCAGCACCACATAAAAATAAATAAATAAAAAATAAAGGTTCATCTACAACTTGAAAAGAAAAAGAATGGGTTCTAAGCTAGTTGGGGTGGCATCTGCCTATTGTCTCAGCTTTGGAGGTTGAGGCAGGAAAATTGCTTGAGTCCAGGAGTTTGGGACCAGCTTGAGCAGCAAATAGCAAGACTTTGTTAAAAAAAAGTCTCAATATGTTATCATTGGGTTTGAAAGGTAGTGAAGCTGCTTATATTTTGCTGCCAACATGTTAATTTTGTTCCTTTTATGGCATTTAAAGTTGAGGGCAGTTGTGTATGATTTCCCACAACCTCCCGCCAGTTTAGTAGTACGTGAAGTTAGAGACCTAGGCAAAACAGATTTCCTCCTATCATGTCCTTGTCTCTTTTGCTATATCTCTTAAGAACTTGATTGTTTCTGTGGCTACTATGGTGGTGGGCCAATACCAGTTATTTCCATCATTCTGATTCAGGAAGGGTGGAGCTAAATTGGTTCAGTACTTTGGAGCTTCCCGACCTTTTCTTTTTGGTCAGGGGTTCAGTTTGGAGATTCAGCTTCCTTGAAATACATTTATTCTCTTTTCTCTGAGGGATGTCTATTGCACCTGTGTAGTTCATGTGAATACCCTCTCTGCCCACTCTGCCTTTCCCCATTTCCCTCAGATTTTTAAGTTTCACTTTCCTCCCCCTTGTTGCCCTACCTACTCATCTCCCCTGTGATCAGTCCTAAAATGTGGCTGCACTTTTGTGTTTTCCCTTTGGGACCTGGCCTGTCTGCCTGTCCAAATGATATATTCCATTATAGGATAATCCTAGTGGAAGATACACCTGTACCTTTTCTAGTCAGTTTTATTATATTTCTGTCAATGATGATCTCAAGTACCTATTTCTAGCTGATGAAATTGTCTGTTGTCGCCATTTCTCTTTCAGCTTAACTCCGCTAGAACAAGCTTCATAAGGAACAACTGTTTATAACTATCTTTTAAAATAGTTAACAAGGTGTGGTGGTGCATGCCTGTACTCTTAGTGACTCTTAGGGCTGAGACAGGAGGATCACAAATTTGAGTCCAGCCTCTGCATTTTAGGAAGACCCTATATTTTTTGGTACTGGGGATTTAACCCAGGGGTGCTTTACCACTGAGACACAGTGAGCTATTTTTTTTTTTTGGTTTTGTTTTTTAAATTTTGAGACAGGGTCTCAGTAAGTTGCTCAGGCTGGCCTTGAACTTGTGATCCTCTTGCCTCAGTGTCCTAAGTCACTGGGATTACAGGTGTGCACCACCACACCTGGCTCCTTTTCCTTTTTTTGATTTTAAGATAGGGTCTTACAAACCAGACACATGGTGGCAAACTCCCGTAATCCCAGCGACTTGGGAGGCTCAGGCAGGAGGATCCCAAATTTGAGGCCAGCCTTAGCAATTTAGTAAGGCCCTAAGCAACTTAGTAAGACCCTGTCTCATAATTAAAAATAAAAAGAACTGAGGATATGGCTTTCAGTGATTAAGAGTTCTTGGATTCAATCTCCAGTACAAATTATTTAAAAAACAGAAGGAAGGAAAAAAAAAGGAAGGGAGGAGGGGCTGGGGATGTAGCTCAGTGGTAGAGTTCTACTGGTTCAATCCTCTGTACTGCAAAAAAAAAAAAAAAAAGCCACCTCAAACATTATTTCATTATACTGGTAACATTCAAAATCCTCTGTACTAGCTATTTTGAAATGTGCAATCAATTTATTTCCGCCATAGTTACCCTATTGCCTATTCCTTCTAATTGAACCCTTAATTATGCCCTCTCCATTCTCGTTTTCCTAGCTTCTTGCAACTACTATTCTGCTCTTGCCTTCTATGAGATCAACTTTTTTAGTTTCATATAAAAGTGAGACATGCAGTATTTGTCTTTCTGTGCCTGACAGTAAGTCACATGACATAATATTCTCTACGCTCTTCCATTTGCCACAAATAATAGGAATTCCTTTTATCACTGAATAATGTTTTGTTGTGTGCACGTACCACATTTTCTCTTTTGTAAATATATTTTTAGTTGTAGATGGACACAACATCCCTATTCATTTATGTATTTTTATGTGGTGCTAAGGATTGAACCCAGTGCCTCACACGTGGGAGACAAGTGCTCTACCACTGAGCCAACAGCCCCAGCCCCGTACCACATTTTCTTTATCTGTTCATCTGTGGATGGACGCTTAGGTTGTGAATCTTTGCTGTTGTGAATACTGCTGCCATAAACAGTGGCATACAGATGTTTCTTCCACATTCTGATTTCCTTTACTTTGAAATATACACAATAGTGGAATGACTAGGTCATCTAGTAGATCTGTTTTTAATTTTGAGGATCCTCCTTTCTTTAGTTTGGATCTTGACTGTTTCCAGAGGTCCACATGTGAAAGGCTTAGTCTTTAGGATAGTGCTGTTGGGGGGTGGTGGACCCTTTAAAAGGTGAGGCCTACTGGGAACCCTTTTTCTGGGGAGTGTGCCCTTGAAGGGGACTGTGGGACAAGTATGTCTGATTCATCCTACTTTTTTCTATTCCTATCTACCCTCCCTTCCCTTCCCTTCATTTCTGAACTTATATTTCTCCATTATTGTGTGTTTAGCATCTGCATATCAGAGAAAACTTTCAGCCTTTGGTTTGGGGGGTTGGCTTATTTCACTTAGTATGGTAGTCTCGAGTTCTGCCCATTTACCAGCAAAAGTCATAAAGTCATTTTTTTAAATGAACACTGCCACTTTCAATATGTGCCCTGGTAATGGATGGTAATGACCTATCTATCCATACAACTTATGGTTTTCAGATTATAACTTTTATTATTTGTCATTTAATATATGCTAGTCTTAATTTATTTGGTGCATTGTTTGGCAATCTTTCAATTCATTTCTACCTGGATATTCCTCATATATCTTACTAGGAAGCAGTTTCTCCATTTTCAAACTTGGTTTGACTTCTGCTTTTCTGTGTGAGAAGACAGGGCTTTGTGAAGTCCCTTCTGCCTTTTACTGGACTTCTGATCACAACCAGTCAAAACTGAGTGCTGTTGGGGGAAAAGGCAGGAAGAGATTTGTAACTGAGATTTGTCATCCACTGTGTTGATTCTGCCCTGCCTGTTGGCGCCATGCAGTGTGCTCTGCATGCGAGAAGGGCGATTTGATTCCCTTAGGCCTGTGTCAGACCATGTGTTTTCCTTAGACTATTAGCCTTAACTCCAAGTTCCAATTAACTAATTAATAGTATAATAAATACTTATGAAACTCCTTCAACACCAAACTAAAATATTACAAGTCAGGCATGTTCTCCACTGTCTCATTCTCCTGCATTCCCCTCATGGTAATTGCCCATGTGGTTTTCATTATCTATTTAAAAAGTTTTATACATATTACATATACATACATACATATTGATGAATAAGCAATATAATGTTCCATTGAGCTTGAGTTGGAATCTATAAAGATATATTACATATATTATCTTTTGAGAATCAGTTTTTTGAGTTAACATTATGTTTCTAATATTCAACATCTTGTGATGTACACTATGGTTTTCATATTCATTCATGAATAAGTGAGTAATATCATTGTGTTCTGTTATACAAGCAGTACTGCTATGAATATTGGCATAGATGTCTCTGGGGACACATGTAAGAATTTCTCTTGCAGTCTGGGAGTGCTGTTTAGTGGCAAAGTATTTGCTTATTATGTCAAGGCCCTTGCTTTGATCCTCAGCACTGGAAAAAACAAAAACAAAACAACCAACCAAAACCCCAGAGCACTTAGAATTTTGGATTTGAGGTTGAGTGGATGTTTAACTTAAAAAGATGATGCCAAATTGTTTTCTGAAGTCATTGTACTGTTTTATGCCCCTATCCTAGTAGTGTATAAAAATCCTATTTGTCCATGTCCTCTACAACACTTGATCAGAATTTTTTCTGAATATATTTTTATTGAAACATAAGATTATATATATTTATAGATTACAATGACATTTCAATACATGTTTATAATGAATGATGATCAGATTCTATTAGAATTCCTAATTGTTACCAAATGAATAGTGTAAATTGGTATCTCATTATGGTCCTGATTTGAGTTTCCATGACTATTAATTAACCAGTTATTTTTTATAAGATTAAAATTCTGGAACACTTACATAATTCTTCCATGTCAAGTTTGGATTTGTTTATGCAAAGCTGCTTGTAGTCCTTTGCACACATTTACATCCTCTTTCCCCAAATTCTGATCTTTTGTGCACCACATGCTGTGCTTCAGGATATCCCTTATTTCAAACCATACCCTCTCATCTTTAATAAACTCAGTTCCAGACTCACCTCTTTTATGAAACCTGCCCTTGAAAATGTCAACAAACTTAGGTTACTTCATTTAGCCACTTGAGTCCTGACCACCCTCTCATACTTCATGGGTAATGACTATAAATTGGTACATGTAGCCACATGTATTAAGAATCTTGAAGTCAGGTATTAAAGAGATTTTTTTAAAAAAGAATCTTTAAACCTTTTTTTTTTTGGTATTGGGTATTGAACCCAGGGCCTCTTAACCACTGAATCAGATCCCCAGCCCTTTTTATTTTTTATTTAGGGTCTTGCTAAGTTGCTAAGGCTGGCCTTGAACTTGTAATCCTCCTGCTTTAGCCTCCTGAGTGCACTACCCAAAAGTAGCAAAAGAGTCCTAGATAAATAAAAAATGATTTAGTGCCTAATGGCCAGGTGGGCTATAGGGCTGCAGATTTATTTGCACAGGGAAAGGAGAACCATTGAGAAATCTTGCATATATGAACTTGGGTGAAGAGCAGGGGACACTCTCCAGCTTAAGACCTGTGGACAAGACTAAGACTAAGAATAAGAGAGAGAAGCTGCAGGCGCAAGTTGAAGCCCTTTCAGAAGGAGCATGATGAAATCAAAAGGTACTAGGCAGTGAGAAGAGCTGGATGTGTTTCCTACTTCCATATCTAGTCCGCAGGTGGAGATGTGAGGGTATCTCCCTGTGTTGACTGCCGTGTGGCAAGGACATGCTGCTATCCAGTGGACACTTGAGGGAAGTGCATAGTGTCATGGTATTCATGGTTATGAATTTGTTGTAAAACAGGAGAGACCTATCCTGGAATTTCAAGACATGCTGTGGAGAATTTACAGGTGTCAGCTCTGTGTTGTCAAGAGGAAGTAAAGAGACAGAATCTGAGTATTGTAGTTTATATGTCCTCATCCATAGTTATTTTTTTCCCATATTTTTTTAGTTAGTTAGTTTTTTCCCATAGTTAGTTTTTTCCCATATTCTGTACTATGCATTTGGTTTGCACAGAGTTGTGCTCAGTGGTATTCTGTAAAGAAACAACACTCCTTTGGGCCTGAGGAATGTGTGTCTGTTGAACAGGGGAGTCTGAGTGGTGAACTACCACATCCACAAGTGGAGAGACAGCTATTCCTCACATTAAGATAGAATTAGCGGGGCTGGGACTGTGGCTCAGTGGTAGAGCGCTTGCCTTGCATGCGTGAGGCACTGGGTTCGATTCTCAGCACCACATATAAATAAATAAAATAATAAAGATCCATTGACAACTAAAAAATATTTAAAAAAAAAAAAAAAAAAAAAAGATAGAATTAGCTAATCATTTGAGTAGTTCTATACAAAAAGTACACAGGAGCATAGATAACACTCAGGCCTTCCTGAGGACCCAGCAAAGGCTTTCCAGAAGACAAC
>CM053403.1:98847727-98871623 GCA_028644305.1 Xerus rutilus
AAACATTTGTTGAGGCAAATAGAAAAAAATTGTTACAATCATAATTTTTCTAACTTTGCACAAAATTATAAGCAGATTACATTCTTCATATTAAACATCTTTATATGCACTTTCAATGAACAGTATATATATATATATATATATATTTTTATATATATTTTTATCAACCATCTTTACTATACCCATTCCCCTTTCCTGCTCCCCACCTCCCCCATGTCGCGTCTAGTGTTTCTCTATTTCCAGAAGACAACATTTAATTGGAACTTGGATGTCTGTGGGAGGAGCCCAGTAAGTCACAGGTGTGGATAGCAAGGAATTTGCTGTGAGAAGCCTTAAGTGGAAGTGACAGTTGGGGATGGGAGTGAGGAGCAAAGAGACACTCGGCTTCTCTTCTGGTCTCCTTGGTGAATGTCACATCACTTACCAAAAGAGAGAATCTGGGAGTGGGGAGAAGAGTGTAGTGTTAGGGTATGGCATTCTACTCCAGGGAAGAACAAATGAAAATGAGGGTCAAGTGTATCTAGCCTAGTTGTTATTTCCAGCCTTTGAGCTTTATGAGTCAATATCCCTAAAGAGTTATTTCTTCTCTCAGACGTGGCTCTTTGAAATCAGAACTGATTGCATTAATATGCTTTCCTCCTGTCTTATCCTTACCTACCTGTTGTGTGTTTTCACAGAGGCTCCATTGTACCTGGCCCATGTGAGCTCCTCCTGGAAGTTAAGTGGTGGAGTCCTGAACACCAGCTAGGGAGCCCTGGCCTGGGGATTTTGGAGCAATAATTAATGGGCAAGGTGTTTTGGTTCCTGAGGAGAACTTGCCAGTCAACCCTGGCTGAGTCTCAGAAGTGCCCGGGAGAACCTACCATGAAGAAGGAAGAGAACAACAACATGAAGAGGGAGAGAGAACATTTCAGTGCCTGGGACCACCCTCATGGTCATTAGATACTCCTACTTTTCTCTTTTTGACTTCATAGAAATGCTTCATTCACTTAATACACTCTGAAGTGTATGAAGCACCAGAGATTTTTGGTTCATGAATCCAGATCACTTGTGTCTCAGTTTCTGTATCTGTGGAATGGAGATAATAATAGTACTGAGCACAGAGGGTTGTTATGGGGATTAAATGAGATAATCTGTGGAAGCTGCTTTAAACCAATGTTTGTCGTGTAGTGTGTGCAGCATTGGTTTCTGCCTTTTCTGTTCCCCTTTACAAATCTGTGTAGAATCAAAGTGCCTGTGCTGATTTGGGAGCAGAAATCTGTGATTACCTGTTACCCCTGGATTTTGATATTTTGACTGCCCTGTCTCTTATATACCAATGTCCTTTCCCCAGGAATTCTGAGATTAGTGGTACTACTTCCCTTTTAAATGGCTCACCTGTGGGGTCTGCTGAATCTGTGGCTAGGCTGGGAAAAGGGAGGTTGGTTGCTAGTGGAACAGAGAAATGTTTTATCTTTTGGTTTTCTCATAGTTTGAAGGTTTCTTCTGGATTTTAACCTCTTGGGGGTAAATTTAGGTAGGTGGCTCTTCCCCAAAGTTGTCCCCAAAGTTGTCTTCTGATTTCCTCCATTCCTGTGGTGGAGTCTGGCATTGATCAGCTGGGCATTACTCTTTTTTTTTTTTTTTTTTTTTTGGCACTAGAGATTGAACTCAGGAGCACTCAACCACTGAGCCACATCCCCAGCCCTATTTTGTATTTTATGTAGAGAGAGGGTCTTACTGAGTTGCTTAGTGCCTCGCCATTGCTGAGGCTGGCTTTGAACTCACGATTCTCCTGTCTCAGCCTCCCTAAGTGCTGGGATTACAGACTTGCGCCACTGTGCCCAGTTTGGGCATTACTCCTATCCCTGAGCTCCATCAATAGCCATTCTGACTCAGCTGTAGAGACCAGTTTGGAGGGAATCCATGATAACCCAGTTATGCTTTCAGAATGTTTCTTTCCCTTTGCTCTTCCCACAACTGCTTGTGTAGAACTGCTTGTATCATTCATTTGTCAATGCATGATACACTTTTTTTTGGGTGATATCTCTTTTGTAGTGGACTATTGAAACTTGTTTTTTAACTTCTCGAAGGTTCATGCATGATATCTCCACTCAAATTTGTTTACAAGTTTCCTAGTGAATTCTTTGTACATCTGAGGTGTTTCACAGTGTTTCATGTCCTCAGTAGATGCTAGAAAAACATTTGATTTTTGTTAAATCCTTAACAAAAAAAAACTGAGAGCTTTACTCTCAGTATTTTTTCTTTTCTTTTTATAGGCCTGGTTGGTTTACACAACATGGGACAGACTTGTTGCCTTAACACACTGATTCAGGTATTCATAATGAATGTGGACTTCACCAAGATATTGAAGAGGTAAGACTTATTCAGGTTAATTGACATGTATATTATTTTATATTTTTTAAATATTCAGTTACAGTGACTGGGACTTTAGAAAGTCTTCTTTCAAAAGTTGTCAGAGAAAAGATATTTTTTTCTGCATATTCTGTACTATGCATTGGAATTGCCTAAGAAGTTTTAAAAATACATAAATGCCAGATCCCACCTTCATTTACTTGGTTTCAGTTGGTCTGGGTTGAGGTCTAGAGTTGGTACATTTTAAAATACTTCTTCCTCAGGTGATTTTAAAGTGTAGCCAGGATTGGCAGTCATTGATTTGATTAAAAGAGATTTGAGACTAGACCAATGTCAGAGAAACTGTCAGTGGAGTCAAGTGTGTGCATAGCTAGCACTCATTCTTTTTTGGCCCGTGCTCTTTTTTTGCCTTAATTGACAGGAAAATTGAGATGCCTATGATTTAAGGAATCTTGCCAAAATACTTGTCATCCCGTCATGTTAAACTTTCTTCCGAGGACTTAACTTAGCATTTGCCTTTTCTGTTTGAAGTGCTTCAGACTGGACATTTCACTGCTTGCCTCTCATGTGGACCCAGAACCTGGTGCATCTGCCCTTCATTCTAGTGTGATTGTTGGACGGGGTGGGGGTGCTGAGGCAGCAGTTGTGTTGGTCCCCATTCCCAAAAGGGTATTCTGTTTAGCCAATTCACTAACATGGTGCTTCTTTGCCTTGGTTACACATTTAAATCATCTGGGCCCCACCTCCAGAATTCTGATTTAGTGTATTTGGGGAGTGGCCTGGACATGGAGAGTTTTTCAAAGTTTCCTAAGTGATTCCAGTGTGTACCTCGCATGGAGAACTGTGAGTGAAAGGAGGTTCCTGGCTGTTCTTATTTGTCAGGATAACAGTGCCAAGGGGAGCAGGAGAGCAGAGAAGAAGTGTTCCCTTCCAGCTTCTTTTGCTGCTGGAGAAGATGCAAGATAGCCGGCAGAAAGCAGTGCGACCCATGGAGTTTGTCTACTGCCTCCAGAAGTATAATGTGCCATGTAAGACAGTCCTTTCAATTCTTTTTTTTTTTTTTTTTTTTTTTAGTTGTTGATGGACACAATGTCTTTATTTTATTGCTTTGTATGTGGTGCTGAGGATCGAACCCAGGGCCTCACGCATGCGAGGCAAGCGCTCTACCGCTGAGCTACAATCACAGCCCCCAGTCCTTTCAATTCTGTCTGCTGCCTACTGATCTAAAGAGGGTGGGAGCCTGAGAGGCAAGAGAGTGAGGCAAGGGGCTAATGGGCAGTGAATGAAATCAGGCCTTGTGTACTTGGCACACACCTGTAATTGTGGCAGTTTGTGAACCTGAGGCAGGAGGATCCCAAGTTCTAGCTGGCCTTGGCAACTTAACAAGACCCTGTTTCAAATAAAAAATTTTAAAAGGGCAGGGGATATAGCTCAGCCCCCTGGTTTCAATCCCTAGAAACACACACACAGTCACCAATAAGGTAGCTAAGTGGCCCTGAACCCCTTGTTTTAAAGGCATTGGTGTAGAAATGAAAAATTTCTTTACTTTTAAAAGTTTATTTTAATGTCTATTTTTTTTTGTGAATATTACCAGTTTACTATTTTTTCCAGTGGTTTTCTTTTTAAATTGACTTAACTGTGCATGTTTATGGGGTATATTGTGGTAATTTCTTACATTTATACATGTGTAATGATCAAATCATGGTAATTAGCATTTCCCTTTCCTTAAACACTTGCCATTTCTTTGTGTTTGGAAGCTTTGTACTCTTCTCTCATAAATTACTTCCAAAGTACATAATAAATAGTTATCAACAATAGTCACCCTGTTGTGCTCTAGAACATTAGAATTTACTCCTCCTATCTAACTATATTTTGGCACCTGCTATTTAACATCTCCTCATCCACTCTTCTCTCTACCCTTCCTAATTTCTAATGGCCACTCTTTGTCTACTTCTATGAAATCAACTGTTTGGTTTCCACATGTAAATGAGAATGTGTGGAACATGTCTTTATATATTTGATTTATTTTACTTAACATAATGTCCTCCAATTCCATCCATGTTCCTGCAAATGACAGGATTTTGTTCTTTTTAACGGCTAATAGTCCATTGTGGATGGATACCACATTTTTTCATTCATTCCTCCATCAATTGATGAACATTTAGTTTGTTTCTATTTCTTGGCTATTATGAAGAGTGCTGCAATAAATTGAGAGTCAGATGTCTCTTTAGCCAACCGTGTCTATTCTTATGCCAATCCATGCTGTTTTGATTATTGCTTTATAGTATGTAAAGTATCAGGTATTGTAATGCTTCCCCCTTTGTTCTTTTTACTCAGGATTGCTTCAGCTCTTCAGGGTCTTTTGTGGTTCCCTATGGATTTTTGTTTTTTTCTAGTTTTGTGAAGAATGTCATTGTTATTTTTATATGAATTTCATTGAATCTGTAGATGCTTTGTGTCCTCTTCAATTTCTTTCATTGGTGTTTTATAATATTCATTATTGTGTTAGGTCCATTTGGTCTATAATAATAGTTTAACTCTGATGTTTCTTTGTTGGTTTTGTGTCTGGATGATTTGTCCATTGATGAAAGTGGAGTATTAAAGCTTACAAGTATTATTTTATTAGAGTACATCTCTGCTTTCAGTCTAAGAATGTTTGCTTTAAATAACTGGGTGCTACTGTGCTGGGTGCATGTATATTAATAGTTGTTACAGATTCTTGTTGACTTATCTCTTTCTCATTCTATAGTTATCTTTTTCTCATTCTATAGTTATCTTTTTTTAATAGTGTTTTCTTTATAGTCTATTTTTTTCTGATATAAGTTAGCTACTTCTGCTTGGTTTTGGTTTCTTTTTGCATGTTATATCTTTTCCTGCCCCTTAAGTTTAAATCTGTGTGTATTTTTACTGGTGAAGTGATTTTTTTGTAAATGCATATTTTTGAGCCTTATTTAAAAAAAATCATACATCCAGTCCATATCTTAATTGAGGGATTTAACCCATTTACATTCAAGGTTATTATAAGTGAAGATCTATTCCTGTCATTTTGTTAAAAATTTTTGGTTGTTTTGTGTACTTATTGCTACTTTATTCCTTTCTTGTCCATTCTAATTGTTGGGTGGTTTTCCTGTATTTATAGAGTCTGATTCTTTTCTCTTTTTCTTCTATGTTCCTCATTGGCTGTTGAGGTTTGTACTTTTGTGCATTTTTGTGATGGTGATCATCATTCTTTCTCTTCTGTAGGATTCCCTTAAGCATTTCTTGTAAGTGTGATGATGAATTCCCTTAGTTCTATTCTTGGAAACACTTTATTTCTTTTTCATTTATTTTTTTAAAATATTTTTTTTAGTTGTAGATGGACACAATACCTTCATTTATTTATTTTATGTGGTACTGAGGATCGAACCTAGTGCCTCACACATGTGAGGCAAGTGCTCCACCACTGAGCCACAACCCCAGCCCTCTTTTTCATTTCTGAAGGGTATTTTTGCTGCATATAGTATGCTTTGTTGGCAAATTTTTGTTACTTCAAGACTTCTCTCCTGCTTTAGGGAGGATCTTTTTGATCAGATTTATTAAGATTCATTTAAGCTTCCTGGACCTGAATATCTATATCTCTCCCTAAGATTTAGAATGTTTTCATTGAATAGATTTATTAAGCCTTTTCCCCTCTTATCATTTTTTTTTTTTGGTACTAGAGATTGAACCCAGGGTGCTTAACCACTGAATCACATCTCCTGTCCTTTTAATTTATTTATTAATTTTTATTTTGAGGCAGGATCTCACTAAGTTGCCTAGGGTCTTGCTAAATAGCTGAGGCTAGCCTCGAACTTGTGATCCTCCTGCCTCTGCCTCCCATGGTGCTGGGATTGCAGATGTGTTCTACCACACCTTGCTCCTTCTTATCTCTTGCAGCATCTACTGTATGAATATTTGCTTAATTAATTGTGTCCCATATATCTTATTGGCTTTTTTAGTTCTTTAAATTTTGCTCTTTTTCATTTCATTTGTTTTTTTCCTCAAAAGACCTATCTTCAAACTTGGCCATTCTTTTTTCTGCCTAGTCAATTCTGCTGCTGAGGATCTCATATATATATTCATTTATTGAGTTTTTAGCACCACAGTTTCTGATTGGTTCTTTTTTATTATATCTATCTTTGCTAAATTTCTCATTTATATCATGATTTATCTTTGTATTTTTCATTGAGTTGTCTGCCTGTATTCTCCTGAATCTCAATAAGGTTCCTTAAAAATCATTCTTTTGAATTCTTTGTCAGGCAGTTTGTTGATTTCCTTTTCTTCAAAGTCTGTTGCTAGAGAGTTATACTCCTTTGGAGATATCATGATACCTCGTTTTTTCATGCTTTTCTTTCCCATATGTTGGAATTTGTGCATCTAATGGGTTAGTTGTCTCTATTAAAAAAAAAAGTGAGAGTCCTTGTTTCAGAGTTAGGAAAAACTCAACTTCTCCCCTTATGTATGATATGAGCTATGAGTGTTTTACACATGGCCTTTATTGAGTTTTCTTTTTTTGCCAGAGGTTTAATTGCTTTTATAGTGGAGCAGATTTATGTAAGCCCTCACTTTTTCATTTCAGATGTATTCTTTGCTTCATTTAGCTGTCCATGGCAGTTTGTACACCTTAGGGAATTTTTCTTTGGATTATGATTATTTGGATCCCTGTTCTCCATTAGAATAGAGGCTACTTGGTGACAGAAATTTTGTTTGGCATGTCTAATGCCTTGTCATGGCAGATGTTAAGTATGTTGTAGGATAAGCAAACGTCTCTGTATTTCCTTTTTTTAAAATATTTTTTCATTGTCAATGGCTCTTTCTATTTATTTATTTATTTATTTATATGTGGTGCTGAGGATCGAACCCAGGGCCTCACACATGCCAGGTAGGCATGTGTGAGGGAGGATCTGAGCCACAACTCCAGCCCCGTCTCTGTATTTCTTAGATGAATGGGGACTCTTGGTTCTGGGCTGGTCAGATGAGGGCAAAATGTCTTCAAATGACAAGATGACCTAATTTCCTTTACATCCAGTGTCATCTCTGTGGTAGGACATAATTCTTCTGTATGTAATTTCCTGGAAAGCATCAATTTAACCCTACTAGTAGATTATTTCTTTTTTGAGTTTGGGGTTCACTGCATTGGAATGTAGATTTTTTTTTTTAAATGTTTATTTTTTAGTTGTAGGTGACAGAATATCTTTATTTTACTTTTATATGGTGCTGAGGATCGAACCCAGTGCCTTATGCGCGCTAGGTGAGCACGCTACCACTGCGCCATAATCCCAGCCCCTGGAATGTAGATTATTCAGTCTGTTCAACTAATATGTAATGTTCACTGATTGAGTGCCAGGTATGGTAGTGGTGCTGTGCATAAAGAAACAAGGCTGAAAGAGTCTTTGCCTCCATGAAACTTACAGTTTAGAGGCAAGACAGACTCAGAAACAATACAAACTAAAAAATGTTAAGTACAAGTTGTGATAAGTATTATGAGGGAAAGAAAATGTTGTTTGGGTGGAAGATTTTAGCTAATTTACAATAACCATCTTTTCTTGTAATATCTTTGCATTTTGGCACTTATCTTTTTGTAAAATACCCCTCAGAGTGTTTTTCATTTTCTTCCTGGTTTTCTTTTTAACAATACTGTTAAATTTGCTTATATCTGCCTTCCCTTTACTTATAAAACAGATGTAGACTTCACTGCTTAATTCCCACTTCCTCTCATTCATCATCATCTGACCATAAGATGGTCCTTTCTTTCCTTCTCTTCCCAGGAACCTATAGAAAAACCTGAGTCAAATACAGATATTGGGAAAGTGCTCAATTTTTAGGGGATTGAATAAGAAAACACATCAAGGGACAAAGAAATGAAAGGCCTTAAGAGTACAGTCAGCGTACTGGCTTGTTTAGATATAAGAGGGAATTATTGGTTCTACCTAGCTGGGTAGAATAGTCCACCCTAATGACAGTAGAGGTGAACAGTGAAATTTGGTCATGTAATGGTTACACTATGGCTTAAGTTTTGAGAGGTTCTGTCAAAAAATCAATATCAAACTTTTTATTTTTTGAGCACCGATGAAGTGCAAACTTAGCTTTTTGGGGAGTGGGGGAAGGCTAAGAAAAGATGAAGTGGTGAATGTTCATGGGCATCTTGGTAGCTAGGGCACAAGGGCATGAGTCTCCAAGTAGATCTTGCTAATTATGCTGTTACTTCTTTTTGGCCAGTGTTTGTCCAGCATGATGCTGCTCAGCTCTACCTCACAATCTGGAACCTAATTAAGGACCAAATCACTGACATGGACTTGGTAAGATCCTGGAACAAGAGAACTTAGAGGTTTAGGATGCTACTCGTGTAACTCATTCAACTGTGTTTATATAAGATGGGAATAAAAGAGTTAATTCTTATAAAATGCTTATCACAGTTCCATAATATAATTACTCTTTTGCACCTTGGTGTGTAAGACAATGAACTTTGGTGGCTACCATTCCTGAAGCTTCTGTCTTCTGAATCCAACTTCAGAAGACAGAAGTAATTGGCCTGAGATGATATAGGTCTTTTCCACTATCTTACCTCTCTCCTCTTTCCTCTTGCAGGTAGAGAGGCTGCAGGCTCTGTACATGATCCAGATGAAGGAGTCCTTGATTTGTCTGGACTGTACCAAGGAGAGTAGCAGAAATAGTAGCATGCTTACTCTCCCTCTTTGTCTTTTTGATATGGAGTCAAACCCCCTGCAAACACTGGTGAGAAACTTTTCTTGGTGAATTTGTACACTCCAATATTGCCAATTTCCTGTTGCTGCTTTTATCTGCCTTTAGCTTTGTATTTCATTTCCATGGCTTTGTTCAAGTTTTCCTTTGATTTAAATTTCTCTCCTACTTCCACTTTACTCAAAATGTTCCTTAAATGTGCCCCTCCCATTTTATTTCTCCAAATAGTGGAATCTTTATTCTTTTTGAGACCCTGCTTAATGTACTGCACTAGGCCAGACATTTAGGGGAGCATGGAGAAACCTGGACACAAACCTTTGAATCCTTACTATAAGAGTGTGGGGGATTGGTCTCTTGATGGGAAATAGCAACACGATTTTTTTCTTGTTTTCCTGGGTGGTGCAGGAGGATGCCCTACGCTGTTTCTTCCAGCCCAAGGCGTTATCCAACAACAGCAAGTGCTTCTGTGAGAACTGTGGGAAGAGGACACATAGCAAACAGGTACTCACTTCTTAAATTCAGATAATTCACTAGTCTGGGTTTGCCCCTAGTGGATTTCGTGATATCATCTTCCCAGACCCCTTAAGGGCACCTTGTACTAGTTGAGGAGGGAATTTGGATTAGGCTAATATCCGGTGTCTTAGGGCTTCTGATTTCCATAGTTGTGGATGTGGCTTCTCAGATCACATCACTGAGAGAGACAGAACCTTTTAAGGAAAAGAGAAGATCCAAGAGAAGTGGGTAGATTTTCTCCCTCAGCATTAGATTAGCTTTGTAGAGCAGCCTCCATTAGTACTCTGGTTTCAGGGGTCTCTGCAGAATCCTGTGGCTGCTGGTGCCTTCTGTAGAAGATGTGCAATGATGTGGTAGTTGAGTGTCACATGACTCTTGGAGGAGCTCAACAGGTTCAGTGAAATGGAGCCTTTAACTTTGTGTTATATCATGCTGCATTCTTCTTTTGGGGAAGAAGAACATTTTAACAGCCCTGATATTTCTCTGACTCTTCCCATTTCAAGTGTTTTAGGACTTCACTCCATAGTGATTTTTGCTTTTTCAGATCTTGAAGCTGACCCATTTGCCTCAAACCTTGACCATCCACCTCATGCGATTTTCCATCAGGAATTCACGGACTGAAAAGATCTGCCACTCGCTGTATTTCCCCCAGAGCTTAGATTTCTGTCAGTTTCTTCCAGCTGAGCAAGACCTTGGTGATGCCAAGGAACCGGTGAGATGTTCGTTTCCATTATACATCAGTCTTATCAGGCACTACAGTCTTTAGATTCTGCCTCCCTGGACCACTCAGCTGTTAGAAGTCACTTACTCAGATGTTCTGTAGTCCACATCAGTGATACAGTCCTTTGGTTCCAGACTGTGTGGTAGAGTCAAGTAGCATCATGCTGGACAAACACTGGCCAGGCGAATGGGAGTAGCTCAGTTAGTGAGGTCTGCTTCCTCTGTGTCATTCTCTTATCTGAGAATGTTCTCCTCTGCTGCTGTGTTGAGATGTTCAAAGAGAGAAAAACCCAACCATAGCTTGGTGTGATTTGTGGAGCATACAGATTCAAGACACACTTACTTTTTAAACAGTATTTTAATGCGATCTTAAGGACTAATGATGGGTTATTATCACCCCACTGTTACCACCAGCCTTTGCTGTTTGACAATGACTTTGTTTTCTTTTAAGATTCAAAAACTGGGGCTGGGGTTATGGCGCAGTGGTAGCGTGCTCGCCTAGCACATGTGAGGCACTGGGTTCGATCCTCAGCACCACATAAAAATAAAATAAAGATATTTTGTCCACCCACAACTAAAAAATAAATATTTTAAAAAAAGATTCAAAAAACTTTCTTATTTCTAAATATTGGGTCTGTACTTAAATGACTCAAAGCACTGAGAGAAGGAACTCATAATTCAGTCCCTGGCTTTTAATTTTAAAAGGCATGTATTGATGGGCTGTGGCTGTGGCTCAGTGGTACAGTGCTTGCCTTGCATGCGTGAGTCACTGGGTTCAATCCTCAGCACCACATAAAAATAAATAAATAAAATAAAGATAATGCGTCCATCTACAACTAAAAAAAAAAAGGCATGTGTTGATGAGCCACACATAGTTTTATCTTGACACCTGCATTACAGATGGTCAGATTTCATACTTTTTAAAAAAATGTGATTCCATGTATAGCTCTGTAGACATTTGTGCATGCTTGAGTGATACTTGATTTCTAGTTTTCATCTGTCATATTCTCTAATAAAATTTACATTATGTGAAAAAAATAACAGGTGGAATAGGTACAAATACATAAATGCAACTAAACTTTGTTATTAAAACATCCAAGACCTACTTTGAGGGTAATAAGAAAGTAGCAAGTTGGTTGGGTCAGATTTAATCAGAGGAAAGTTTCATTTAGTTGTCATGATATAATAATTTATTGAGAGAGGCTGAGGAAAAAATGACATAAATATCCTTTCTTCATAGGTTTGAAATACTTTTGACAAATTTTGCAATTCCACATACATATGGGTCTATTTTTAGAATATTGTTTCTTTTACATTTTCTGTTTGTGCTCAGGAACCATGATATTTTAAAAATTAAGACCTTAAACCAGGTTTTGTGGCCCATACCCATAATCTAGCTACTCAGAAGGTTGACGTAGAAGGATTGCGAGTTTGAGGGAGATCCTGTCTCAAAAGGGCCCCTGGGTTCAATTCCCAGTACTGAAAAATAAATTAAGGACTGATAGTATGTTACAGCATGATTTCTTTACTTATTCAGGGTATGAGGACCTCACAGGATTCTTCTTTTCTCTCCTTTCAGTTTTTCTTATTTCTCTCTGCCTAGACTGCCTGATGAAGTATATTTAAAATTTCTTCTGCTTAAAAGAGAGGTTGTTATTAAAAATTTCAAATACATACCAAAGCACTGAGGAATTATATAATGAATTCACATGTATCCATCAAACAGCTTAAATAGTTTCAGAAACTCAATGGTCAGTCTTGATCTACCTCCATCTCATCCTCTTCTTTCACCCCATTCTTTACTGGATCATTTTGAAGCAGATCCTAGACATAGTGTGCTAAATATTTATGAATATTTCATTATGTCTCTCTAAAGAATAAATACTCTTTTTCTAAATATAGCCAACTCTATCTTATAATTCCTTAACATTTTCAAGTAATCTAGCCAGTGTTCAGATTTCTTCTTTAATTTGTGTGGTTTGTTTGAATCTAGATCCAAACAAGTCCATGTTTGCATTTGGCTCCCCTTTCTTTTCTTCTTCTCTTCCTTCCTGTTAAATTTATTTTAGGTTTTGCCTGCTTTTCTTTTTCTTGTAATTTATTTTGTTGAATTTTTAAAATATTCTATAATTGGCTGGTTGTGTCATTTAACATATTCCTCTGAACTCTACTATTTCTAGTAAACTGATCATTAAATCCAGGTATTACTCTGCATTTCAAAAAAGTTCAACATAGAGTCCTTACGTGAAAGAAGTAAAGAATAATTGGGACCCTCCATTTTGTGTGAATTAGCTTCACTCACTCTGCCCTCGCACTCTATCCCCCTCCTCAATCCTGTTTCCAAAATCTCAGGTTAGGGATGTTTATATGACTGTGGAGAAACTAGAATGAAGTGTTACTTTTTAAAAAAGTACTTTACAGAAGATGCCATTTTATTTATTTTTAAAAAATCTGAATTAGTAATAATTGATTTTTATTTTTTACATGCTATTTTAATTTTAATAAAATAGTTTTATATTACATAGAGCAAATGCATCCACTCATTGTTGATAAAATTTTAGAAATATTTGAATTAGTTAATTGATTTCAAAATGACAATTAAAAATTGTATATGTTTATGTTTTTGTACAACATGATGTTTTGATATAGGTATGCATTGTGGAATTATTAGGTTAAACTAATTATTATATTCATTAACACGTATTTATTTTTTGTGGTGAAAACATTTAAAATCTATTTTTAAATTTTTTATGTGGTACTGGGGATTTAACCCAAAGTCATTCTACTACTGAGATGGCATCCTCAGCCCTTTTTATTTTATTTTTGAGTCAAGATCTTGCTGAGCTGCCCAGGCTGGCCTTGAACTTGTGTTCTTCCTGTCTCAGCCTCTCAAGTAGCTGGAATTATAGGTATGTGCCACCATGACGAGCCTAAAATCTATTTTTTTAAAGCTAAATTGCAGTTTATAATATATTACTGTTAATTATAGTTATTATAGTTACTGTACTGTACAATAGATTTCCAGAACTAATGCCCCATAATGGAAACTTTGTACTCCATGACCAACCTCTTCCCATTCCCCTCAACTCCAGTCTCTGGTAACCACTATTTTACTTCTTCTGTGAGTTTGACTTTTTTAGACAGAAAACCATGTTGACTAAAGTGGAGATCCTGCTCACAATCAAAACTCTCTCTTACCAGTATTCCTTTTTTACAGAAAATTACCTCTTTTTTGATTTTCTAAGATTTTGAGGGAGTGGAATGATTTATTGCAATATCTAATGGATGCTTTTGGGCTTTTTCCCTAAACCTTTCTTTGATATTCCATGTTATTGATATTATCCTTAAAATATAGACTTACCCTAGGTTTCTTGCATAGGGTTTCTTTCTCCATTGCTAGATCCTTTTCTGCTTATCAGCTTAGCTGATACTTAGTTTTAGTTCTATTCCTTCTTTTTCCCGTTTTTTGAAGATCATCTCATTAATTCTCATGGATTTAATAATTGTCTCAAGCTGAAGGCTTTAGAGTCCATATCTTCGGTTCAATTTTTTTCTTGGTCTCTGCCTCAGTATTTTTACCTCCTTATTTAATATTCTCACAGAGAAATCATAGTCCCCAAATCATTGTCCTCAATTTCAAACAGCTGTGTTTCCTATTGACTTTATAGTATCAATGTCTACTGAATTTCCAAACCAGAAATCTGGGATTCATCCATGTAATGCCTCGTATGCCCCTACCTAATCCAATCAGTTGGAAAGCACCTTAATTATTTCTGCCTAATTTGCACAAATCTGTCACTTCATTTCTGCCTTCGCTTTTAACTTCTTCAGCATTAACTGGGTTTCAACCTACCTCTTCTATTTATGTTTTGGCCTTGGTTAAATTATCTTCTGTCTCTGAGCTCAGATTGTACCTCTGTTAAATAGGCCATATACTAGTACCCACCTCAGAGTGTTGTTTATTAAATGAAATAATTTATGTAAAAACTTAATCAAATGCATACTAAATGCCAAAAGTTAGCTAATAATAGTGATTATTATCACTTTAATGGCTACCACTGATAGTAATCATTCAGGTTATCACCATTTCTTCCTTGCTCTATTATAGTATTTTAATTTATCTCATTGACTTCCTATCACACTTGAACTTTGTATTCATTTTTTCAAAGTACATTGTTTCAATGGCTTTCTCAAAAATAAATCTGATGATGTTGTTTCTTTCCTTAAAATGTTCTAAATATTCTCCCTCATTCATGGGATAAAGTTCTAATTCTTTCCTTTTTTTAAATTTTGAGACAGGGTATTACAAAGTTTTGCAGGGTGGCCTTGAACTTAAGATTGAGTACCTGGGATGAGAGGCTAAAGTTCTAATTCCCAAGTTGGCCCGTGAAGACTATCCATTTCTCAACATTCTGTGCTGTTAAGCTGTGGAATCTTTGAAGTTTTTGGGTCTGCATTAAAAAAATATTGCCTTCCTGGGGCTGGGATTGTGGCTCAGTGGTAGAGCGCTTGCCTCGCATGCGTGAGGCCCTGGGTTCGATCCTCAGCACCACATACAGAGCAATAAAATAAAGACATTGTGTCCATCTACAACTAAAAAAAAATATTAAAAAAAATATTGCCTTCCTATAACTTGTCTGCTGATCTTATCCATACTTTAAGGTCAGTTAAAACAGGTCTTCTCTGGTGAACTTTCCCTAGCCCCTTAGCCCTTCCTTAGCTGTTTATTCCTTCTATTTTTGGGCAAAAATTGAGTCTTCTCAGATTACCTGTAAATAATTTTTTTAATAAAACATGCCATAATTCTGGTTCATATACTTGTTCTTCCATTAGCCATAAGATTTTTGAGGTCAAGGACCTTTTCCTACTACCTTTGAAAGTACCAGACCCTGACAAAGAGCAGGTAGTGAATAAATAAATGTGCAATGACATAATATTTTCTTTTCCAAGACTAGGGTTAGAAAAAGGGGTGGTGGGTGAATCATTTTATGCTTTATCTCCTTCCAGTCCGAAGGACAGTTTGAACTCTTTGCTGTGATTGCCCATGTGGGGAAGGCTGACTTTGGTCATTATTGTGCTTATATCCGGAATTCTGTGGATGGAAGATGGTTCTGCTTCAATGATTCCCATGTTTCTTGGGTGAGAAACAGCATCCAAAATTGCCTCCTATCCTGAATTAGCCACCTATAATAAATTCTGAGGATCTACCTGGATCCTCAAGGTCAAGACACAGTATGGTATTGTTCTTTGTGTGTGTGTATAAGGGTGGGTTATGAAGTTCAAGACCCTTTTCTGCATGAAATCCCTATCTGGTTTATATATATATAAATCTTTGTAAAGGCGATTACCCTAGTGTCTAGGTTACTGGTGCTATAGGCTCCTTGCTCTGTGAGAAATGTCTATAAAGCAAGAAGAGTTACAAATATGTAAGTTAGAACTCTGGGGTAAGCACGACCAAGTTCAAGCAGAGGGATGAGACTATTAGAAAAGACTTCATTATGCATGGCATCCTATCATTAGATGCTCCAGGCTCTTTGGAGTTACTAGGGGCGGGTTTGTCTAGAGGAGTGAAAGAGGGCAAATTGCAGCCTCCTATATTCTGTGGATATTTAGTAAATGGCAGCTAGCTGCTGACTTCTGTTCATGTACTTCTAGGTGTCCTGGGAAGACATCCAGTGTACCTATGGAAATCGTAACTATCGCTGGTAAGAGAAGTATTTGGGTGATGGAAATCTGGTGAACTTACACTGGGTTCTTAGAGCTATATGGAACTCTTGTGGACTCAGCTGCTGCTTATATTCTGAAGGCTCTCCAGGGACTAACCATTCAGCCTCATCTTTCAATATCCTTCCCTCTATACTATGGTGTTTACACAATTTAGACTCCAGTAATATTCAAGTATAAGTGACCATGTCTGCCATCTTCCTTGTTTTAGTCAGCTTTTTTGCTGCTGTGACTAAAGGATCTGACCAGAACAACTATGGACGAAGAAAAGTTTGAGGGCTCAGTTTCAGAGGTCTTAGTCTGTAGAAGGATGGCTCCATTTCTCAGGGCTCAAGACGAGGCTGAACATCATGACAGAGTGTGTAGCAGAGGGAAGTAGCTCACATCATGGTGATCAAGAAGCAGAGAGATTCTACTCTCCAGATTCAAATATATACACCAAAACCATGTCCTAATCCCACCACCTCCAGCCACACCCTACCACTTCACTTACCACTCAGTTAATCCCTATCAGGGGATTAAATCTCTGATTGGGTTAAGACTCTTAGAACCCAATCATTTCTCCTCTGTAGCTTCTTGCATTGTCTCACATGTGAACTTTTAGGGAACATCTCACATCCAAACCATAACATTCTGTCGCTTTGATAAGGGGAGGGGGGGGGAGGCCAAGTGGCTTCTCAACGAGTTGGAGTCCAAGAGAGCTGGAGAAGGGGTCCCCGGGCTAGACAAAAAGTGGTCTCTCTGGATGGTGGCAATCCGCGGAGCCAATCTCCCCAGACCCCGGGGTGTAGGTAAAAATTTGCTTCGCCCCGGCGAGACGCAGAGATACCTGGGACAAGAAACACACCGGGGCGAGGAGCAAAGAACACCAGTTTATTCCAGAAACTATAAAAGCTTAAATGCACTCTTGGACCAATCAGATCCAAAGGTCACAAACAAAGGGGTGCTTTTTGGCAAGAGCACAGTCTATTAACATAGAATGGGGAAGGATGGAAGGGAGGGGTGGGAAGGTATGGAGATGCTCCTACAACATTCCTCTTCTAACTGCACATATGCAATTTCTGGCATGCATTGTCCTCTCCTGATTGACCATTTGGGCAAATTCCCCCTCATGTTTCAATACTTGTGTCTTTTTCTGCTCTTCAAAGTCTTACTGACTGACTTGAGCAGCAGATTTGTAGGGGCTTCTTGTACGCTTTCATTGAATCTTGAGCATACCTCAAGTAGAGCAGGAATCACCCTGTTTTTAAATTGTTTGGATTCATAACTTTCTTTCACATTAGACTGTGTACTCTTTGGAGAGAAGAAAGAGCATTTTTTTTCATATTTCTTTGGTATAGTGGCTTGCATTTAATAAGTGTCAATTAATACTTCTTAAATTGCTAACTGTGGCAGGTAGGGAAGCTTTAACTTTATCAAGTTAAAACAGAGAGGAGCTGGGCACAGTGGCACACGCTTGTAATCCCAGCACTTTGGGAGGCTGAGATAGGAGAATCACAAGTTCAAAGCCAGCCTCAGCAAAGGTGAAGTGCTAAGCAACTCAGTGAGACCTCGTGTCTAAATGAAACACGAAATAGGGCTGGGGATGTGGCTCAGTGGTTGAGTACCTCTGAGTTCAATCCCTGGTATAAAAAAAAAAGTTAAAACAGAGAGATGTTGTAAGTTTTTCCAGCTTAGTTTCTGGATTAGGAGTGACAGTGTATACCAAAGATGATATTGGAGATAATTTTCAGTTGCAGAGGGTGGTTCTATTATTTGGTAATAACAAATTAGGTGCAGTTTGTGTTTGAAACCTCTCTTAGCCCTCTACTTTTCATCTTTCTCTTCTGTTTCTTCTAAGCTATCTTTCTTACATGTCCAGTCTTTGTCAATTTCTTGTTATTGATTGATCCATGATTTAGATTAGGGGTTGTTGCAGGGGTCCAGCCTCCGCAGGGTGTCAGGTCCTGAGGTGGGATGAGTAGTGTCGGCAAGGGGATGAGGAATGAGACACAGAGACCAGATGTGGTACAACCTGCGTCTGATTTTGCTCAGTGGCAGGGCTTTATTTATATCCATAAAATGTTCAACAAACCTTGTTTTTCTCATAGACTATTTTCATTAAAATCATTAGATCATCATAAATGAATACACTATTAATTATACAAATGTAGCAAGATGTTATTCCATAAGATCTCACAAAAAGGAAATACATAAAACCTATGTTCTATATTTAACAATTACATAAGACAGATTTTGGCCAGCTTAAAATAGAAACACACATTTAATAAGCTAAAAAATAGACCTATCAATATGTTAATCTATTACCTTTCATCTAGGGGTTTTCTACATTTATATTTTTTTCTTAACCTATCTTAATGTCTACCTTAAAATTGTTAAAGTCTCATATATCCCCTTAAACCCATTACCTTAATTTTCTAAGAATAACCATTGAGGCTAATATGTGCTAATACGTAATAACTAGGCAAAACTAATAATAACCTACTATGTGTGAGACTGTAGTTTGTGATTTTTACCAGACTCTTAAGTTTCTACTTCTTCTATAAATGAATAAGTAAGTTTCTATATAGCTAGTCTATGTGACTAAAATCACATCTTCTATACTATCATCTACATATATTATTTCTAGTATAAAATCTTCCCAAATTACCATTACTTAAGTTCTGCTCAAACCATTGCTAGGTCTCCTGATTCTTTCCCAGAGTGATAAACTTTTGTACATGAAACCCATTTTTCCCCATATATATAGGCTCCTGTCCAAGGTAAAGGAGGCTGTGTGACTGTAGGAGGTGGTTCTGGAGTAGTAACTATTCATCTGGGTACCTGCCATGTAACTCCCTTTCCCATCTCAAAGATTATATATGATCCTGAATGTCTGGTAGGAGGAACCCATCTGGGCCAGGACTTATTTTCAGGTTTTGGCTGTACCAAAGCTATAGCTTTCAGCTTGAGTACAGTAGGAGGATTTGTTGCCCACAATTCCTGCTGCTGCAATTGCCACATCGGCTGCTTACATTTCCTGATGAATGAGCTCGGGAATATATTTTCCCTAGGAAGAGCAGATGTTTTTATGAAGTCAAATACATTATGGGGGCTTCTGAAAAGAGGGTTTTCTAGATGTGCTTTTGGGATTTTCTATCTTTCCTGGGAAAAGGCTGGAAGGCATAATAGGAGACTGAGACTGTACTCCTGAGTGATATTAACTCCAGACTGAGGTAACTTCTGCATAGAATTGCACAAGAGTGTTTTTTCTTCAGGGTTAGCAAGAAAACATTCATTAGTATAATTATCTCTATTATCTCGCCAACAATCATTCCAAGCAAAAACAAAATAAGGAGTAAACGCTTTAGCCTAATATCCATATGAGCCTACTGGACTTTGTCAAGCAGTGTTGCGGTCTGGAACACTAGCTGTGGCAGGTTGTCAAACTTACTCTGTAAAAGATCAAATAGAAAATATTTTAGGCTTTATGGGCCATAGTCTCTGTTTCAACTACTCAACTCTGCCCCTTTAGCACAAAAGGGGCCACAGAGTGAATTAATTTAATTGGCTGTGTGCCACTTACATTTATTTGCAAAAACAGGGTTGGATTTTGCTCATGGTCCCATAATTTGTCAACATCTGATTTAGATATTAACTAATAGCAAATTAGTGGTTACCTCCCACCAGGTCACTATTGTGTTCTTCTTTGAGGAGATGGATAAGTAGAATGGACAGATGAAGGTTTGATTCAATAGCCTGGAAGTTTACTGATGCTTGTCCTATCATAATGTAATAATGTTTCATTATCAAGGTTTCATTTTGCTATGCTGATGCATTTTCTCTTCTTTCTAGGCAGGAAACAGCGTATCTTCTGGTTTACATGAAGACTGAGTCCTAATGGATATATTCTATATCTTCAGAGATTGAAAGACTATCATTTTCCTTTTCTATTCTTGGATCATTGACTCTCATAAGAGATTTTTCAATGAAAAGAAGGATCACTTTCCAACTGTATAGTTACACATTATTTATAATTGGGTGGGGGTTATTGCTATGGTTTGGATGTGGTTTGTCTCTCAAAGGGTCATGTACTGGAGGCTTGGTCCAACCATGGCAGTGTTGAAGTGGTGGAAACTTTTTAAGGGGTGGGGCCTGGTGGGAGGTAGGTAGGTACATCGGTTCTCCCCCTTCGCATGCAGATGGTTCCCTTTCACTTCTCCACCATGTTCTGATTGCCAGCTTGCAATCTGATCGCCATCTTGATTAGACCTTCCAGTCACCAGAGTAAGAGCCAAATAAACATCTTTATAAAGTATTCAGCCTCATGTATTTTGTTATAGCAACAGAAAACATACTAGCACAATTACCAAAATATTTAACAATGACACTGCACAGGTCAGAATCAGTCAGTATGTGTGTGTACTTACTTGTAGATTCTGGCCACATGGCTAGATAAGAGTTCTTAGTGTTCCTTGTTTTGAAAGGCATTAACCCTTTAGTTGGGGGATTGTGGGGAGTCCAAGTATTACCATGGAGGAAAACACTAGTAGTGGGAGATATTTTGATGGCAAGGGGCAGTGGTAGGGAAGTATTCCAATATTTTACAACTAAGGGCACCATATTGGTTTGAACCAGCTGAATGTTAGTTCCATTTAAAATTTATTACTCACTTAATTGGCAAATATGTATTGATCACCTATTTTCCATAAAATGGTGTACTAGGCACAATAAAGTTCTTTCCCTCAAAAGGAATTTGCAGCTTAATCGGGGATAATTAAAACCCATAGGATACTGAAGGTTTGTGCTATAGGAATTCAAAGGACAGTCAATTCACTTCTATTGTGAGGCCATGGGAGTATACCTCAGACTGGAAAGAGGTTAGGTTGAAGAACAATCCATTTATAGGGAAAGCATACTCTCAATGGCATGATTGATAAAAGGTCATATTCACAAAAGGTCAATCCACAAACCTGGATTCCCTACACAAAGTAAAAAGTGGTGATGGGAATGGAGGTGAAGCTCAGAATGTGGGAGGCCAAACTAGCTGAGAAGTTTGTTTTAAATTCGATAGAAAATGAAGAATTAATTGGCTAAAAAAGAGTAATTGTTGTGTTCTGATAATCTAATCTTTAGGGGGGCTGGTGATATGGATTAGAGAAAGGTATGATAGTGAGAATGTAAAGACATTCATAGTCCCTAGAGCCATTTTGGAGGAAAATGGATGTGGGTGGTAGGAGAAATCCAGAGAGTTTAATACCAACCTGGAAAGTGAGCATGGCAGGTGTTAACATAGTCATTTTATTGATGAATCAATTGAGATGACCACATGCTTAATGATTTATTCAAGATTTCATACATGATAAGTGGCAGACTTGAAACTTAAAATATGGATAATTTTTTAAAATATATATTTTTTAGTTGGGGGACCTTTATTTTATTTATTTATCTATTTATATGCAGTGCTGAGAATCAAACCCAGTGCCTTACATGAGAGGCAAGTGCTCTACCACTGAGCCACAGTCCCAGCCCAAATATGGGTAATTTTTAAAAACGTTTTTTATTTTTATTGCCTAAAAAAGATTAGCCATGAAAGCATAAATTATCAGTATAAAATGTTCAATGAATCCCCTCCTCAGAACTAACCATTGTTAATCAGGTGTGTATTAGTTTCCTAAGGTGGCTTTAACAAATTACCATGAACTGAGTTGCTTTAAACAATGAAAATTTATTGTATCATAGTTCAGAGGTTAGAATCTCAAATCAAGGTCAATCCACAGGATTGACCTCCTGAGGCTCAGAAGGAGAATCTCTTCTATGCCTCCCTAGTTTCTGGTGGTTGCTGTTAATTCTTGCCATTTATTGGTTCATAGCTATATACTTCAGTTGCTGCCTTCATCTTGACATGGCCTTCTTATAAAGATGCCAGTCATTGAATTGAGGGCCCAACCAATCTATTAGGGCCTCATTTTTACTTAATTATATCTGCATAGACCCTCTTTCCAAACAATTTCACATTCTGAGGATAGAAGTAGACATGAATTTCTTGGGGATATTTTCAGGACAAGGTATGTATCCTAGGTCTTTTTCTATGCATTTGCATATGTGTGTGTGTGTGTGTATGAAACATATGTGTGTATATATATGTATATATTATATATGTATATATATACACATACATATACATATATATAAATATATATATTTGGTCCTGGGAATTGCCCCCAGATGTGCTTTGGTACTGAGTTACTTCCCTAGCCACATCTTTTATTTGTTATTTTGAGACTGTCTTGCTAGGTTGCCCAGGTTGGCCTTGAACATGTGATCCTCCTGCTTTAGCTTTGAGTATCTGGAATTACAGGTAGTACCACCATGCCCAGCAGATATAAATATTTTTTGCAAGCTGAGTGTGGTAGCACATGCTTGTAATCCCAGCTACTCCAGAGGCAGGAGGATCACAAGTTCAAGGTCAGCCTCAGCAACTCAGTGAAAGCTTGTCTCAAACAAACAAAAAGGCTGGGGATATATTCAATCCTCAATACCACAAAAAATTACAAAATAAAGACACAAGTTATACTGTGTAATTCTACTCATTGCTTTTTTTCACCTAACAATGTCTTACAAAAATCTCTAAGTCCTCATATAGGCAGAGAGTATCCTTTTAAAATGTTGCATTTCATTTAAATAAATTAATAAAAAAAATTTAAAAAATACAGAAAAAAGTGTTGCATTTGAATCTATAGGTAGATATCCTGTAATTTATTTTTCCATTTTCATATTGGCAAATAGGGCATTTCCATTTTTCTAATTTAAAAATGTATATTTTTTTTATAGCCGGGCGCGGTGGCTCACGCTTGTAATCCCAGCACTTAGGGAGGCTGAGACAGGAGAATCGCGAGTTCAAAGCCAGCCTCAGCAATGGCAAGGCGCTAAGCAACTCAGTGAGACCCTGTCTCTACATAAAACACACAAAAAATAGTGCTGGGGATGTGGCTCAGTGGTCGAGTGCCCCTGAGTTCAATCCCTGGTACCAAAAAAAAATGTATATATTTTTGTGCATATTTATAAATATTCCTTTTTAATTAATAAATAATTTTTTTTTACAGTACTGGGGATTAAACCCAGGGCCTTGTTTGTGCTAGGAAAGTGCTCTGTCACTGAATTGTGTTCCCAGACCTTCACTTGTAAACCCTTCTGAAGGTGCTGAAAAGTGAAATTACTGGACTAAAAGGCATGGATGTCTATAAATTGTAATTACTACTGCTAAATTAATCCCAATCAATACCAATAACTTTTATAATATTTTAAAATAATCTTTTTATTGTTAATACTGTCTTTAAAAATTTTTTATTAGAGCTTTATGGTTATAATCAAGAGGAAGAGGGCTTGGTAGAATGATCATTGAATGCCTGGCATCCTCCAGGCTATGAATTTCCTGAAGCAAGCTGGGGACCATGTATGCCTTAGTCATCTCTCTGAATTTCAAGCACATGCCTGGCCCATAAATATTTGGTTATCAGTAAGGAATCATACTCCATTCACTATTGCCAATTAAGTTATGGAGCCTTTCAATGGCATACACCCTCTGACCTAGGGTCCTTCTGATAACTAGGGAAAATGTAAAGCAATGGGTGCACTATCTGGTTTGTGGAGGTGACCAGGAAATCCAACCAGTTCCTGTGGTCACTTCCTATTTGTAGATAGGGCCCAGGCATGAACAAGAGCTCAGAGGTGTGAGTGGGTGTGGCCCACCCAGGGGACAAAGAGGAGAGAGAGCCAGACTCTGGAAAGAAGATCCCCTGACCAAGTTCCTGCTGCATGTCTGCCAGGGCTTCCCACCCTCGCTCATTTCACCCTTCCTGTTTGCTTGTGAGATAGATTTCAC
>CM053403.1:98872123-98893334 GCA_028644305.1 Xerus rutilus
AGGGATTCCTCTGTGGGTTCTCGTCAGCTAATGGAGTGCTCTCCTCACTAAAAGGAGTGTGGAAAGTCAGGCATGGCTTCCGAAAATGTCACCAGTGACATGCTCATTCCTACTTCTTTGGCCAATGCAAACCCAGTGTCTACACCCGAGGTCAAAGGGGTAGAAAAATGCCAAATACCGTGTAGCTGGATGAGAGAAACCTAGAAACATGATTACTACAATTAATTAAAAATGATATCATTCTGAAAAAAAAAAAAAAGAGCTTTATGGTTATATATAGTAGCTGGGTTTTAATACTGTTTTTGATTGACAAGTCATAATTGTGTACATCTATGGGATACAGTGTGATATATGTGTGTATATACATATGCATACAATATAGAATGACTAAATCAACATAATTATGTTGATTATCTTTCATATTTTAAAAAAGGTTTTTTGTAAAAAATATTTTTTAGTTGTCATTTGACCTTTATTTTATTTATTTACATGTGGTGGTGAGAATCAAACCTAGGGCCTCACACATGCTAGGCAAGTGCTTCACCTCTGAGCCACAACCCCCACCCTTCATTTTATAAAAATACTTTAAAATATTTACTTCATAAAAATAATTATATATACAGTTTTGAGTGAAAAGTACAATGAATTATTTTCACTTTGCAAAACTGTATATAGTACAACCAGCACCTTGGTTTAACATTCTACAAATATGGTCACACTAAGATAGATATGAACAAATTTTTTTTCTTAAATAGGTAAAAGCTCAGACTAGGTGCCACAAACTGAATTAAATATCAGGGAAATATTGCTTTGGTAACATGAACAAATTGATTGTATCACAGTCCATTTTATTTTTTTATTTTTTTTTAAATATATTTTTTTAAGTTGTTGATGGATCTTTATTTTATTCATTTATTATTTATATGTGGTGCTGAGGATTGAACCCAGTGCCTCACGCATGCTAGGCAAGTGCTCTACCACTGAGCCATAACCCTAGCTCTCACAGTCCATTTTACAAAATTAAATAAAATTCCTCAAACACTACCTTTCTAGTTGTTTCTGGGTAAACAATTTCATATAGAGCAAAAAGGAATCAAAGCAAAAACGAGAAAATAAATTGCAGGTTTGCTACTTTTATGACATCACTTCCCCTTCACTTCCTTGTTAGTGTTCTTTTCCTTTCCATTAATTGTAAAGGAAGGTGAATGGAAATGATCTATTTTATACTCATTCATTTGCTTCTGGGATTCCTACTTAAATTATATGAATATATCGATTTTGCAGCCTTGAACTATTATTAATGCTGTTTAGCTGTGTTGTTTTAAAAGTTAATACCCCAGTTAAAAGCACCTACCTAGATTCTTTTTCACAATTAGGCAACAAAGTTGGCTTTAAAATAGTATTCATGCTGGGTGTGGTGGCGCACACCTATAATCCCAGCACTTTGTGAAGCTGAGGTAAGAGAATCGCGAGTTCAAAGCCAGCGTTAGCAATGGCGAGGCGCTAAGCAACTCAGCGAAAGCCTGTCTCAAAATAAAACACAAAATAGGGCTGGGGATGTGGCTCAGTGGTCGAGTACCCCTGAGTTCAAGCCTTGGTACCAAAAAAAAAAAAATAGTGTTCATGTCTCACAAATATTAGCAGTCCCTTGGGAGATTGACTGTAGAGTTAAATGCACACAGAAGAGCTTTTTTTTTTTTTTTTTTTGCAAGTAACTTGGAATCACTTGTAACTGGTCTCCACATGTGAGGAGATGTTAATATAAATGCAGCAACATGTATTAGTTATAGCACAAACTCACCCTTACTCAGCTAACAGATAGTCTAAAGTCATGTGGTTATCTAGAACTATCTTGGCCAAGGAATCCAGAAAGGCTTGTAAATTTGAGAGGGAAGAGGCTGTCTCATTGGCCAAAGTGATCAAAGTTTTTGACAGATTTTGGAGGACCCAATGATGGGTCCTAATTCCCCACCAGGGTAATAAAGTGTAACCAAAAAAGTATTCATCACCATCAGGAATTCCACCTGGGAGGACCCAGGCCAGTCGAGCAAAAAGCTTTAGGAAGCTTTACCAGTGAACTGATTCCTTCAAAAAGTGAATTGAAAATGGTGTCACTAAATTCAGTGAAAATATTGGGTGGGGGTTGGAAATTTCTGAGGCATTCTGTAGCTGATAGATAATTATATTAATTTTACAGACAAACACATGTCCTACAGGGGCACAGAAGACCATTATGTCTTTTCTTGGTACTGGGGATTAAACTCAGGGGTACTCTTGACCACTGCGCCACATCCTCAGCCCTATTTTGTGTTTTATTTAGAGACAGGGTCTCGAGTTACTTAGAGCCTTGCTGTTGCTGAGGCTGGCTTTGAATTTGCAATTCTCCTGTCTCAGCCTCCCAAAGTGCTGAGACTACAGTTGTGCACTATCGAGCCCAGCTAGACCATTGTTTCTTTAAAGTAATCTAGTAGGTCCCCAATTAGGAAATAATCCCCAACTTTAAATCCTGTGTGTTCCATCCAAGAACCATCTAGGAAGGAGTAATCAGTTACTGCTGTAATCTTCTCCATGGGAAATTGAACAATATTGTGTACGCACAGGGGTAGTTGTTCTTGCTCAAGAGGGGGTCTCATTTCAAGATATTCTGGAATTCATGTTCCCCTATGGTCCACGTAAGTGGCATTAGATGCAATAAGGGGAAGAGTGAGACAGGGAACATTGAAGACTTTCAGCTGGATATTGCATTACTGGAATCTGATACATAATGGTGAGGACTTTGAGATCCCATGCTGGCATCCAGTCTCCATCCAGGAGCTGAGTAAAGTTTATAACTGGATGTATGAAGGGGTCACAGTGGTCAATAGAGTATCAGGCTTTTGGAAGGCAGATCCAGCCTTCCAAAAGGTAAGTCACAATCTGTGCTATTCTAACCAAACTGTTGTCCTCCTAGCCTAGAGAGGGAATAGGGATAAACAACAAAGTTAGTAAAAAGCATTATATCTCTTGTTACGGTTTTTTCTTTTGAGGTGGGGGTACCAGGGGTTGAACTCAGGAGTACTTGGTCACTGAGCCACACCCCCAGCCCTATTTTGTGTTTTATTTAGAGACTGGATCTCACTAAGTTGCTTAGTGCCTTGGTGTTGCTGAGGCTGGCTTTGAACTAGTGATTTTCCTGTCTCAGCCTCCCAAAGTGCTGGGATTATAGGCATGCACCACCATGCCTGGCTGCTTGTTATGTTTTCTTAAACAAGTATTTTAGATTCCCTAAGGGTTCTGATGTCCATGCAGGGGAGGCAACTGCCTGCAAGTCTTTTGGACACTTTTCACTAGAGATGATGGATCCAGGGTTTTATTCCAGCAAGTTTCAGGGATGTGTGGGTTGTCAGAAACACATCATAAGGTCCTGTCCACTTTTCTCCCAGTTTTTGCTCTGGTCCCTGTTCTTTCCAAGTCTTAAGTAGCACCTGGTCCTCAGACTGAAAGGAATGAAGAGGTGATTCCAAACTTGGAGAAAACCTGAAAGAAGCATACTCATTGATTTGTTGTGCATACTGTTTTGGTCTAGTTTCTCCTGCTATAGTTATATCCTCCCCTTTCCCATGGGGTGCCAGGAAGGGTCTCCATACACTATTTCATAAGGGCTCAGTTTAAGCCTACTTCTGGGGCCACCTGAATTTGGAGGAGAGAAGTTGACAACACTTTACCCCACTGTAGTTGGGTTTCTTAGAATAATTTAGCCACTGTTTTCTTTAAGGTACAATTCATTTTTTTCTGTTTTTCCTGTCAGTTGGGGTCTCCAGGATATGTGTAGCTTCCATGGGTTTTCCAATGCTTTGCTCACTTGTTGGGTCACTTGAGCAATGAAAGATGGTCCATTGTCACTTTGCATGGAGGAGGGAGCCCATATCAAGATCAATTCCTTCAAGAGAACTCTAGTTATTTTCAAAGCCTTTTCTGTTGTGATAGGATATGCCTCTACCCACCCAGAGAAGATATACACTGGTTGGGTAGAGGCATATCCAACTCTATAAGCCAATATCTGAAGTTTCCTATGATATAGGGCATTTGGATAAAATATATTTGCCAGTCATCAAAGGGCTGTGTTCCCACATGTTGTGTTCCTCTTTCAGTAGGTTGCCTTTCAATCTTGGGATTGTTATAGGTACATAACACACCTAACACATCTCCTGAATGGTTTTTTGGAAGTGTGGTCCCTGCAAATGGGGCTTGATAAAATTCACCAAGGCATCCCCTCGTAGTGTGTACTCTTGTGTAGGTAGGTGCTTCACCAAGGGCCAGACCAGTCAGTCTTTCAGGCAGGATGAGTCCATGGGAATTATGTCTGAACCTGGCAGTACTATCCCAGGTATCAAAACCCCACTCTTTGGTCCATTTTTATCCTCCTCAGTATAAAAGGGCTTGTACTGGTCCAGTTCAAGCTGAGGTTTCAGAGCCCCAATAAATGGTTTATTCTTCGCAGCCCTTTTGGCTGCCCTCTTGGCAGCTTGATTTCCCCTGGTGACATAAATGTCTATCTTCTGGTGACTGGGACACTGAATGATTGCCACCTGCTTTGGTTCAGTCACTGCCTGTATTAATACCAGTATTTCAAGAGCATGTTTAAGGTTCTTATTTTCAGCAGTGAGGAGCCCTCTTTATTTCCAGATAGCCTGATGTGCATGTGCTATCATGAAAGCCTATTTAGAGTGGGTACAAATGTTTACCTTCTTTCCTTTTGACATCCTGAGAGCTCTTGTCAGGGAAGTTAGCTCGGCTTTCTGGGTTGATGTTCCTGGCCTTAGCTTCCAGTACCTATTCTGTGACTGTAGCATATCTAGCTATTTGCTTGTCATTGTCCATGAAGCTGCTCCTATCTGTGAAGAGGTCCCAGTTCATCTTTGTGATAGGCTGATCAGACAAGTCCAATCTGCTAGAGTAGACAGTTTCTAAGATTTCCAGGCAGTTATGTTGTATGGTCCAATTATCATCCAATGGCAACTGTGTTGCTGGATTTAATGTGGACATGACTTTAAGGTTGACATTGGAGTTGTCTAGTAGGATGGCCTAGTGTCTCCCCATCCACCCAGCAGTCAACCAGTAACCACTCTTCTGTTCTAGTAGGATCAAGACTTGGTGAGGGACAAACAAAATGATGGGTTGTCCTAGAGTGAATTTTTCAGCCTCTCATAGTAGATCACAACTGGCAGCTATTGCCCTTAGGCAGGGGTGCCATCCTTACCCTGTGTGGTCAAGCTGTTTTGGTATATCTCCCAGTGTCAATAAGAGAACTCCAAGGGACCTTGATTTTCAAGCACATAATCTGAATTTCTTTTATAAATCAAGAAGTCCCAGGTCAGGGTTAAAACATGAGGCTATGTTTTAACTTCTCAAAAGCAGCTTGGCATTCTGGGGTCCAAATCAAAGTTTCTATTTCTGTTCTTTTTAATGCCTCATACAAGAGTTTTGCTATTAGTTCGAAGTTAGGGGTCTAGATATGGGAAAAACCTGCCATTCCCAGGAACCCATGAAACAGTCTCTGGTTCCTGGGTTCCCTAAGGCTCAATATTGCCTGTTTTTGGTCTGGGATTAGACTTTAGGTTCCTTAGCTAAGGTGAAATCCCAGATAAATGACTTGCTGTTTGCACATCTGAGCCTTTTAAAAAATATTTAAAAAAATATTTCTTAGTTATACATGGACACAGTGTCTTTATTTTGTTTACTTATTTTTCTGTGGTACTGAGGATCAAACCCAGTGCCTCACATGTGTGAGGCAAGTGCTCTGCCACTGAGCCACAACCTCAGCCCCAAATCTGAGGCCTTTTCGTGGACACCTTATATCCACACAAGGCTAGATGGTTCAGTGCAGTAATAGCACTTGAAAGACAATGTTTGTAGTCTGTCTGGACTAGCTTTAAGAGGGTCATCCAGGGCCTGGGATTTTGGCTCAATGGTAGAGCGCTTGCCCCTCGTGCATGAGGCACTGGGTTCGATCCTCAGCACCACATACAAAATACATAAATAAATAAAATAAAGGTTTAAAAAAAAAGAAAAAGGGAATATTGCAAGAGAATTCTCTGATCTAGCTGTGACCCTCACAAGTCTTTTGCCAGCCACTCATTAAACAGAGTAGGAGAGTTTTTAATTCTCTGAGGTAGGACAGTCCAGCAATACTGGGTAGTTACTTTGGTATTTGGGTCTTGCCATTCAAAAGCAAGTAGTAATTGGGACTCTCTTTCTAGGGGGATACAAAAGAATGCATCCTTGAAGTCCAGTACTGTGAACCAGCCATAGTTACCTGGCATCATAGTCAACAGGGTGTATGGATTAGGTACTATGGGGTGAATGTCCTGAACAATATATTATTCATAGCTCTTAAGTCGTACAAATCGGGACTCATCAGTGTGAGGTTTCTTAACAGGCAGCATAAGTGTATTGTAGGGGGACTGGCAAGGACAAATCAACCCCTGTTTCAAAAACTTATCAATCTGGGCATGGTGGTGTATGCCTGTAATCCCAGTGGCTCTAGAGGCTGAGACAGGAGGATTGCAAGTTCAAAGCCAGCCTCAGCAATTTAGCAAGGTCCTAAGCAACTTGGTGAGACTCTGTCTCTAAATAAAATACAAAATAGGGCTGAGGATGTGGCTCAGTGGTCAAGTGCCCCTGAGTTCCATCCCTGGTCCCCCCCCCCCCCGCAAAAAACCCTTATCTAGAAGTGGCTGAATTCCTATTAGTGCTTCTTTCCTCAGAGGGTACTGTTTTCTTGAGGCAGGTTACCCCCTCCTTAAGCAAGATCTTGATGGGGGTAACATTGATGGCCCTCCTTCCCTTGATTGGAGTACCATTGATGGTCTCATCAGCCCATACAGTTTTACTCACTTTTTTGTCGACCTCTAATTGAATGGGCTCAGTTTCCTTTTTAGCAAGCAAAAGCTGGAACAAGAGTGCATTTTCAGGAGGTACTTGAAAATGAAGTTGCTTTTTGGGTGAGAATGTTATCTGTGCATTTACATAATAAATCTTATATCAAGAGAGGGATTAGACAATCTGGCATATACAAAAAACTGTGCTTTAATTTGTTTCTCCAAGTTTACATTCAAGAGGCTAGAGCAATGGATGATACTGAGCTTGGCCTGTCCCCCCAACTACTGCCAGTGTGTTAGTGCTTAAAGAGGTCAATTTAGGGGGCTGGGATTATGGCGCAGTGGTAGCGTGCTCGCCTAGCACGCATAAGGCACTGGGTTCGATCCTCAGCACCACATAAAAATAAAATAAAGATATTCTGTCACCTACAACTAAAAAATAAACATTAAAAAAAAAAAGAGGTCAATTTAGAATTTACAAAAGAATAACTGGCACCAATGTCAATCAGAAAGTCAATCAGTTGGGTCTCCATTGTCAGTTGTGCCTGGGACTTCTCTGGGGCTATTGGTATATAGGCCTCCAACAAGACCTGTAACCCCAGGCCCTGTCACTCGTCATCTAAGCTTTGTATTTGAGAGACCACTTCTTTTTCAGGAGAGTGATCTGGTCTTGGGGACCGTTGCTTCCTTGGACAATCCCTTTTCCAATGTCCATCCTCCTCACAGTAGGCACACTGGTTTTAATTTAATAGACCATACCCATTTCTATCCCTTCCTTTGGATTTTCTTAAGGCTCCTATTGCAGGAATTGTTAATAAAACTTGTGCTGACCATTTTTGTTTCTGTTCCTCTCAGGAATTATATATCTTAAAGGCAATATAAACCAGTTGTAAGGAGTTCATGCCAATTGCCCTTTCCACCCACTGAAATTTCTTCCTTATGTTTGGGGCACTTTGCTTAATGAAAGTCATTGACCATGCAAAGGTTTTAAGGAGCTTCTGGATCTGCATCTATATATTACCTGTATGCCTGATAAACTAGTTCTAAAAATTCCAATAGGTCCTCACTGATCTTTTGCTGTAACTCCTGAATTTTATTTAAACATTTTGCTTGGGTGCTTCCCTCCTGAGTCCCACCAAAATACATTTCTGATAATGATTAATCATTTTACTGCCACCACATTTAGGTACTGACTGTGTTTCCTCATAGGAATAGCTTCTACTGGTGCAGGAGTGTGATTGGGATCCTCATCCTGGGCGTCTGAGCTTCTTCCCTTGCCTTATCTATCACTAGTTAGTGCTCATTAGCTGTGAGTGACATATTAAGCCAGGGTCTGTGTATCTACCTAGGTGGAGCTGTGAGTGGCAAAAATGGTAGTAAACAACTCAGCCATTGTCTGTAAGTCTTCTCGATAGGTTGGATTTGAATTGTTCCAATTCATCAAGTCAGAGGTTGAGAAGGGACTATAAGCCCAGTAATACTCTGCTGATCGCCCCCACACATTTATACCAATGGGGTATTGCCTTAGGGTGAATTGACCTGCTCCAGCAACAGGTGCTCCCTGGCCAAAAGGAGGGTCCTTGGTGGATTTTAGATGGGGAGACCTTCCCTGATTGAGTTATAGCCCTGCAATGCCAACAGTAGAAGCCCCTTTTCCTTCACCTTCCCTTTATGTGAAAGGCTCCCTAAGATAAACTAAGAGCTAGTGAGAGCCACAGGGGGTTCCAGACCAGCCAGCTTGTCAGGAACAAGGTTGGAATTAGGATTGAAGGGGTTCACTATATTTAAGTTTACCAAATCCTCTTCAACTTTCTCTATTGACTCTCTGCTATCTTCACACAGTAGAGGCTATGCCTTTCTCTGCCTTTTCCTGACCTCTGGCAGAACAGCTCCAATTGCAAGATCATATGGTAATTCAGAGTACCATCAACCTAATCCCTGGATGTTGACTCCTTTTTTTTTTTTTTTTTGGTACTGGAGATTGAACTCAGTGACACTTGAACACTGAGCCACATTCCACTCCTATTTTTACATTTTATTTAGAGACAGGGTATCACCAAGTTACGTAGCACCTGGCTTTTGTTGAGGCTGGCTTCGAACTTGTGATCCTCCTTTCTCAGCCTCCAGACCCACTGGGATTACAGGTGTGAGCCACCACACGCAGCCAGACTCATTATGAGGAGGGAGGGAAATTAGCCAAACATTAAACCTCTCCCAGTAAATCCTTTCCCAGTAACAATGGGCCCTGAGGGAAAAAGCAAACTTTCATTGCTTCCTGGGCTCATCCCCAGCATCTCCACCAAAAGCAAACTTATCCCTTCCCAACCACAATGGGTCCTGAAGGGAGAAAGTGGATACTGAAATGCTGGGCCCTGGACTTTTACCCTTTCCCATTGCTGATGAGTTCTGGAAGGAGAAAAGCAAATAATGAAGCTCTGGGAAACAATGAATCCCGGAAAAAGAAGATAAGCAGTGAACTGAGTTCTGAGCTTCTCCCAATAACAATGAGTTTCAGACTTTTTACAGTTGCCTTCCTGAGTCAAAATTTTAACCTGCACAACTAGTTCCCTGACTGTCCGATCAACATGTCTGCAGTTTCCATTGATTAATTCACCCTCATTATAAACTATAAAACTCAGACCTCTTCTGTAACTGGGGGCCATTTCTTGACTCAGAAAATGAGCCCCTACAGTGCCTGATTGACTCTGTTGCAGAATAAAGAAAATCTTGCTGATTCATTTGAGGTCTGCTTCCATCCTGGTTATTTGTGTTTTCATAGTGGTTGCCGAAACTGCGTTGGTCATTTTTGCTTACATCTTTTTTTTTTTTTTTAAATATTTATTTTTTAGTTGTAGGTGGACACAATAGCTTTATTTTTTATTTTTATGTGGTGCTGAGGTTCGAACCCAGTGCCTCCCGCATGCTAGGTGAGCACGCTACCACTGCGCCATAACCCCAGCCCCTGCTTACATCTTTAATATGCAAATATGTTCCTCACAACTGTCTCTTGGTGAAAATTTATATAGTATTTATCTGTGTTTTTTAAAATATTTTTTTGTCAGTGGACTTTATTTGTTTTATATGAGATGCTGAGAATTGAACCCAGAGCCTCACACATGCTAGGCCAGCGCTCTACCACTAAGCCACAACCCCAGTCCCTTTATCTATTTTTAAGATGCAAGTTAACCCTCCACCTGAGAAACTATTTCTTTTTTCTTTTTGGTAAGGTTAATTGAACCGCTGGGAGCTTAACATCAGGGAAATGGGACTCAGCCTTGATTCTCATCACCAGTATCACTTTCTGCTAGAAACCCCAGAGCACAACCTTCTATTAGGTAGTCTAGAAATTTTATGGCACCAGATAGCTTATAAATGCTGTGAGGAACTGGGCATGGAGGCTCAGAATTTGGAGTGTGATCTCCTCTGGGCCCTGTAGTGTAAAAATAAAGTTTGAGTTCTCCCACCCTCCCAGTGCCATTTGCTGCTTTTTTTTTTTTTTAATGACTCCATTATATTTATTTATTTATTTAAATTAATTAATTAATTTTACAATAGAATGCATTTTGACATATAGTACACAAATGGAGCACAACTTCTCATTCCTCTGGCTGTACATGGTTCAGAGTCACTTCACTAGTGTAATCATACATGTACATGGCAATAATGTCTGTCTCTTTCTACTGTCTTTCCCATCCTCACAACCCCAGCCCTCCCCCGACTCTCCTGTACACAAACCAAAGTTCCTTAATTCTTCCCTATCTCCCCACCCCATTATGGATCAGCATCCAATTATCAGAGACAACATTCAGCTTTTGGTTTTTTTGGGATTGACTTATTTCACTTAGCATGATATTCTCTAATTCCAATCATTTACCTGCAAATGCCATAATTTCATTCTTCTTTAAGGCTGAGTAATAGTCCATTGTGTATATGTACCATGTTTCCTTTATCCATTCCTCTGTTGAAGGGAATCTAGGTTGGTTCCATAGTTTAGCGATTGTGAATTGAGCTGCTATAAACATTGATGTGGCTGCATCACTGTAATATGTTTGCTGCTGCTTGACCAGTCTGATTCCTGCAACAGAACATCAATATCAGACCAGAGTGCACTTTTGGATTAGATTAGAGTTAGCCCAGATATTGAAAGAATGTGGGAGCCTGTGAAATCCTCAGGTAAAGGTTAAGAAAAAGTTCTAAAATCTTTGTTGTCTGTAGGTCTTTATGTATATTTGTGCACACCTATGTATTGTATGTTGTGTCTACATGTATTTTTGTATACATGTATTGCTTACATGGTACCAAAATTGGCATATAGATAAATAAGTGCTTATAAATTTTAAACAAAGGAATGGATACAAATGACTTAAATCTTTAAGAAAAATTCATTACAAAATTGGTTAAACAGATAAGAGTAGGCTGGGGTTGTAGTTCAGCAGTAGAATGCTTGCCTCGCATACGTGAGGCTCTGGGTTCGATCCTCAGCACCACATACAAAGCAATAAAATAAAGACATTGTGTCCATCTACAACTAAAAAAATATTTAAAAAAAACAGATAAGAGTAAATATGTCTTCAAGATTACTAACCCACACATGTTTCCAGGTGGTCAGGCAATCAACAGAGAGTTGGTTTCTCTACTATGTTGTAAGTGTAACATTCATTGCTTCTAGGATTTTTGTTCATCAGGGAAAAGATGGCTTATACTGTTAACTACATTTGTCTGATATCTTGGTCTTCCACTAATTTAAAAATGAGAAAATTAGATTTAACATAAAGGTAATCTTCATAAATATGTTTGTTAAATTAAGGAGATATCTGATTAATTTGCAAAGTTAAAACATCAACTGCTAAATATCAATTCAAATGAACTTGACTTCTTGAATTCCATTTGGTAATATATATTTGGGTCTATTTAATGTGTATTTATAAATTGGTAAATGAAAGAAGAGTTTAAGATTGCTTTCTTTCTGGGTTTTAACTAAAAGCAAGATTACTTGAGTTAAAATTCTAACAGGTGTAATTATATATGCAAAGAGTATAAAAAGTTTTAGCTGTGTTTCAATTAAAGTACTATAAATAGCTTTATTTCATCACATTAAGAGGAGTAATTGGGAAAAAGGTCAGTAATTTCATTTAAGAAAGGGTAAGCAACTAGCAAAGAGGTATACAAAAGTTCTAGGTATGAAACTATGTATATCTGAGATTATTCTAGGTGCTATATAAAAGCTCATGTTATTAAAAAAATGAGATGCATCTATACATCAGATAATAAGTCTATTTCTGATCATCAACATTGTTCTTTAAACATATAAGACATTTAAATTTTTACTTTTACTTCTGTCAGTGTTGCTAATCTATGCAGACCTGTAATTATAGTTACCCTACGCTATGAATTCTAAATTTTTCTTTGAAAATTAAACTTAGTTAATATAAGGACATCAGTGTACTTGTGGTGCTATTACTGGCTTCTTTGTATATTAGATATCTTCATGTCCTCCAAGTATACAAGTCTTTTAAAATGGAGAGTACTTTACCACGGGGCATCAGCAGAAGGGCCAGAGATGATGACCCTTTTGGCAATGCCTTCAAATGAGCCCCAGCTTTCTCCATGATAGTTAAGAAACCAGTGGACTCCACAACATATTCAGCACCAGCAGCACCCCATTTGATGTTGGTGGGATCTTGTTTCTAGAAGATGGAGATGGACTTTCCATCTTCCATGACAAGCTTCCTGTTCTCAGCTGTGACTGTACCACAGAACTTACTATGAGTGGAATCATACTGGAACATGTAGACCATGTTGTTGAGGTCAATGAAGGGGTCATTGATGGTGACAATATCCACTTTTCCAGAGTTGAAAGCAGCCCTGGTGACCAGGTGCTCAATACAGCCAAATCCATTCACTCCAACTTTCACCAGCATGCCTCAGGGACACGGCTGGCACTGCACCAGATGAGAAGATGTGACTGTCTGTTAAATGAGGAAGAGCAGACAGCCTGAATTTTTAATTTAAAAGACTCCTCCAAAGAAATCTGTAGGCACAGAGAGTTGCACTGGAGAATTCTGTCAAATGTTTAAAGAATTAATATTAATTCTGTACACTGTCTACCAGAGAATAGAAGAATAGAAACTGTTCTTTATTAATTTTGTAAAGTCAATAGTATTCTAATGCAAATATAGACAACAATGGTTCAAAATGAGAAAACTAAAGATCAAAACCTTTCATGACTATAGGTTCAAAAATTACTTAACCAAATAAAAGCGAATAACATCAATTCATTCCTATCAGTGACATTGAAGTTCTTGTGGTGTTTTCCTATTCCATTTGTAGGTGAGAAATCTCACTGGACTCTCCAAGGAGTTTCTTTTAGTTTGTTTGTGTATGTGCGTGCGTGCGTGCGTGCGTGCGTGTGTGTGTGTGTGTGTGTGTGGTGTTTTGGTGGTAATAGGAATTGAACCCAGGGGCACTCTACAACTGAGCTTCCTGACTGGCCCTTTTTATGTTTTATTTTGAGATAGAGGCCCTTTAAGTTGTCTAGGATGTTCTCAAACTTGTCATCCTCCTGTGTTGGCCTGCATAGTCACTGGGATTACAGGCATGCACCACTGCAACCAGTACATATGTGTTTTTGTATTGGATTCTGAAATTCTATGCATGTCCTACATAGATTAAAGATTTTTATACTCTTTTTTATATCAGTGCATAAAAACATGTTAGTATGTATATGCATAGGGAGGTTTTGTGATAAGAGAAAAGAAAGAGTGAGCCAATTTTCCTTCATCTTTCTGTGAGAATCACTGTATACTTTGAAGATAAGCCATACTATTTTTTTTTTGATACTGTGGTCATGAGCTTGTGGGAACTTAGGACCTCGCTGCCTTGCTCACCATAGGTATAATAAGCCCCTGGGCACTCAGAGTATAGTGTGACTGGAAAGCTGCTTTTTCTTTTCTTCCATTACTTTCATGCTAATCTGGAGATAGGAAGTCTGGTTTCCTCCCTTTGTGAGGCACCTTGATGTACAGATAGTATGGGAGTACCTGTTAATGTAGGGTCTCCACCATAGTCCGTACAATCTGAGAAGAGAGTACCATGTTCCTCAATCTTAATGGGCATTGTATGTGTGGTCTTGTCCCTTAATTGTGGAAGTATTCATTATTGAGCCACCAGGCATTTCTTGGTGGTAGGGCAATAATCATATGTGCATTTCCCAGGAATGGCCAGCAGGGGGCGACAGAGGAACTGGTGTGCCGTGCTGGAGTGGGAAGATTCAGGGTCTTTGCAACCAGTTTTCTTTAGTGAGGAAAGATATTCTTAGGTGTTTCTGGGTCAAAGGAAATGCTGAACCTCAATGGACCCTGTAGTGCCGTTTCCAATGCCAAGGGTGTGCAACCCTCACCCAAATGCAATTCTGGAAATAGTGCAGATGAAGCTATTATAAATTGATGGTTCCAGAGAGATTGAGAATATTTATGACCTAGATGACAGTCTTCTAGGACTTATTTTTTTCTGGTGGTCAGTGATGAGATAGGAGGTGTTCAGAGTAAACTCTGGTGTTGTTATTGATGAAAGTACAGAAAGGCCATTAGGAGCCTCAGGGTGGAAACGTTGGGATAAATTCCATTGCTCCGTGTATTTTCAGGGAATCTTCAAAATTCTGGTGCTACCCACACTTTAGCCACCCCAAGTAGTGACAGAACAGAGGAGTTGGGGTTCTTGTGCAAGATTGCATCAACAGGGTTTTAGACTTTTTGTTAATTTCAGAGAAGTTACCTTCTTGGAGCTTTCTGACCTTGTGGTCTGCATATGCACAGTATGTGTCCAAATTTCTGAATGTTATGACTTGCCAAATGAGTTTCATCCAATGCATGATGTTTCAGCAGGCATGCTGATGATGTTCAGCTAGATCCATCCTCATTCCACTGTCCCAGGCCAGTTCAGGCTTCAGTGTTGTGTGCCAATAACTAAGCACTTGAGAACTCCATGTGACCCTTAGTTTCTCCTGTCCTTTGACAGTAATGTCTCTCTGTTTCAGTAACATTTAGCTCAAATTTTTACTTTTGCCAGAAAACCTAGTGTCTCTCATTCCAGTGTCAGTACCTTCATTCCTCTATTGGCGGGGGGGGGGGGAGTCACATTTGCTCTGAAGCAGGAGCAATAATAACATGTCTGCACCCCATTCAGTGTTACAAAGAGTAGAAACATCTAACCACCTTTATGAAATCTCTTTAGTAAAGAGGACCTCTTTCTAAAGAACTCCTTCATCTTAAACTTGTAGTTGTACCCGATGTGGAGTTTCACTGGTGGTATATTCATATATGAATGTAGGAAAGTTACGTCCAGTTAATTCTGTCTTTCCTATTCCCATCCTCTCTCCCTTCCCTTTGTCTAATCCACCAAACTTCTATTCTTCCCTTTTAGATGGTATTTTTCTATCCCAGGTTAAACTTTGTAGGTGAAAAATCTTGTTGGGCTCTCCTATGAATGGTTGTGTTCCTATGTGTGTGTTTCTTTTCCAGATTTTGAAGTCCTGTGGTATCCTACATAGACAGATAGAAGTGTTTCTTCTTCTTCTCACTGATGTTAATACACATCTATCAGGAGAAAGAGTATGAAAGGGAGAGACAGACACACAACCAAATACTTAGGGAAATACATAGGGAAGTTTTGAGGTAGAAGAGAAAGGGGGAGAGGGAGACATTTTTTTCCTTTTTTTAAATTTGTTTTACATAGGCTTACATGTTAGTGCAATTTGATGCATTGTGCATAGATAGAGGATAACATATCAATTCTCCAGTTGTAGGTTGTATAGAATCACAACATATGCAGTCATACATAAAGTTAGAGTTATTATGACCATCATATTCCACCACCTTTGCTGTCCCTATGTCCCCTCCCCCCTTACACCCCTGTGAACAGAGATACATCATTGTTCCCATGTCCTTCCCCACATTATGGATCAGCGTCCACTTATCAACGAGTACATTCAGCATGTGGTTTTCTGAGATTGGCTTACTTCACTTAGCATGATATTCTCCAAATCCATTCATTTACCTGCAAACGCCATAATTTTATTCTCTCTAATTGCTGAGTAATATTCCATTGTGTATATGTACCACAGTTTCTTTATCCATTTATCTATTGGAGGGCATCTTGGTTGGTTCCACAGTTTAGCTATTGTGAATTGAGCTGCTATAAACATTGAAGTGGCTGCAGTACAGTAGTATGCTATTTTTAAGTCTTCTGGGTATAGACCGAGGAGTGGGATAGCAGGCTCAAATGGTGGTTCCATTCCAAGTTTTCTAATGAATCTCCATACTGCTTTCCAGATTGGTTGTACCAACTTGCAGTTGCACCAGCAAGGAATGAGTGTGCCTTTCTCCCCACAATCGCGCCAACACTTATTGTTGTTTGTATTCTTGATAATTGCCATTCTGACTGGTGTGAGATGAAATCTTAGGGTAGTTTTGATTTGCATTTCTCTGATTGCTAGAGATGTTGAACACTTTTTCATATGTCTGTTGATCGATTGTATATCTTCTGTGAAGTTTGTGTTCAGCTCTTTGGCCCATTTATTGATTGGGTTGTTAGTTTTTTTGGTGTTAAATTTTTTGAGTTCTTTATATATCCTGGAGATTAGAGCTCTATCGAATGTGTGTGTGGCAAAGATTTGTTCACAGAATGTCGGCTCTCTGGTCACTTCATTGATTATTTCTTTTGCTGAGAAGAAGCTTTTAGTTTGAATCCATCTCATTTGTTGATTCTTGATTTTACTTCTTGTGCTATAGGAGTCTTGTTAAGGAAGTATAGTCCTAATCTGACATGATGAAGATTTGGGGCTATTTTTTCTTCTATTAGGCGTTGGGTCTCTGGTCTGATTCCCGGTCCTCGATCCACTTTGAGTTGAATTTTGTGCATGGTGAGAGATCAGGGTTTAGTTTCATTTTGCTGCATATGGATTTCCAGTTTTCCCAGCACCATTTGTTGAAGAGGCTGTCTTTTCTCCAGTGTACGTGTTTGGCTCCTTTGTCTAGTATAAGGTAACACTATGTAAGTGGGTTTGTCTCTGTGTGTTCTATTCTTTACCATTGGTCTACATGTCTATTTTGGTGCCAGTACCATGCCATTTTTGTTACTATAGCTTTGTAGTATAATCTGAGGTCAGGTATTGTGATGCCTCCTGCTTCACTCTTCTTGCTAAGGATTGCTTTGGCTATTCTGGGTCTCTTATCATTCCAAATGAATTTCATGATTGCCTTTTCTAATTCTATAAGGAATGACATTGGGATTTTAATTCAAATTGCATTGAATCTATATATTGCTTTGGGAAGTATGGCCATTTTGACAAAATTGATTCTGCCTATCCAGGAGCATGGGAGATTGTTCCATCGTCTAAGGTCTTCTTCAATTTCTTTCTTCAGTGTCTTGTAGTTTGCATTGTAGAGGTCTTTCACCTCTTTTGTTAAATTGATTCCCAAGTATTTTATTTTTTGGGGGGGCTATTGTGAATGGGATTGTTTTCCTAATTTCTCTTTCAGAGGGTTTATCACTGATGTATAGAAATGCAATTGATTTGTGGGTGTTGATTTTATATAGTGCTACTTTGCTGAATTCATTTATTAGTTCTAAAAGTTTTCTGGTAGAATTTTTTGGATCCTCTAAGTATAGAATCATGTTGTCTGCAAATAATGATAGTTTGAGTTCTTCTTTTCCGATTCGTATCCCTTTAATTTCTTTCATCTGTCTAATTGCTCTGGCTAGTGTTTCAAGGACTATGTTGAATAGCAGTGTTGAGAGAGGGCATCCCTGTCTAGCTCCCATTTTCAGAGGAAATGATTCCAATTTTTCTCCATTTGGGATGATGTTGGCCTTGGGTTTAGCATAGATAGCTTTTACAAAGTTGAGGTATGTTCCTACTATCCCAAGTTTTTCTAGTGTTTTGAGCATAAAAGGGTGTTGTATTTTGTCAAATGCCTTCTCTGCATCAGTTGATAAAATCATATGATTCTTATCTTTAAGTCTATTGATGCGATGTATTACATTAATTTATTTCCGTATGTTGAACCAAGCTAGCATCCCTGGAATGAACCCCACTTGATCATGGTGCACTATTTTTTTGGTATGTTTTTATATGTGATTTGCCAGAATTTTATTGAGAATTTTTGCATCTGTGTTCATTGGGGATATTGGTCTGAATTTTTCTTTCTTTAATGTGTCTCTCTCTGGTTTTGGAATCAGGGTGATACTTGCCTCATAGAATGAGTTTGGAAGGGTGCCCTCCTTTTCTATTTCATGAAATAGTTTGAGGAGAATTGGTATTAGTTCTTCTTTGAAAGTCTTGTAGAACTCAGCTGAGAATCCACCTGGACCTGGGCTTTTCTTGGTTGGAAGGCTCTTGATGGCATCTTCTAATTCCTTGCTTGAAATTGATCTGTTTAAGTTGTGTATGTCCTCTTGGTTCAGTTTGGGTAGGTCATATGCCTCTAGAAATTTGTCGCTGTCTTCAGGGTTTTCTATTTTACTGGACTATAAATTTTCAAAACAGTTTCTAATTATCCTCAGTATTTCAGTAGTGTCTGTTGTGATATTTCCTTTTTCTTCTCGAATTTTAGTAATTTGGATTTTCTCCCTCCTCCTTTTTGTTAGGGTGGCTAAGGGTTTGTCAATTTTGTTTATTTTTTCAAAGAACCAGCTTTTTGTTTTGTCAATTTTTTGAATTGTTTCTTTTGTTTCAATTTCATTGATTTCAGCCCTAATTTTGATTATTTCCTGTCTTCTACTTCTTTGGGTGTTAATTTGTTCTTCCCTTTCTATGGCTTTGAGACAAAGAGTCAATTCATTTATTTGTCGACTTTTACTTCTTCTAATGAATGAGTTTGGTGCTATGAACTTTCTTCTTAGCACTGCCTTCATGGTGTCTCAGAGATTTTGATATGTTGTATCAGAGTTTACATTTACCTCTAAGAATTTTTTTTATCTCTTCCCTGATGTCTTCTATTATCCACGCATCATTCAATAGCATATTATTTAGTTTCCAGGTGGTGGAGTAGTTTATGTTTTTTAATCTGTCATTGATTTGTAATTTTATTCCATTGTGGTCAGATAGGATGCAGGGTAGAATCTCTATTTTTTTGTATTTGCTATGACTGGCTTTGTGACATAACATATGATCTCTTTTGGAAAAGGATCCATGTGCTGCTGAGAAAAAAGTGTATTTGTTCATTGATGGATGAAACACTCTATATATGTCTGTTAAGTCTAAATTATTGATAGTTTCATTGAGATTTATAGTGTCTTTATTAAGTTTTTGTTTGGAAGATCTATCCAATGGTGAGAGAGCTGTGTTAAAGTCTCCAAGTATTATTGTGTTGTGGTCTATTTGATTCTCATATTTGAGAAGCATTTCTCTGATATACATAGAAGCCCCATTATTTGGGGAATAGATATTTATGATTGTTATGTCTTGTTGATGTATGATTCCCTTAAGAAGTATGAGATGATCTTCTTTATCTCTTTTCACCATCTTTGGTTTGAAGTCCACTTTATTTGATATGAGGATGGAAACTCCTGCTTTTTTGCAGGATCCATGTGAGTGATATGTTTTTTCCCACTCTTTCACTTTCAGTCTGTGGAAGTCTTCTCCTGTGAGATGAGTCTTTTGAAGGCAGCATATTGTTGGATCTTTTTTTTTTGATCCAGTCTGCCAGTCTGTGTCTTTTAATTGGTGCATTTAGGCCATTTACTTTCAGGGTTATTATTGAAATATGATTTGTAATTCCGGTCATTGTGGTTTGTTTTTGGTTTTTACCTTGAGTTGTTTTCTCTTTTGAATGATCTTTCCTCTAGTATAAATCCTCTCTCTGTAGATTTTCATTGTTGGTTATCATTTCCTCCTCATGGAATATTTTGCCAAGAATGCTGTGTAGTGCAGGCTTTCTTGCTGTAAATTCTTTTAACTTTTGTTTATCATGGGAGGTTTTTTTTTTTTTTTTTTTTTTTTTTTTTTTTGGTACCAGGGATTGAACTCAGGGGCACTGGACCACTGAGCCACATCCCCAGCACTATTTTGTGTTTTATGTAGAGACAGGGTCTCACTGAGTTGCTTAGTGCCTCGCCATTGCTGAGGCTGGCTTTGAACTCGCGATTCACCTGTCTCAGCCTACCAAAGTGAAGGGATTACAGACGTGCGCCACCACGCCCGGCTCATGGGAGGTTTTTGTTTCATCGTCAAATCTGAAGCTCAGTTTTGCTGAATGTAGGATCATTCTAGGGACAGAAACCTTGAGGCTCGCAATACCAATCTTTGGGGGGAAAGAGAGACAGGCGGTCGGTGCAAATATCCAAAGTGTCATTGAAATCCTTTTGGGAAATTCTGTCGCAAATCATACCATCATACTCAAGGGCCCATTGGGAAGGACAAGAATCTCTGCACTCAGAGAGGATGCGGCACTGCAGGGAAGGTATTTTGGTGACTCCAAAGGGGGACTGAACGCAGTGCTCTCCTTTAGAACAGAGTGACTCTGTGGAATCAGAACCTGTTAGCCTGAACGCTTAGGTTCTGGGCTTGCAATCTCTTCTCTGGGAGAACTTTCAAAGCGCAGTTCGGCCCTCGCCAGAGCAGAAACAGTCCTACATTCAAATTGCTGTAGGGATATAACGCTTCAGGCAAGTAACTCCAAGCTTTTGGGGGAAAGATGGCCAGGGGGCAGGATCAACGGACCAATATTCCATTGAAACCCTATTCAGAACGTTCGTGAGAACTCTTCCTTTGATGGCTCTTTTCTGCTAGGTTCAAGTGGCCCTCTCAAAAGGCTAGCCAGCTTCCCACTGAGAGTGGAGCCAGAGCTGCTCAGGAGACATCCTGGGGATTGCAATGCCAAAGGGAGACTGAAGACAGTGTTCTCCTTGAGAAAAGTGCGACTCCCTGGAGTTTGAAGCGGCTAGCCTGAACCGCTTACGTTCTGGGCTTGCGATCTCTTCTCCGGCAGCCCTTTCGAGGCGCAGTTCAGCTGTTTCCAGCACTGAGAAAGCACTATACTCAAAGTGCTCTAGAGAGAGAACCCCTGAGGCTAGCAACAGGAAACTTTGGGGGACTAAGAAGAAATGGGGAGAGATTCAACTGAACAAAGTTTTATTCAAATCCTTTTGGGAAACCTTGTCAGAAATCTCACCTTGATTGCCACTCCCTGCTGGGTCCAAAAGGCCCCTTAAAATGGCCAGCCAGCTTCACAATGAGAGTGGATCTGGCACTGCAGGGAAGGTATGTTGGTGACTCCAAAGGGGACCTCAACACAGTGTTCTCCTTGAGAGAAGAGTGATTCTCTGGAATCTGAACCCGTTAGCCTGAACTA
>CM053403.1:98893834-98910285 GCA_028644305.1 Xerus rutilus
AGCATAGGCGCCAGGTGCAGCTAATTCAGCAACCATTTGCTTAATTAGCATCTTTCCGGGAATGCAATCAAGAGTAACTCCTGAAACCTGGGTCAATTTTTTAGGAAGTTTGGGAAGAAGGCCTCAGGTCCTGTTATCTCTTCAAGAGCTTTGCCATTCTACAGATGGAATATGCCTTATATTTTCCTTATGACTCAACTTATCTATTTGCATTCACTCTCTTTCTCAATCTGACTTAAAATATATGTACTGTCAATCTGGACAATTCTGAGTTTATTTTAGAAAAAATACAATTTTTAATGACTCTCATTTTACCCATGTCTGTGTGGGATTCTCTCTATTCATGGATAATTTTTAAGGTAGTCTCAGAATTACATTCTCATGAATATTCTTAACTGACTAAACTCAGTTGAATTCTCTCACACTCAACCAATTTCTCAAAAAAATCAGATAAAAATTTTACCTATATTCGTCCTTTTGCTAAATTCTCTTAATACCCGGACATCTAATATGAGTTTTTAATTCTAGTTCCCTTTCTATTTTACAGAAATACATCTGGTCCCAAGAAGTAAAAGTGTAATCCCTTTTTACATGTCCTCTGGTCTCTTTGTTCTTTGGTTTACTTCCTCTAATCTCCTATTTCTTCTTATGTGAAAGTGCGAAGTTTATGGTTCATGACATGATCCATTGGCCTCTAGCTGATAGAGCATAAGTGCCAGGTGCAGCTAATTGAGCCTCCAGCTACTTAATTAGCATCTTTCCCAGAAGACAATCAAGAGTAACTCGTGACACCTGGGTCAGTTTTTTAGAAAGTTTGGGAAGTAGGTCTCTATCGTCGCCCGCCGGCAGGAGACAATAACCATGCCGTTGTTCTCAGAAAGCAATCTTTATTCTTGTTGAGCACTCTTATTGCCTTTCTGGTTCTCTTTTGTTCTCCCCTCTCTTCCCCCCAGCCTCCCTCTATATACTTTTTCATACAACAGAAAGTATTACTGAGCAGAGTTACAACCAATTAGCAGAAATAACATTATCAAACACGAGGAAAATACATAAACAGAATACAGGCGTGTATTAGAGCAGGCATAGCCCACGAGCCAAGCATGCACAGTGACGTTACCATCAGCCAATGCTGTGCACTTCCTTATGTTGTCCACCTGTTTACTGCAAGTTTCTGGCATACAGCCAGGTTGCCATCTTGAAAGGACAGGGCAGCTCCCGGGCCCAGGGAGCCTGCCTCCAACATATCTCAGGTCCCCTGTACATTTCAAGAACTTTGCCATTCCACAGATGGAATTTTTTAAGTTTTACTTGTGACGCACCTGATCTATTTGAATTCATTCTCTTTCACCATCTGTCTTATATTATATAGCCTGTCAATTTGGTAAATTCTGAGTTCATTTTCGAAAAAGTACAATTTTCAATGACTCTCATTTTATGCATGTCTGTGTGGGATTCTCTCTATTCATGGATAATTTTTAAGGTAGTCTCAGAATTACATTCTCATGAATATTCTTAATGGACCAAATTCAGTTGAATTCTCTCCGACTCAACCAATTTCTTGATAAAATCATGTAAAAATTTTACCTATATTCATCCTTTTGCTAAATTCTCTTAATACCCAGATTTCAAATATGAGTTTTTAATTCTAGTTCCCTTTCTATTTTATAAAAATACATTTGATCCCAAGAAGTAAAAGTGTAATCTTTTCTTACATGTCCTCTGGTCTCTTTGTACTTTGGTTTCCTTCCTCTAATCTCCTATTTCTACTTATTTCAAAGGGCCAAGTTTATGCTTCATGACATAATCCATTGGCCTCCAGCTGATAGAGCATTGGAAACAGGTGCAGCTAATTGAGCATCCAGGTGGTTAACTAGCATCTTTCCGGGAAGGCAATCAAGAGTAACTCGTGACACCTGGGTCACTTTTTAGGAAGTTTGGGAAGACGGCCTCAGGTCCCGTGAATATTTCAAGAGCCTTGCCATGCTACAGATCGAATTTGCCTTATGTTTTACTTCTCACTCAACTTATCCTTTTGCATTCACTCTCTTTCTCCATCTGACTTAAATTATATAGACTGTCAATCTGGTAAATTCTGAGTTTATTTTAGAAAAACTACAATTTCAGTGACTGTCATTTTACCCATGTCTGTGTGGGATTCTCTCTATTCATGGATAGTCTCATAATTACATTCTCATGAATATTCTTAACTGACCAAACTCAGTTGAATTCTCTAACACTCAACCAATTTCTCGATAAAATCTGATTAAAATTATACCTATATTCATCCTTTTGATAAATTCTCTTAATATTTGGACCTGTAATATGACCTTTTAATTCTAGTTCCCTATCTATTTTATAGAAATACATCTGGTCCCATGAAGTAAAAGTGTAATCCCTTTTTACATGTCCTCTGGTCTCTTTGTTCTTTGGTTTACTTCCTCTAATCTCCTATTTCTACTTATGCGAAAGGGCCAAGTTTATGCTTCATGACATGATCCATTGGCCTCCAGCTGATAGAGCATAGGTGCCATGTGCAGCTACTTGATCATCCCTGTGCTTAATTAGCATCTTTCCAGGAAAGCAATCAAGAGTAACATGTGACACCTGGGTCAGTTTTGTAGGAAGTTTTAGAAGAAGGCCCCAGGTTTCATGAATATTTCAGGAGGTTTGCCATTATACAGATCGAATTTGCCTTATGTTTTACTTATGACTCAACTTATCTATTTGCATTCACTCTTTTTCTCCATCTCTCTTAAATTATATATACTGTCATTCTGGTAAATTCTGAATTTATTTCAGAAAAAATACAATTTTCAATGTCTCTCATTTTACTCATGTCTGTGTGGGATTCTCTCTATTCATGGATAATTTTTAAGGTAGTCTCAGAATTACATACTCATGAATATTCTTAACTGTCCAAACTCAGTTTAATTCTCTCACACACAAGTTATTTCTTGATAAAATGTGATAAATATTTTACCTATATTTGTACTTTTGCTAAATTCTCTTAATACCCGGACCTCTAATATGACTTTTTAATTCTAATACTCTTCCTGTTTTATATAATTACAACTGATCCCAAGAAGTAAAAGTGTGATCTATTGTTACATTTCCTAAGGTCTCTTTGTTCTTTGGTTTACTTCCTCTAATCTCCTGTTTCCCCTTATGTGAAAGGGCCAAGTTTAGGCTTCATGACAGGATCCATTGGCTTCCCGATGATAGAGCATGTTGGAGGCAGGCTGCCTGGGCCCGGGAGCTGCCCTACCCTTTCAAGATGGCAACCTGGCTGTATGCCAACAACTTGCAGTAAACAGGTGGACAACTTAAAGAAGTGCACAGCATTGGCTGGTGGTAATGTCACTGTGCATGCTTGGCTCGCGGGCTATGCCTGCTCTAATACACGCCTGTATTCTGCTCATGCATTCTGCTCGTGCTTGATAATGCTATTCCTGCTAATTGGTTGTAACTCTGCTCGGTAATACTTCCTGCTGTATGAAAAAGTATATAGAGGGAGGTTGGGGGGAAGAGAGGGGGAGGAGAACAATAGAGAACCAGGAAGGCAGTAAGAGCGCTCAAGAAGAATAAAGATTGCTTTCTGAGAACAACGGCGTGATTATTGTCTCCTGCCGGCGGGTGACGATAAGAGCATAGGCGCCAAGTGCAGCTAATTGAGCATCCAGGTGCATAATTAGCATCTTTTTAGGAAAGTCAATCAAGAATTACTCGTGAAACCTGGGTCCGTTTTTTAAAAAGTGTAGGAAGAAGGCCTCAGGTTTCTGGAATATTTCAAGAGCTTTGCAATACTACAGACAGAATTTGCCTTAGGTGTTACTTCTCACTCAGCATATCCTTTTCCATTCACTCTCTTTCCCAATCTGACTTAAATTATATAGATTGTCAATCTGGTAAATTCTGAGTTTATTTCAGAAAAAATACAATTTTCAATGACTCTCATTTTACCCATGTCTCTGTCAGATTCTCTCTATTCATGGATAATTTTTAAGGTAGTCTCAGAATTACATTCTCATGAATATTCTTAACTGTCCAAACACAATTTAATTCTCTCACACTCAACCAATATCTGGATAAAATCAGATAAAAATCCTACCTATATTCATACTTTTGCTAAATTATCTTAATTCCCGAACCTCTAATATGACTTTTTAATTCTAGTACTCTTCCTGTTTATATCAATACATCTGGTCCCAAGGGGTAAAAGTGTAATCTCTTGTTACATGTCCTATGGTCTCTTTGGTTTACGTCCTCTAATCTCCTATTTTCCTTATGTGAAAGAACCAAGTTTATGCTTCTTGATATGATCCATTGGCCTCCAGCTGATAGAGCATAGGCGCCAGGTGCAGCTAATTGTGCATCGAGGTACTTCATTAGCATCTTTCGGGGAAGGTACACAAGAGTAAATCCTGACACCTGGGTCACTTTTTTTGCATATTTTGGAAGAAGGCCTCAGGTCCAGTGAATATTTCAAGAGCTTTTTCATTCTACAGATAAAATTTGCCTTTTGTTTTACTTATTATTCAACTTATTTATTTCCATTCAGTCTCTTTCTCTATCTGTCTTATATTATATATACTGTCAATCTGGTAAATTCTGACTTTATTTTAGAAAAAATACAATTTTCAATGACTCTCATTTTACCCATGTCTGTGTGGGATTATCTATATTCATGGATAATTTTTAAGGTAGTCTTAGATTTACATTTTCATGAATATTCCTAACTGACCAAACTCAGTTGAATTCTCTCACACTCAACCAATTTCTCAAAAAAATCAGATAAAAATTTTACCTATATTCGTCCTTTTGCTAAATTCTATTAATACCCGGACCTCCAATATGAGTTTTTAATTCTAGTACTCTTCCTATTTTATATAAATTCATCTGGTCCCAAGAAGTAAAGTGTAATCTATTGTTACATGTCCTATGGTCTCTTTGTTCTTTGGTTTACTTCCTCTAATCTCCTATTTCTCCTTATGTGAAAGGGCCAAGTTTATGCTTCATGACATGATCCATTGGCCTCCAGCTGATAGACCATAGGCGCCAGGTGCAGCTAATTGAGCATCCAGGTGCCTAATTAGAGTTTTTCAGAAAAGGCAATCAAGAGTAACTCGTGACACCTGGGTCAGTTTTTTAGAAAGTTTTGGAAGAGGGCTCATGTCCCGTGAATATTTCAAGAGCTTTGCCATGATATAGACAGAATTTGCCTTACGTTTTACTTCTCACTCAACTTATCCTTTTGCATTCACTGTCTTTCTCAATCTGACTTAAATTATATAGACTGTCAATCTGGTAAATTCTGAGTTTATTTTAGAAAAAATAAAATTTTCAATGACTCTCATTTTATCCATGCCTGTGTGGGATTCTGTCTTCATGGATAGTCTCAGAATTACATTCTCATGAATATTCTTAACTCTCCAAACTCAGTTGAAATCTCACACACTCAATCTATTTCTGGATAAAATTAGATAAAAATTTTACCTGTATTCGTCCTTCTGCTAAATTCTCTTAATACTCGGACCTCTAATATGTGTTTTTCATTCTAGTTCCCTTTCTATTTTACAGAAATACATCTGGTCCCAAGAAGTAAAAGTGTAATCCCTTTTTACATGTCCTCTGGTCTCTTTGTTCTTTGGTTTACTTCCTCTAATCTCCTATTTCTCCTTATGTTAAAGGGCCAAGTTTATGGTTCATGACATGATCCATTGGCCTCTAGATGATAGAGCATAAGTGCCAGATGCAGCTAATTAAGCCTCCAGGTACTTAATTAGCATCTTTCCCGGAAGGCAATCAAGAGTATCTCGTGACACCTGGGTCAGTTTTTTAGAAAATTTGGGAAGTAGGGCTCAGGTCCCCTGAATATTTCAAGAACTTTGCCATTCTACAGATCGAATTTGCCTTAAGTTTTAGTTGTGAAGCACCTTATCTATTTGCATTAATTCTCTTTCACCATCTGTCTTATATTATATAGACTGTCAATTTGGTAAATTCTGAGTTCATTTTAGAAAAAATACAATTTTCAATGACTCTCATTTTACCCATGTCTGTGTGGGATTCTCTTTATTCATGGATAATTTTTAAGGTAATCTCAGATTTACATTCTCATGAATATTCTTAACTGTCCAAACTCAGTTGAATTCTCTCACACTCAACCAATTTCTGGATAAAATCAGATAAAAATTTTACCTATGTTTGTCCTTTTGCTAAATTCTCTTTATACCCGGACTTCTAATATGAGTTCTTAATTCTAGTTCCCTTTCTATTTTATAGAAATACCTCTGCTTTCAATAAGTAAATGTGTAATCCCTTTTTACATGTCCTATGGTGTCTTTGTTCTTTGGTTTACTTCCTCTAATCTCCTATTTCTCCGTATGTGAAACGGCCTAGTTTATGCTTCATGACAGGATACATTGACCTCTAGCTGATACAGCATAGGTGCCAGGTGCAGCTAATTCAGCATCCAGGTGCTTCATTAGCATCTTTCTGGAAAGGCAATCAAGAGTAAGTCGTGACACCTGGGTCAGTTTTTTAGGAAGTTTGGGAAGAAGGCCTCAGATTTCTTGAATATTTCAAGAGTTTTGCCATGCTACAGACAGAATTTGCCTTATGTTTTACTTGTCACTCAACTTATCCTTTTGCATTCACTCTCTTTCTCCATCTGACTGAAATTATATAGACTGTCATTCTGGTAAATTCGGAGTTTATTTTATAAAGAATACAATTTTCAATGACTCACATTTTACCCATGTCTGTGTGGGATACTCTCTTTTCATGGATAATTTTTAAGGTAGTCTAAGAATTACATTCTCATGAATATTCTTAACTGACCAAACTCAGCTGATTTCTCTCACACTCAACCTATATCTGGATAAAATCAGATAAAAATTTTACCTATATTCGTCCTTTTGCTAAATTCTCTTAATACCCGGACCTGTAATATGAGTTTTTAATTCTAGTTCCCTTTCTATTTTATAGAAAGACATTTGGTCCCAAGAAGTAAAAGTGTAATCTATTGTTACATGTCCTATGGTCTCTTTGTTCTTTGTTTTACTTCCTCTAATCTCCTATTTCTCCTTATATGAAAGAACTAAGTTTATACTTCATGAAAGGATGAATTGGCCTCTAGCTGATAGCGCATAGGCGCCAGGTGCAGCTAATTGAGCATCCAGGTGCTTAATTAGCATCTTTCTAGGAAAGAAATCAAGAGTAACACGTGACACCTGGGTCAGTTTTTTAGGAAGTTTGGGAAGAAGTCCTCAGGTTTCGAGAATATTTCAGAAGATTTTCCATGCAACAGACAGAATTTGCCTTATATTTTACTTCTTACTCAACTTCTCCTTTTGCATTCACTCTTTTCCTCAATCTGACTTACATTATATAGAGTGTCAATCTGGTAAATTCTCAGTTTATTTTAGAAAAAATACAATTTTCAATGACTCGTATTTTTCCCATGTCTGTGTGGGATTATCAATATTCATGGATAACTTTTAAGGTAGTCTCAGACTTACATTCTCATGAATATTCTTAACTGAACAACTCATTTGAATTCTCTCACACTCAACCTATTTCTCGATAAAATCACATAAATATTTTACCTATATTTGTCCTTTTGCTAAATTCTCTTAATACCTGGACCTCTAATATGAGTTTTTAATTCTAGTTCCCTTTCTATTTTTTAGAAATACATCTGGTCCCAAGAAGTAAAAGTGTAATCCCTTCTTACATGTCCTATGGTCTCTTTGTTCTTTGGTTTATTTCCTCTAATCTCCTATTTCTCCTTATGTGAATGGGCCAAGTTTATGCTTCATGACATGATCCATTGGCCTCCAGCTGATAGACGATAGGCGCCAGGTGCAGCTAATTGAGCATCCAGGTGCTTAATTAGCGTTTCTCAGAAAAGGCAATCAAGAGTAACTCATGACACCTGGGTCAGTTTTTTAGAAAGTTTTGGAAAAGGGCTCAGGTTTCGTGAATATTTCAAGAGCTTTGCCATGATACAGACAGAATTTGCCTTATGTTTTACTTCTCACTCAACTTATCATTTTGCATTCACTGTCTTTCTCAATCTGACTTAAATTATATAGACTGTCAATCTGGTAAATTCTGAGTTTCTTTTAGAAAAAATAAAATTTTCAATCACTCTCATTTTACCCATGCCTGTGTGGGATTCTCTCTATTCATGGATAGTCTCAGAATTACATTCTCATGCATATTCTTAACTGTCCAAACTCAGTTGAATTCTCTCACACTCAACCGATTTCTGGATAAAATCAGATAAAAATGTTACCTGTATTCGTCTTTCTGCTAAATTCTCTTAATATTCCGACTTCTAATATGAGTTTTTTATTCTATTTCCCTTTCTATTTTACAGAAATACATCTGGTCCCAAGAAGTAAAAGTGTAATCCCTTTTTATATGTCCTCTGGTCTCTTTGTTCTTTGCTTTCCTTCCTCTAATCTCCTATTTCTCCTCATGTGAAAGGGCCACGTTTATGCCTCATGACATGATCCATTTTGTTCCAGCTGATAGAGCATCGGCGCCAGATGCAGCTAATTGAGCATGCAGGTGCTTAGTTAGCAGCTTCCAGGGAAGGCAATCAATAGTAACTCATGACACCTGGGTCAGTTTTTTAGCAAGTTTGTTAAGAAGGCCTCAGGTCCTGTGATCTCTTCAAGAGGTTTGCCATTCTACAGATCTAATTTACTTATGTTTTACTTATGACTCAACTTATCTATTTGCATTCTCTCTCTTTCTCAATCTGACTCATATTATATATACTAAAATTCTGGTAAATTCTGAGTTTGTTTTAGAAAAAATACAATTTTCCATGACTCTCATTTTACCCATGTCTGTGTGGGATTCCTCTATTTATGGATAATTTTTAAAGTAGTCTCCAAATTACATTCTCATGAATATTCTGTTTTTTTTTTTTTGTTTTTTTTTTTTTGGTACCAGGGATTGAACTCAGGGGCACTCGACCACTGAGCCACATCCCTAGCCCCATTTTGTGTTTTATGTAGAGACAGGGTCTCATTGAGTTGCTTAGCGCCTCGCCGTTGCTGAGGCTGGCTTTGAACTCGCGATTCTCCTGTCTCAGCCTCCCTAAGTGCTGGGATTACAAGCGTGAGCCACCGCGCCCGGCTCTCATGAATATTCTTAACTGTCCATACTCAGTTTAATTTTCTGACACTCAACCTATTTCTGGATAAATTTACATAAAAATTTTACCTATATTCGTCCTTTTGCTAAATACTCTTAATACCCAATCCTCTGATATGAATTTTTAATACTAGTTCCCTTTCTATTTTGTAGAAATACATCTGGTCCCAAGAAGTAAAAGTGTAATCCTTTTTTACATGTCCTATGGCCTTTTTGTTCTTTGGTTTACTTCCTCTAATCTCCTATTTCTCCTTATTTCAAAGGGCCAAGTTTATGCTTCATGACATGATCCATTGGCCTCCAGCTGATAGAGCATATGGGCCAGGTGCAGCCAATTGAGCATCCAGGTGCTTAATTAGCATCTTTCCGAAAAGGCAATCAAGAGTAAGTCCTGACACCTGGGTCAGTTTTTTAGGAAGTTTGGGAAGAAACCCTCAGGTTTCGTCAACATTTCAAGTGATTTGCCATGCTACAGACAGAATTTGCCTTATGTTTGAATTCTCACTCAACTTATCCTTTTGCATTCACTCTATTTCTCAATCTGACTTAAATTATATAGACTGTCAATCTGGTAAATTCTGAGTTTATTTTAGAAAAAATACAATTTTCAATGCCTCTCATTTTACCCATGTCTGTGTTAGATTCTCTCTATTCATGGATAGTCTCAGAATTACATTCTCATGAATATTCTTAACTGACCAAACTCAGTTAAATTCTCTCACACTCAACCAATTTCTCGATAAAATCAGATAAAAATTTTACCTATGTTCGTCCTTTTCCTAAATTCTCTTAATACCCTGACCTCTAATATGAGTTCTTAATTCAAGTTTCCTTTCTATTTTATAGAAATACATCTGCTTTCAAGAAATTAAAGTATAATCCCTTTTTACATGTTCTATGGTCTCTTTGTTCTTTTGTTTACTTCATCTAATCTCCTATTTCTCCTTATGTGAAAGGGCCAAGTTTATGCTTCACGACATGATCCATTGGCCTCCAGCTGAGAGAGCATATGCGCCAGATGCAGCTAAATGAGCATCCAGGTGCTTAATTAACATCTTTCCGGGAAGGCAATCAAGACTAACTCATGACACCTGGGTTAGTTTTTTAGGAAGTTTTGGGAAAAGGCCTCAGGTCACCTGAACATTTCAAGAGCTTTGCCATGCCACAGACAGAATTTGCCTTTGGTTTTACTTCTGACTCAACTTATCTATTTGCTTTCACTCTCTTTCTCCATCTGACTTAAATTATATAGACAATTTGGTAAATTCTGAGTTTATTTTAGAAAAAGAAATTTTTTCAATGACTCTCATTTTACTCATGCCTGTGTGGAATTCTCTCTATTCCTGGATAATTTTAAGGTGTCTCAGAATTACATTCTCATGAATATTTTTAACTGTCCAAACTCAGTTGAATTCTCTCACACTCAACCTATTTCTGGATAAAATCTGACAAATATTTTTCCTATATTCATACTTTTCCTAAATTTTCTTAATACCCAGACCTATAATATGACTTTTTATTCTAGTTCTCTTTTTATTTTATAGAAATACATCTGGTCCCAAGAAGTAAAGCTGTTATCTTTTTTTACATCTCCTATGGTCTCTTTGTTCTTTGGTTTACTTCCTCTAATCTCCTATTTCTCCTTATTTGAAAGGGCCAAGTTTATGCTTCATGACATGATGCATTGGCCTCCACCTGATAAAGCATTGACATCAGGTGCAGCTAATTGATCATCCAGGTGCTTAATTAACATCTCTCCGGGAATGCAATCAAGAGTAACTCTTGACACCTGGGTCAGTTTTTTAGGAAGTTTTGGAAGAAGGCCTCAGGTCACGTGAACATTTCAGGAGCTTTGCCATGCTACAGACAAAATTTGCCTTAGGTTTTAATTCTGACTCAACTTATCTATTTACATTCACTCTCTTTCTCAATCTGAATTAAATTATATATACTGTAAATCTGGTAATTCTGAGCTTATTTTTTAAAAAAAACAATTTTCAATGACTCTCATTTTATTCATGCCTGTTTGAGACTCTCTCTATTCATGGGTAATTTTCAAGGTAGTTTCAGAATTACATTCTCATGAATATTCTTAACTGTCCAAACTCAGTTTAATTCTCTCACACTCAACCTACTTCTGGATAAAATCTGACAACAATTTTACCTATATTTGTACGTTTCCTAAATTATCTGAATACCCAAAACTCTAATATGATTTTTAATTCCAGATCTCTATTTTATAGAAATACATCTGGTCCCAAGAAGTAAAAGTATATTCCCTTTTTACATGTGCTATGGTCTCTTTGTTCTGTGGTTTACTTCCTCTAATCTCCTATTTCTCCTTATGTGAAAGGGCCAAGTTTATGCTTCATGACATGATCCATTGGCCTCAAGTTGATAAAGCATTGGCGCCAGGAGCATCTAATTGAGCATCCAGGTGCTTAACTAGCATCTTTCCGGGAAGGGAATCAAGAGTAACTCGTGACAACTGGGTCAGTTTTTAGGAAGTTTTGGAAGAAGGCCTCAGGTCTCGTGAACATTTCAAGAGCTTTGCCATGCTACAAACAGAATTGGCCATATGTTTTACTTCTGACTCAACTTATCTATTTGCTTTCACTCTCTTTCTCAATCTGACTTAAAATGTATACTGTGAATCTGGTAAATTCTGAGTTTATTTTAGAAAAAATATAATTTTCAATGACTCTCATTTTACTCATGCCTGTGTGGGATTCTCTCTATTCATTGATAATATTTAAGGTAGTCTCAGACTTACATAATCACGAATATTCTTAACTGTTTAATCGCAGTATAATTCTCTAATTCTAAACCTATTTCTGGATTAAATCTGATAAAAATTTTACCCATATTCGTACTTTTGCTAAATTCTCTTTATACCCAGGCCACTAATATGACTTTTTAATTCTAGTTCTATTGCTTTTTTATAGAAATATATCTGGTCTCAAGAAGTAAAAGTGTAATCCCTTTTTACATGTCGTATAATCTCTTTGATCTTTTGTTTACTTCATCTAATCTTTTATTTCTCCTTATGTGAAAGGGCAAAGGTTATGCTTCATAACATGATTCATTGGCCTCCAGCTGATAGAGCATAGGCGCCAGGTGCAGCTAATTGAGCATCCATGTGCTTAATTAACATCTTTCCAAAAAGGCAATCAAGAGTAACTCGTTACAAATGGAAGAGTTTTTTAAGAAGTTTTGGAAGAAGGCCTCAGGTCATGTGAACATTTCAAGAGCTTTGCCATGCTACAGACAGAATTTGCCTTATGTTTCACTTCTGACTCAATTTATCTATTTGCTTTCACTCTCTTTCTCCTTCTGGCGTTAATTATATATACAGTAAATCTTGTAAATTCTGAGTTTATTTTTAAAAAAATACAATTTTCAATGAATGTCATTTTAATTATGCCTGTTTGAGATTCTCTCTATTCATGGATAATTTTTAAGGTAGGCTCAGAATTACATTCTCATGAATATTCTTAACTGTCCAAACTCAGTTCAATTCTCTCACATTCAAACTATTTCTGGATAAAATCTGATAACAATTTTACCTATATTCGTCCTTTTGCTAAATCTCTTAATATCCAAACCTCTAATATTACTTTTTAATTCTAGTTCTCTTTCTATTTTATAGACATACATCTGGTCCCAAGAAGTAAATGTGTAATCCCCTTTTACATGTCCTATGGTCTCTTTGTTCTTTGGTTTACTTCCTCTAATCTCCTATTTTTCCTCATGTGAAAGGGCCAAGTTTATGCTTCATGAGATGATACAGTGACCTCTAGCTGATAGAGCATAGGCCCCACGTGCAGCTAATTGAGCATCCAGGTGCTTAATTAACATCTTTCCAGGAAGGCAATCAAGAGTAACTCGTGACACCTGTGTCAGTTTTTTAGAAAGTTTGGGAATAAGGCCTCAGGTCCCGTGAATATTTCAAGAGCTTTGCCATGCTACAGACAGAATTTGCCTTATGTTTCACTTCTGACTCAACTTGTCTATTTGCTTTCACTCTCTTTCTCCATCTGACATAAAATAGATACTGTGAGTCTGGTAAATTGTGAGTTTATTTTAGAAAAAATACATTTTTCAATGACTCTCACTTTACTCCTGCCTGTGTGGGATTCTTTCTCTTCATGGACACTTTTTAAGGTACCCTCAGAATTACATTCTCATGAATATTCTTAACTGTCCAAACTCAGTTTAATTCTCTCAAACTCAACCAATTTCTGAATAAAATCTGATAAAAAATTTTTCCTATATTCGTTCTTTTGCTAAATTCTCTTAATACCCGGACCTCTAATATGAGTTTTTAATTCTAGTTCTCTTTTTATTTTATAGAAACACATCTGGTCCCAAGAAGTAAAAGTACAATCCCCTTTTCCATGCCCTATGGTCTCTTTGTTCTTTGGTTTACTTCATCTAATCTCCTAATTCTCCTTATGTGAAAGGGTCAAGTTTATGCTTCATGACATGATCCATTGGCCTCCAGCTGATAGAGCATAGGCGCCAGGTGCAGCCAATTGAGCATCCAGGTGCTTAATGGACATCTTTCTGGGAAGGCAATCATGAGTAACTCTTGGCACCTGGGTCAGTTTTTTAGGAAACTTTGGAAGAAGACATCAGGTCACGTGAACATTTCAAGAGCTTTGCCATGCTACAGACAGAATTTGCCTTATGTTTTTCTTCTGACTCAACTTATCTATTTGCATTCACTTTCTTTCTCCCTCTAATTAAAGTATATACTGTATATCTGGTAAATTCTGGGTTTATTTTAGAAAAAATTCTTTTTTCAATGACTCTCATTTTTCTCATGCCTGTGTGGGATTCTATCTATTCATGGATAATTTTTAAGGTATTCTCAGAATTACATTCTCATGAATGTTCCTAACTTTCCAAACTCAGTTGAATTCTCTCACACTATACCTATTTCTGTATAAAATCTGATAAAAATGTTTCCTATATTCTTACTTTTCCTAAATTCTCTTTATACCCGGACCTTTAATATCACTTTTTAATTCTAGTTCTCTTTCTATTTTATAGAAATACATCTTGTCCCCTGAGGGAAAGTGTAATCCCCTTTTGCATGTCCTTTGATCTCTTTGTTCTTTGGTTTACTTCATCAAATCTCCTATTTCTCCTTATGTGAAAGGGCCACGTTTATGCTTTATGACATGATCCATTGGCCTCTAGCTGATAGAGCATAGGCGCCAGGTGCAGCTAATTGAGCATCCAGGTGCTTAATTAACACATTATCGGGAAGGCAATCATGAGTAACTCGTGGCACCTGGGTCAGTTTTTTAGGAAGGTTTGGAAGAAAGCATCAGGTCACGTGAACATTTCAAGAGCTTTGCCATGCTACAGACAGAATTATCTTATGTTTTACTTCTGACTCAACTTATCTATTTGCATTATCTTTCTCAATCTGTATTAAAATATATACTGTAAATCTGGTAAATTCTGAATTTATTTTAGACAAAATACATTTTTGAATGGCTCTCAATTTACTCATGCCTGTGTGGGATTCTATCTATTCATGGATAATTTTTAAGGTATTCTCAGAATTACATTCTCATGAATATTCATAACTCTCCAAACTCAGTTGAGTTTTTTCACACTCAACCTATTTTTGTATAAAATCTCATAACAATTTTACCTATATTCGTACTTTTGCTATATTGCCTTTATACTCGGACCTCTAATATGACTTTTTAATTCTACTTCTCTTTCTATTTTATAGAAATACATCTGGTCCCAATGAGTAAAATTGTAATCTTTTTTTACATATCCTATGGTCTTTTTGTTCTTTGGTTTTTTTCTTCTAATTTCCTATTTCTTTTTATGTGAACGGGCCTAGTTTATGCTTTATGAGATGATCCATGGGCCTCCAGCTGATAGAGCATAGGCGCTAGGTTCAGCTAATTGAGCATCCAGGTGCTTAATTAAAATTTTAATGGGAAGGCAATCATGAGTAACTCGTGGCACCTGGGTCAGTTTTTAGGAAGGTTTGGAAGAAGGCCTCAGGTCACATGAAAATTTCAAGAGCTTTGCCATTCTACAGACAATTTGCCTTATGTATTACTTCTGACTCAACTTATCTATTTGTATTCACTCTCTTTCTCAATCTGATTAAAATATATACTTTAAATCTGGTAAATTCTGTGTTAATTATAGACAAAATATATTTTTCATTGACTCCTTTTACTCATGCCTGTGTGGGATTCTATCTATTCATGGATAATTTTTAAGGTATTCTCAGAATTACACTCTCATGGATATTCATAACTGTCCAAACTCAGTTGATTTCTCTCACACTCAACCTATTTCTGTATAAAATCTGGTAAACAAACATGGCTGCTTCATTGTTTGGTGCATAGATATTTAATATTGTTATGTCTTGTTGATGTATGATTCCGTTGAGAAGTATGAAATGACCTTCTTTATCCCTTTTCACTAACTTTGGTTTGAAGTCTGCTTTATCTGAAATGAGGATGGAAACTCCTGCTTGTTTATGTAGTCCATGTGAGTGATAATTTTTTTTACATTCTTTCACCTTCAATCTGTGAGTGACTCTTTCTATGAGATGAGTCTCTTGGAGGCAGCATATTGTTGGGTCTTTTTTTTTAATCCAATCTGCCAATCTGTGTTTTTTAATTGCTGAGTTTAGGCCATTGGCATTCAATGATATTATGGAGACATTGTTTGTATTTCCAGACATTTTGGCTTATTCTTAGTTTTTAACTTGACTGGGTTTCTCCTTTGATTTGCTTTTAATGTAGCTCTTCCCTCTGCACGTTTTCATTATTGTTTTTTATTTCCTCCTCATGGAATATTTTGCCAAGAATGTTCTGTAGTGCCGGTTTTCTTGCTGTGAATTCTTTTAATTTTTGTTTATCTTGGAAGATTTTTATTTCATCTTCAAATCTAAAACTTAATTTTACTGGATATAAGATTCTTGGTTAGCATCCACTGTCTTTTAGCACTTGGTATATGCTTTGCCATGATCTTCTTGCTCTCAGGGTCTGGGTTGAGAAGTCTGTAGTGATCCTAATTGGCTTCCCCCTATATGTAATTTGATTCCTTTCTCTTGTGGCTTTTAAGATTCTCTTCTTGTTCTGAATGTTAGGCATTTTCATTATGATGTGCCTTGGTGTAGGTCTGTTGTGATTTTGAACATTTGGTGTCCTGTAAGCCTCTTGAATTTGATTCTCCAATCCATTCTTCATATTTGGAAAGTTTTCTGATATTATTTCATTGAATAGGTTGTT
>CM053403.1:98910785-98927330 GCA_028644305.1 Xerus rutilus
CTGTGTATCTCTTTATCGAAATGATCTTTTACTTCCTGTATTTGCCTATGAATCTCTTTATCAAAGTGATCTATTGCTGCCTGGGTTTGCTCTCTTATATCATTCTTTAAGTCACCGACCATTTTAATTATGTACATCCTGAATTCCTTTTCTGTCATTCCTCCTGCTGTACAGCCCATGGATTCTAGGAGTGTAGTATCTTGGTTTGTTTGAGTCACTTTCTTCCCTTGTTTTCTCATGATGTTTGTGTGTCTTTCCTTCTAGCTCTGCTGATCCAAGGTGTTACAGTTTTAACTCCTATATGGTTATAGTTTCCCTGCAGTGTTTTTTACCTCTCTTCCAGTAGGTGGTGTTGTCCGTTGTTTGCTTGACTTTCCCGGCTGGTATCCTTGGTACTGGTCCCAGGCCAAGGTGAAACTCTGGGCCGCTGGTGGAGTCGCTGTTCCACCGTAGCCAAGGATTGCTCCCAGGTGTTCACCTGTGGCCCCTGGTGTGTAAGAAGTTCCGCTGTGTTAAAAGGTGGTCCACAAAGAACAATAGCTGGGGTTCCGCTGAGGAGACAGTCAGTCCACAGTAGCAACTTCTAGCGGTCTCTCACGGTTGGGTGGGCACTGGGGCCAGGCACACTGTGCGGAAGCAGGCCCGGCACACCTGGGGTAAACACCAGGCTGGAGCCCTGGGCCAGATCCCCCACCACAACTGCACTTCACTGGTCGGCGCCGAAGTCACGCCTCCTGGCTACCGCTGCCTCCCGGTGGCCCTGCGCTCACACACGCGAGTGAGACTCTTTCGTGGGGATGGTAAGCCGCAGAAAGCTGCCAAAAAACTGGTTTGAAGCTGGCGCCCCACTACTTCCAGTCTCAGTCTCGGAGAGTCGGAGCCCTGTGCCAAGGCCCCCGGCTGCAACTGCTTTCTGCCGGCAGGCGCTGAAGCCACGCCTCCCCGCTACTGCTATCTCCCAGTGGCCCTGCGCTCACACATGCGAACGAGACTCTTGCGTCGGGTGGCAAGCCACAGAAAGCTGCCAAGAAAATGGTTAGAAAATGGCACCCTGCTACTTCCAGTCTCAGTCTCGGAGAGCCGGAGCCCTGGGCTGAGGCCCGGGCTGCAACTGCGTTTCTCGGGCCAGCGCTGAAGCCACGCCTCCTGGCTACCGCTGCCTCCCAGTGATCCTGTACTCACACACACATGAGCAAAATTCCTACGTGGGATGTTGAGCCGTAGAATGATGCCAGGAAGCTGGGTGGAAAACAGCACCTCCACCACTTCCAGCCTTGGTGCTTGAGAGCCTAGCGCAGAGTGGACAGTCTAGGCTGCCATCTTGGAACCAACCCCCTAAATTTTCTTAATACTTGGACCTCTAATAAAATTTTTAATTCTAGTTCTCTTTCTATTTCATAGAAATACATCTGATCCCAAGAAGTACATCTGCATTCCATTTTTACATGTCCTATGCTCTCTTTGTTTTTTGGTTAAATTCATCTAATCTCCTATTTCTCCTTATGTGAAGGAGCCAAGTTTATGCTTTATGAGATGATCCCTTGGCCTCCACATGAGAGCATATGTGCCAGGTGCAGGCAATTGAGCGTCCTGGTGCTTAATTAACATCTGTCTTGGAAGGCAATCATAAGTAACACGTGGCACCTGGGTCAGTTTTTGAGGACAGTTTGGAAGAAGGCCTCAGGTCATGTGAACATTTCAAGAACTTTACAACACTACAGAAAAACTTGCATTATGTTTTATATTGGACTCAACTTATCTATTTGCATGCACTATTTTTCTCATTCTCACTTCAAATGTATACTGTAAATTAGGTACGTTCTGATTTTTACTTATTGACAAAATACATTTTCCAATGACTCTCATTTTACTCATTCCTGTGTGGGATTCTATCTAATTATAGATAAATTTTCACGTATTCTCACAATTACATTCTTTGAATATTCATTAGAGTCCAAACTCAGTTAAATTATCTCACACTCAGTCTGTGTTTATAAAATCTTATAAAAATTTTACCTATATTTGTACTTTTCCTAAATTTTCTTAATACTCAAACTTCTAATAGGAATTATGAATTCTAGTTCGCTTTCTATTTCATAGAATTACATCTGGTCCCAAGAAGTACATGTGAATTCCCTTTTTACATGTCCTATCCTCTTTTTGTACTTTGGATTACTTCATCTAATTCCCTAATTCTCATTATGTGAAAGGGCCCAGTTATACTGTATAAGATGGTCCATTGTCCTCTAGTTCATAGAGCATAGGTGCCAGGTTCAGGCAGTTGAGCATCCAGGTGCTTAATTAACATCTTTCTGGAAAGGCAATCATGAATAACATGTGGCACCTGAGTCAGTTCTTAAGGAAGGTTTGGAAGAAGCCCTCAAGTCATGTGAACATTTCAAGAGCTTTGCCAGGCTACAGACAGAACTTGCGTTATGTTATACTTCGGACTCAACGTATCTATTTGCATGCACTATCTTTCTCATTCTGACTTCAAATGTATTCTGACTTTTACTTATTGAAAAAATACATTTTCCAGTGACTTTCATTTTACTCATGCCTATTTGGGATTCTATCTAATCATAGATAATTTTTCATGTATTCTCAGAATTACACTCTCATGAATATTCATAACTTTCCAAACTCAGTTAAATTATCTCACACTCAATCTATGTGTTTATAATATCTGTTAAAAATTTTACCTATATTCTTAATTTTCCTAAATTTTCTTAATACTTGGACTAATAATATTAATTTTTAATTCTAGTTCTCTTTCTATTTGATAGAAATACATCTGGTCCCAAGAAGTACATGTGTATTCCCTTTTAACATGTCCTATGCCCACTTTGTTCTTTCATTTACTTCACTTAATCTCCTATTTCTCCTTATGTGAAAGGACCAATTTTATGCTATATGAGCTGACCCATTGCCCTCCAGCTTATAGAGCATAGGTGCCAGGTTCAGGCAATTGAGCATCCAGGAACATAATTAACATCTTTCAGGAAGGCAATCATGAGTAACACTTGGAGCTGGGTCAGTTTTTAAAGAAGGTATGGAAGAAGGCCTCAGGTCATGTGAACATTTCAAGAGCTTTGCCCTGCTACAGACAGAATTTGCCTTAAATTTTACTTCTGACTCAACTTACCTATTTACATTTACTATCTTTCTTATTCTGACTTAAAATATACACTGTAAATTTGGTAAATTCTGATTTTATTTTTGACAAAATATATTTTCCAATGACTCTCATTTTACTCATGCCTGTGTGAGATTCCATCTATTCATGGATAATTTTTCACGTATCCTCAGAGTTACATTCTCATTAATATTCATAACTGTACAAACTCAGTTAAATTATCTCACACTCAATCTATGTGTTTATATAATCTGATTCAAAATTTAGCTATATTTGTACTTTTCCTAAATTTTCTTATTACTCCGACCTCTAATATGAATTTTTAATTCTAGTTCTCTTTCTATTTCATAGAAATACATCTGGTCCCAAGTAGTACATGTGTATTCCCTTTTTATATATCCTTTGCTCTCCTTGTTCTTTCATTTACTTCATCTAATCTCCTATTTCTCCTTATGTGAAAGGGCCAAGTTTATGCTTTATGAGATAGTTTGTTGGCCTTAGCTGAGAGAGCATATGTGCCAGGTGCAGCTAATTGAGCATCCAGGTGCTTCATTAACATCTTTCTGAGAAGTCAATCATGAGTAACACATGAGAGCTGGGTCACTTTTTAAAGAAGGTTTAAAAGAAGGCCTCAGGTCATGGGAACATTTCAAGAGCTTTGCCAGGCTACAGACAGAATTTGCCTTATGTTTTACTTTGGACTCAACTTATCTTTTTGCAATCACTATCTTTCTCATTCTGAATTCAAATACATACTTTAAATTAGGCACATTCTGATTTTTACTTATTGACAAAATACATTTTCCAATGACTGTCATTTTACTCATGCCTGTGTGGGTTTCTATCTATTCATGGATAATTTTTCACATATTCTCAGAATTACATTCTCATAAATATTCATAACTGTCCAAACTCAGGTGAACTCTCTTACACTCATCATATGTCTGTATAAAATCTGATAAAAATTTTACCTATATTCTCACTTTTCCTAAATTCTCTTAATACCCGGAACTCTAATATGAATTTTTAATTCTAGTTCTCTTTCTATTTCATAGAAATTCATCTGGTCCCAAGAAGTACAAGTGTAATCCCTTCTTACATGTCCTATGCTCTTTGTTCTTTGGTTTACTTCATCTAATCTCCTATTTCTCCTTATATGAAATGGCCAAATTTATGCTTAATGAGATGGTCCATTGGCCTCCAGCTGATAGAGCACAGGTGCCAGGTGCAGGCAATTGAGCATCCAGGTGCTCAACTAACATCTCTCTGGGAAGGCAATCATGAGTAACACGTGGCAGCTCTGTCAGTATTTAAGGGAGATTTGGAAGAAGGACTCAGGTCATGTGAATATTTCAATAGCTTTGCCATGGTACAGGCAGAATTTGCCTTATGTTTTACTTCTGATTCAACTTATCTATTTGCATTCACTATATTTCTCATTTCACTTAAATACAAACTGCAGATTTGGTACATTCTGATTTTACTTTTTGACCAAATACATTTTCCAATGACTCTCATTTTACTCCTGCCTGTGTGGGCTTCTTTCTATTCATGGATAATTTCTCAGGTTTTCCCAGAATTACATTCTTATGAATATTCATAACTGTCCAAACTCAGTTAAATTATATCACATTCAATCTATGTGTTTACAAAATCTAAAGAAATTTTATCTAGATTTGTACTTTTCCTAAATTTTCTTAATACTTGGACCATGAACATGAATTTTTAAATTCAAGTTTACTTTCTATTTCATAGAAATACATCTCTTCCCAAGTAGTACATGTGTATTCCCTTTTTAAGTATCCTATGCTCTCTTAGTTCTTTGGTTTACTTCTTCTAATCTCCTATTTCTCATTATGTGAAAGGGCCAAGTTTATGCTTAATGAGATGGTCCATTGGTCTCCAGCTGATAGAGCATAGGGGACAGGTGCAGGCAACTGAGCGTCCAGGTGCTTAATTCACATATTTCTGGGAAGGCAATCATGAGTAACACGTGGCACCTGGGTCCGTTTTTAAGGAAGGTTTGGAAGAAAGCCTCAGGTCATGTGAGCATTTCAAGAGATTTGCCATGCTACAGACAGAATTTGCCTTATGTTTTACTTCTGACTCATCTTATCTATTTGCATTCACTATCTTTCTCATTCTGACTTCAAAAATATACTGTACATTTGGTAAATTCTGATTTTATTTATTGACAAAATACATTTTCCAATGACTCTCAGTTTACACATGCCTGTGTGGGATTCTCTCTATTTATTCATAATTTTTTAGGTATTTTCAGAATTACATTGTCAAGAATATTCATAACTCTCCAAACTCAGTTGAAATCTCTCACATTCAACCTATGTCTTTATAAAATCTGATAAGCATTTTACCTGTATTTGCACTTTCCCTAAATTTTCTTAATACTCAGACCTCTAATAGGAATTTTTAATACTAGTTCTCTTTCTATTTCATAGAAATACATCTGGTCCCAAGAAGTACATGTGTATTCCCTTTTAACATGTCCTATATTCTCTTTGTTCTTTGGTTTACTTCATCTAATCTCCTATTTCTCCTTATGGGAAAGGGCCAAGATTATGCTTTATGAGATGTCCCATTGGCATTTAGCTGAATAGAGCATAGGTGCCAGGTGCAGCTATTTGAGAATCCAGGTGCTTAATTAACATCTTTCTGGGAAGGCAGTCATGAGTAACACGTGGTACCTGGGTCAGTTTTTAAGGAAGTTTTGGAAGAAGGCCTCAGGTAATGTGAACATTTCAAGAGCTTTGACATTCTACAGACACATTTTGCCTTATGTTTTAATTCTGACTCAACTTATCTATTGGTATTCACTATATATTCAATTTAAATTCAAATACATACTGTAATTTTGGTACATTCTGACTTTTACTTATTGACAAAATATGTTTTCAATGACTCTCATTTTACTCATGCCTGTGTGAAATTCTATCTATTCATGGATAATTTTTCACATATTCTCAGAATTACATTTTCATGAGTATTCATAACTGTCCAAACTCAGTTGAATAATCTCACACTCAACCTATGTCTTTATAAAATCTGATAAAAATTTTACCTATATTCGCACTTTTCCTAAATTTTGTTAATACTCGGAACTCTAATGGGAATTTTTAATTCTATTTCTCTTTTTCTTTCATAGAAATACAACTGGCCCGAAGTAGTACATGTGTATTCCCTTTTTAAAAGTCCTATGCTCTCTTTGTTCTTTCGTTTACTTCATCTAATCTCCTATTTCTACTTATGTGAAAGGGCCAACTTTATGTTTTATGAGATGATCCATTGGCCTCCAGCAGATAGAGCAGAGGTGCCAGGTGCAGCTAATTGAGCATCCAGGTACTTAATTATCATCTTTTCAGGAAGGCAATCATGAGTAATCCGTGGCAGCTGGATCAGTTTCTAAGGAATGTTTGGAAGAAGACCTCAGGTCATGTGAACATTTCAAGTACTTTGGAAGGATACATCCAGAATTTTCCTTATTTTTTACGTCTGAGTCAACTTATCTATTTGCATTAACTATCTTTCTTATTCTGAATTTAAATATATACCCTAAATCTGGTAAATTCTGATTTTAATTTTTGAGAAAATACATTTTCCAATGACTCTCATTTTACTCCTGCATTTGTGGGATTCTATCTACTCATGGATAATTTTTTACGTATTCACAGAAGTACATTCTCATTAATATTAATAACTGTCCAAACTCAGTTAAATGATCACTCACTCAATATATGTTTTTATAAAATCTCATAAAAGTTTTACCTATATTTGTATTTTTCCTAAATTTTCTTAATTTAGAAAATTTATTGTTATTATGAATTTTTAAATATAGGTCTGTTACTATTTCATAGTATTTCAGAATGTTATGATTTTTTAAATATAGGTCTGTTACTATGTCATAGAAATACATCTGGTCCCAAGAAGTACATGTGTATTCCCTTTTTCCATGTCCTATGCTCTCTTTGTTCTTTGGTTTCCTTCATCTAATCTCCTGTTTCTCATTATATGAAAGGGCCAAGTTTATGCTTTAAAAGATGGTCGGTTGAACTCCAGCAGATAGAGCATAGGTGCCAGGTGCAGGCAATTGAGCATCCAGGTGCTTAATTAACATATTTCTTGGAAGGCAATCATGAGTAACACGTGGCATCTGGGTCAATTTTTAAGGACAGTTTGGAAGAAGGCCTCAGGTCACGTGAATATTTCAAGATCTTTACCATGCTACAGACAGAATTTGCCTTATATTTTACGTCTGACTCAACTTATCTATTGGAATTCACTTCCTTCTTCTGACTTAAAATATATACTGTAAATTTGGTTAATTCTGATTGTATTCATTGACAAAATACATTTTCCAATGATTCTCATTTTTTCATACCTGTTTGGCATTCTCTTTCTTCATGGATAATTTTTAGGTGTTCTCAGAATTACATTGTCATGAATATTTATGACTGTCCAAACTCAGTTGAATTCTCTCACACTCAACCTATGTCTTTATAAAATCTGATAAACATTTTACCTATATTTGAACTTTCCCTAAATTCTCTTAATACCCGGACCTCTAATATGAATTTTTAATTCTAGTTCTCTTTCTATTTTATAGAAATACATCTGGTCCCAAAAATAACATGTGTATTCCCTTTTAACATGTCCTATGCTCTCTTTGTTCTTTGGTTTACTTCATCTAATCTCCTATTTCTACTTATGTGAAAGGGCCAATTTTATGCTTTATGAGTTGATCCATTCACCTCCAGCTGATAGAGCATAGGTGCCAGGTGCAACTAAGTGAGCATCCAGGTGTTGAATTAACATCTTTCCGGGAAGGAAATCATGAGTAACATGTAGTACCTGGATCAGTTTTGAAGGAATGTTTGGAAGAAGGCTTCAGGTAATGTGAACATTTCAAGAGCTTTGCAAGGCTACATCCAGAATTTGCCTTATGTTTAACTTCAAACACAACTTATCTATTTACATTCACAATCTTTCTCATTCTGACTTAAAATACATACGGTAAAACTGGTAACTTCTGATTTTACTTTTTGACAAAATACATTTTCCAATGACTCTCATTGTATTCAGACCTGTGTGGGATTCTATCTATTCATGGATAATTTTTCCAATATTCTCAGAATTACATTTTCATGAATATTCATAACTGTCCAAACTCAGTTAAATTATCTCACACTCAATCAATGTTTTTATAAAATCTGATAAAAATTTTACCTATATTTGTACCTTTCCTAAATTCTCCTAGTACCCTGATCTCTAATATGAATTTTTAATTCTAGTTTTCTTTCATTTTCATAGAAATATATCTAGTCCCAAGAAGTACATGTGTATTTTCTTTTTACATGTCCTATGCTCTCTTTGTTCTTTGGTTTACTTCATCTAATCTCCTGTTGCTCCTTATGTGAAAAGGCCAAGTTTATGCTTTATAAGATGTTCCATTGGCCTCCAGCTGATAGAGCATAGGTGCCAGGTGCAGGCAATTGAGCATCCAGGTGCTTAATTACCACCTTTCTGGGAAGGCAATCATGAGTAACACGTGGCAGCTGGAACAGTTTTTAAGGAAGGTTTGGAAGAGGACTCATGTCATGTGAACATTTCAAGAGCTTTGCCATGCTACAGACAGAATTTGCCTTATGTTTTACTTCTGATTCAACTTATCTATTTGCATTCACTATCTTTCTCATTCTGACTTAAAATATATACTGAAAATCTGGTAAGTTCTGATGTTTCTTTTTGACAAAACACATTTTCCAATGATTCTCATTTTACTCATGCCTGTGTGGGATTCTATCTATTGATGGATAGTTTTTCACGTATTCGAAGATTTACATTCTCATGAATATTCATAACTGTCCAAATTCAGTTAAATTATCTCACATTCAATCTATGTGTTTATAAAATCTGATAAAAATTTTCCCTATATTCTTACTTCTCCAAAATTTTCTTAATTCTTAAACTTCTAATATCAATATTTAATTCTAGTTCTCTTTCTAGTTCATGGAAATACATCTTGTCTCAAGAAGAAAATGTGTATTCCCTTTTTACATATCCTATACTCTCTTTGTTCTTTGATTTACTTCATCTAAACTCCTATTTCTCCTTATGTGAAAGGGCCAAGTTTATGCGTTATGAGATGGTTCATTGGCCTTTAGCTGATTGAGCATAGGTGCCAGGTGCAGCTAATTGAGCACCCAGGTGCTTAATTAACATCTTTGTGGGAAGGTAATCATGAGTAACACGTGGAACCTGGATCAGTTTTAAGGAAGTTTTGGAAAAAGGCCTCAGGTCATTTGAATATTTCAAGAGCTTTCCCATGCTACAGACAGAATTTACCTTATGTTTTCATTCTGACTGAACTTAACTATTTGCATTCACTATCTTTCTCAATCTGACTTAACATATATACTTTAAATCTGGTAAGTTCTGAATTTACTTTTTGACAAACCACATTTTCCAATCAGTCTCATTTTATTCATGTCTATGTGGGATTCGCTCTATTCATGGATAATTTTTCATGTATTCTCAGAATTACATTCTGATGAATATTCATAACTGTCCAAGCTCAGTTAAATTGTCTCACACTCAATCTATGTGTTTATAATATCTGATAAAAATTTTACCTATATTCTTACTTTTCCTAAATTTTCTTAATACTCGGACCTCTGGTATGAATATTCAACTTTAGTGCTCTTACTATTTCATAGAAATACATCTGGTCCCAAGAAGTATATGTCTATTCCCTTTCTAAAACTCCCATGCTCTCTTTGTTCTTTGGTTTACTTCTTTTAATCTCCTAATTCTCATTATGTGAAAGGGCCAATTTTATGCTTTATAGGATGGTCCATTGGCCTCCAGATAATAGAGGAAATGTGCCCAGTGCAGGCAATTGCTGATCCACATGCTTAATTAACATCTTTCTGGGAAGGCAATCATGAGTAACAAGTGGAACCTGGGTCCGTTTTTAAGGAAGGTTTAAAGGAAGGCCTCAGGTCATGTGAACATTTCAAGAGCTTTGCCATGCTACAGATAGAATATGCCTTATGTTTTACTTTTGGCTCAAATTATCTATTTGCATTCACTATCTTTCTCATTATGAATTCAAATACATTCTGTAAATTAGGCACATTCTGACTTTTACTTTTTGAAAAAATAGATTTTCCAATGACTCTCATTTTACTCATGCTTGTGTGGGATTCTTTCTATTCATGGATAATTTTTCAAGTATTCTCAGATTTACATTCTCATAAATATTCATAACTGTCCAAATTCAGTGAAATTATCTCACACTCAATCTATATTTTTATAAAATCTGTTAAAAATTGTACCTATACTTGTAATTTTCCTAAATTATCATAATACTCGGACCTCTAACATGAATTTTTAATTCTAGTTCTCATTCTTTTTCATAGAAATACATCTGGTTTCAAGAAGTATATGTGTATTCACTTTTTACATGTTCTATACTCTCTTAGTTCTTTGGTTTACTTCATTTAATCTCCTATTTCTCCTTATGTGAAACGGCCAATTTCATGCTTTCTGAGATGGTTTATTGGCCTCCAGCTGATATAGAATGGGTGCCAGGTGCAGCTAATTGAGCATCCAGGTTCTTAATTAATATTTATCTGGAAAGGCAATCATGAGTAACACGTGGCACCTGGGTGAGTTTTTAAGGAAGGTTTGGAAGAAGGCCTAAGTTCATGTGAATATTTCAAGAGCTTTGCCATGATATAAACAGAATTTGCCTTATGCTTTAATTTTGAATAAACTAATCTGTTTGCATTTACTATCTTTCTCATTCTGAGTTCAAATACATACTGTAAATTTAGTAATTCTGACATTTATTTATTGACAAAATATATTTTCCAATGACTCTCATTTTCCACATGCCTATGTTGGATTCTCTCTATTCATGGATAATTTTTCACATATTCTCAGACTTACGTTCTCATGAATATTCAGAACTGTCCATATTCAGTTAAATTATCTCACACTCAATCAATGTGTTTATGAAAACTGATAAAAATTTTACCTATACTTGTTCTTTTCCTAAATTTTCTTAATACTCAGACCTCTAACATAAATTTTTAAATTTAGTTCTCATTCTATTTCATAGAAATACATCTGGTCCCAAAAAGTACATGTGTATTCCCTTTTTACATTTCTCTTTGCTCACTTTGTTATTTGGTTTACTTTTTCTAATCTCCTAATTCTTATTATGTGAAAGGGCCAAGTTCATGCTTTATATAATGGTCCTTGGCCTCCAGCTGATAGAGCATTTGTGCCAGGTGCAGGCGATTGAGCATCCAGGTGCTTAATTAACATCTTTCTCTGAAGGTAATCATGAGTAACACGTGGCACCTGGGTCAGTTTGTAAGGAAGGTTTGGAGGAAGGCCTCATGTCATGTGAACATTTCAAGAGCTTTCGCATACAGTATTTGCCTTATGCTTTACTTCTGACTCAACTGACCTATTTGCATTAAATATCTTTCTCATTCTGACTTGAAATATGTACTGGAAATCTGGTAAATTCTGATTTTAATTTTTGACAAAATAAATTTCCCAATGACTCTCATTTTACTCATGCCTGTGTGGGATTCTTTGTATTCATGGATAATTTTTCATGTATTCTCAGAATTACATTCTCATGAATATTCATAACTGTCCAAACTCAGTTAAATTATCTCACACTCAATGTATGTTTTTATAAAATCTGATAAAAATTTGCTTATATTCTTACTTTTTCTAAATTTTCTTAATAGTCAGAATTCTAATATTAATTTCTAATTCTAGATCTCTTCTATTTCATATAAATACATCTGGTCCCAAGAAGTACATGTGTATTCCATTTTTACATGTCCTATGCTTTCTTTGTTCTTTGGTTTACTTCATCTGATCTCCTATTTCTCCCTATGTGAATGGACCAAATTTAGGCTTTATGAGATGGTCCATTGGTTTTTAGCTGATAGAGCATACGTACCAGGTGCAGCTAATTGGGTATCCAGGTGCTTAATTCACATCTTAATCGGAAGGCAATCATAAGTAACACCTGGCACCTGTGTCAGTTGTTAAGGAAGGTCGGGAAGAAGGCCTCAGGTCAAGTGAACATTTCAAGAGCTTTGTCAGGCTACAGACAGAATTTGCCTTATGATTTACTTCAGACACAATTTATCTATTTGCATTCACTATCTTTCTCATTCTGAATTCAAATACATACTGTAAATTAGGCACATTCTAACTTTTACTTATTGACAAAATACATTTTCCAATGACTCTCATTTCACTCATGCCTGTTTGGCCTTCTATCTATTAATGGATAATTTTTCAAGTATTCTCATAATTACATTCTCATGAATGTTCATGACTATACAAACTCAGTTGAATTCTCTCACACTGAACCTATGTCTTTAGAAAATCTGATAAACATTTTACCTATATTTGCACTTTTTCTAAATTTTCTTAATACTCGACCTCTAATATGAATTTTTAATTTTAGTTCTCTTTCTATTTCATAGAAATACATCTGGACCCAAGAAGTATAAGGGCATTCCCTTTTTACATGTCCTATGCTCTCTTTTCTTTGGTTTACTTCATCTAATCTTCTATTTTGCCTTATGTGAAAGGGCCAAGTTTATGCTTTGTGAGATGTTCCATTGGCCTCTAGCTAATAGAGAATAGGTGCCAGGTACAGGCAATTGAGCATCCTGTGCTTAATTAACATCTTTCCTGGAAGGCAATCATGAGTTACACGTGGATCCTGGGTCAGTTTTTAAGGAACGTTTAGAAGAAATCCTCAGGTCATGTGAACATTTCAAAAGCTTTGCCATGCTACAGACAGAATTTGCCTTATGTATTACTTCTGACTCAACTTATCTATTTGCATTCACTATCTTTCACATTCTCACTTCAAATATATACTGTGAATTATGTACATTCTGACATTTAATTATTGAAAAAATACATTTTCCAAAGACTCTCATTTTACTCATGCCTGTGTGAAAATCTAAATATTCATGTATAATTTTTCACGTATTCTCAGAATTACATTTTCATGAATATTCATAACTATCCAAACTGAGATGAATTCTTCCACACTCTGCCTATGTCTTTATAAAATCTGATGAAAATTTTACCTATATACACACTTTTCCTAAATTTTCTTAATACTCAAACCTCTAGTAGGAATTTTTAATTCTAGTTCTCTTTCTATTTCATAGAAATACATTAGTTTCAGGAAGTAGTTTTTCTAAATTTTCTTAATACTCAGAACTCTAATATGAGTTTTTAATTCTAGTTCTCCTACTATATCATAGAAATACATCTGGTCCCAAGAAGTACATGTGTATTCCCTTTTTACATGTCCTATGCTCTCTTAATTCTTTGGTTTACTTCATCTAATCTCCTATTTCTCCTTATGTGAAAGGGCCAAGTTTATGCTTCATGACATGATCCAATGGCCTCCAGCTGATAGAGCATAGTCGCCAGGTGCAACTAATTGAGCATCCAGGTGCTTAATTAACATCTTTCTGGGAAGGTAGTCATGAGTAACACGTGGCACCTGGGTCCGTTTTTAAGGAAAGTTTGGAAGAAGGCCTCAGGTAATGTGAAAATTTCAAGAGCTTTGCTATGCTACAGACAGACTTTGCCTTATGTTTTACTTCTGACTCAACTTATCTATTTGCATTCACTATCTTTTTCATTCTGACTTCAAATACATGCATGAAATTTGGTACATTCTGAATTTTACTTATTGACAAAATACATTTTCCAATGACTCTCATATTACTCATGCCTGTGGTTTATTCTCTCTATTCATAGATAATTTTTCACGTATTCTCAGAATTACATTCTCATGATTATTCATTACTGTCCAATCTCAGTTGAATTCTCTCACACTCAACCTATATCAGTATAAATATGATAAATATTTTGCCTATATTTCTACTTTTCCTAAATTTTTTTAATACTCGGACCTCTAATAGGAATTTTTAATTGTAGTTCTCTTTCTATTTCTTAGAAATACATCAGGTCCCAAGAAGAACATTAGTATTCTCTTTTTACATGTCCCATGCTCCTTTTGTTCTTTGGTTTACTTCATCTAATCTTCTAATTCTGCTTATGTGAAAGGGCCATGTTTGTGCTTTATGAGATGGTACGTTGGCCTCCAGCTAATAGAGCATAGGTGTCAGGTGCAGGCAATTGATCATTCAGGTGCTTAATTAACATCTTTCTTGGAAGGAAATCATGGCTATCACGTGGCACCTAGGTCAGTTTTTGAGGAAGTTTTGGAAGAAAATCTCAGGTCATATGAACATTTCAAGATCATTGCCATGCTACAGAAGGATCTTGACTAATGCTTTACTTGTGACTCAAATTATCTATTGGCATTCACTATATTACTCATTTTGACTTCAAATATATACTGTAAATTAGGTACATTGTTACTTTTACTTATGGACAAAATACATTTCCCAATGACTCATTTTCCTCATGTCTGTGTGGGATTCTATGTATAAATAAATAATTTTAAACCTATTCTCAGAACTACATTCATGAATATTCATAATTCTCCAAACACCATTGAATTCTCTCACACTCAACCTATGTCTCTATAAATTCTGATGAAAATTTTACTTATATTAGTACTTTTCTTAAATTTTCTTAATACTCAAACCTCTAATATGAATTTTTAATTCTAGTTCTATTTCTGTTTCATAGAAATACATCTGGTCCCAAAAGTTCATGTGTATTTCCTTTATACATGTCCTATGATCTCTTTGTTCTTTGGTTTACTTCACCTAATCTCCTATTTCTCCTTATGTAAAAGGGCCAAGTTTATGCTTTATGACATGGTCCATTGGCCTCCACCTGATAGAGCATAGGTGCCAGGTGCAGCTAATTGAGCATCCAGGTGCTTAATTAACATCTTTCTGGGAAGGCAATGATGAGTAACATGTGGCACCTTGGTCAGTTTTTAAGGAAAGTTTGAGAGAAGGCCTCAGGTCATGTGAACATTTCAAGAGCTTTGCCATGCTACAGACCGAATTTGCCTTATGTTTTACTTCTGAATCAACTTATCTATTTTCATTCACTGTTTTTCTCATACTGACTTAAAATATATACTGTAAATCTGGTAAATTCTGATTTTACATTTTGACAAAATACATTTTCCAATGACTCTCATTTTATTCATGCCTCTGTGGAATTCTATCTATTCATGGATAATTTTTCACATATTCTCAAAATTACATTCTGATGAATATTCATAACTGTCCAAACTCAGTTAAATTATCTCACACTCAATCTATGTGTTTACAAAATTTGATAAAAATTTTATCTATATTTCACTTTTCCTACATTTCCTTAATACTCGGACCACTAATATGAATTTTAATTCTAATTCTCATTCTTTATCATAGAAATACATCTGGTCCCAAGAAGTACATGTGTATTCCCTTTTTACATGTCCTATGGTCTCTTTGTTCTTTGGTTTACTTCATCTAATCTCCTATTTCTCCTTATGTGAAAGGGCCAAGCTTATGCTTCATGACATGATCCATTGGCCTCCAGCTGAGAGAGCATATGCGCCAGGTGCAGCTAACTGAGCATCCAGGTGCTTAATTAACATCTTTCCGAGAAGGCAATCATGAGTAACACGTGGCACCTGGGTCCTTTTTTTGGAAACTTTGGAAGAAGGCCTCAGGTCATGTGAACATTTCAAGAGATTTGCCATGCTACAGACAGAATATCGTCGCCCGCCGGCAGGAGACAATAACCACGCCATTGTTCTCAGAGAGCAATCTTTATTCTTGTTGAGTGCTCTTATTGCCTTTCTGGTTCTCTTTTGTTCTCTTCTCCTCTTCCCCCCAACCTCCCTCTATATACTTTTTCATACAGCAGGAAGTATTACCGAGCAGAGTTACAACTAATTAGCAGGAATAGCATTATCAAGCACGAGGGGAATGCATGAGCAGAATACAGGCATGTATTAGAGCAGGCATAGCCCACGAGCCAAGCATGCACAGTGACATTACCACCAGCCAATGCTGTGCACTTCCTTAAGTTGTCCACCTGTTTACTGCAAGTTTCTGGCATACAGCCAGGTTGCCATCTTGAAAGGGCAGGGCAGCTCCCGGGCCCAGGGAGCCTGCCTCCAACATCTCCCCCTTCTCTTTTATAGTAAAGGCTCGGGAACGTGTCTGTCTTAGGTCGTCACCACCTCGGAGCATCCTTACCCGTCATCAGACGTTAAGCCTTCACGCTTAAGTCCTGCCTTAGGTTGGCATGCTCTTTGTGATGATCTTACCCGTCTCTGACTACCGTTCCAGCATGCTCAGCCAGACTTGGGGGGATGTGCCACTTTTCATGGCTAACATAGCCTGCAG
>CM053403.1:98927830-98943626 GCA_028644305.1 Xerus rutilus
TTACTGAGCAGAGTTACAACCAATTAGCAGGAATAGCATTATCAAGCACGAGGGGAATGCATGAGCAGAATACAGGCATGTATTAGAGCAGGCATAGCCCACGAGCCAAGCATGCACAGTGATGTTACCACCAGCCAATGCTGTGCACTTCCTTAAGTTGTCCACCTGTTTACTGCAAGTTTCTGGCATACAGCCAGGTTGCCATCTTGAAAGGGCAGGGCAGCTCCCGGGCCCAGGGAGCCTGCCTCCAACAACAGAACATGCCTTATGTTTTACTTCTGATTGAACTTATCTATTTGCATTCACTATCTTTCTCATTTGACTTCAAATACATACTGCAAATTTCGTACATTGTAACTTTTACTTATTGACAAAATACATTTTCCAATGACTCGCATTTTACTCATGCCTGTGGTTGATTCTCACTATACATGGATAATTTTTCTCGTATTCCCAAAATACATTATGATGAATATTCATAAATGTCCAAACTTAGTTGAATTTTCCCACACTCATTTTATGTCTTTATAAAACTTGATAAACATTTTACTTATATTCGAACTTTTCCTAAATTTTCTTTATACTCGGACTTCTAATGTGAATTTTTAATTCTAAAACTCTTTCTATTTCATAGAAATACATCTGATTTCAAGACGTACATGTGTATTCCATTTTTACATATCCTATGCTCTCTTTGCTGTTTGGTTTACTTCATCTAATTTCCTATATCTCCTTATGTGAAAGGGCCAAGTTTATGCTTTATGAGATGGTCCATTGGCCTCCAGCTGGTAGAGCTTAGGTGCCAGGTGCAGCTTATTGAGCATCCAGGTGCTTAATTAACATCTTTCTGGGAAGGCAATCATGAGTAACACCTGGCACCTGAATCAGTTTTTAAGGAATTTTTGGGAGAAGGCCTCAGGTCATGTGAACATTTCAAGAGCTTTACCAGGCTACAGACAGAATTTGACTTATATTTTATTTTGGACTCAAATTATCTATTTGCATTCACTATCTTTCTCATTCTGAATTCAAATACATACTGTAAATTAGGCATATTATGACTTTTACTTATTGACACAATACTTTTTCCAATGACTCTCATTTTACCCATGCCTGTGTGGGATTCTATCTAATCATAGATAATTTTTCATGTATTCTCAGAATTACATTCTCATGAATATTCACTACTGTCCAAACTCAGTTAAATTATCTCACACACAATCTATGGGTTTATAAAATCGATAAAAATTTTACCTATATGCATACTTTTCTAAATTTTCTTAATACTCGGACCTCTGATAGGAATTTTTAATTCTAGATCTCTTTCTATTTCATAGAAATACACCTCGTCCCAAGAAGTATATGTGTATTCCCTTTTTCATGTCCTATGCTCTCTTTGTTATTTGGTTTACTTCATCTAATTTCTTATTTCTTATTATTTGAAAGGGCCAAGTTTATGCTTTACGAGATGATTCTTGGACCTCCTGCTGATAGAGCATAGATGCCAGGTGCATTGAATTGAGCATCTAGGGGCTTAATTAACATCTTTCTGGGAAGGCAATCATGAATAATACGTAGCAGCTGGGTCACTTTTTAAGGAAGTTTTGGAAGAAGGCCTCAAGTCATGTGAGCATTTCAAGAGCTTTGCCATACTACAGTCAGCACTTGCGTTGTTTTACTTCTGACTCAACATATCTATTTGCATTCACTATCTTTCTCATTCTGACTTAAAATATATACTGTAAATCTGGTAAGTTCTTATTTTACTTTAGACAAAATACATTTTCCAATGACTCTCATTATACTCATGCCTGTGTGGAATTCTATCTATTCATGGATAATTTTTCAGGTATTCTCAGAATTACATTCTCATGGATATTCATAACTGTCCAAGCTCAGTTCAATTATCTCACACTCAATCTATGTGTTTATAAAATCTCATAAATATTTTACCTATATTTGTACTTTTCCTAAATTTTCTTAATACTCGGAACTTTAATATGAATTTTTAACTATAGGTCTCTTACTAATTCATAGAAATACATCTGGTCCCAAGAAGTACATATGTATTCCCTTTTTACATGTATTATGCTCTCTGAGTTCTTTGGTTTACTTCATCATATCTCCTATTACTCCTTATGTGAAAAGGCCAAGTGTATGCTTTATGAGATGGTCCATTGACCTCCAGCTGATAGAGCATCGGTGCCAGGTGCAGGAAATCGACCATCCAGGTACTTAATTAACATCTTTCTGGGAATTCAATCATGAGTAATATGTGGCACCTGGGTCAGTTTTTAAGGAGGATTTGGAAGAAGGCCTCAGGTCATGTGAATATTTCAAGAGCTTTGCCATGCTACAGACAGAATTTGCCTTATATTTTCTTTCTGACTCAACTTATCTATTTTCATTCACTATCTTTCTCATTCTGAGTTCAAATACATACTATAAATTTGGTACACTGTGACTTTTACATATTGAAAAAAAAGTTTTCCAATGACTCTCATTTTACTCATGTCTGTGGTGGATTCTCTATATTCATGGATAATTTTTCACGTATTCTCAGAATTACATTATTATGAATATTCATAACTGTCCAAACTCAGTTGTATTCTCCCACACTCAACCTATATTTTTATAAAATCTGATAAAAATTTTACCTGTGTTCACAGTTTTCCTAAATTTTCTTAATACTCGGATCTCTAATATGAATTTTTTACTCAAGTTCTCTTTCTATTTCATAAATATACACCTGGTCACAAGAAGTCCATTTGTATTCCAATTTTACATGTCCTATGCTCTCATTGTTTCTTGGTTTACTTCATCTAATCTCCTAATTCTGCTTATGTGAAAGGGCCAATTTTTGCTTTATTAGATTGTCCATTGGGCTCCAGCTGAGAACGTAGATGCCAGGTGCAGGCAATTGAGAATCCAGGTGCTTAATTAACATCTTTCTGGGAAGACAATCATGAGTAACACATGGGATCTGGGTCAGTTTTTAAGGAAGGTTTGGAAGAAGGCCTCAGGTCATGTGAACATTTCAAGAGCTTTGCCATGCTACAGACAGAATTTGCCTTATGTTTTACTTCTGTCTCAAATTATCTATTTCTGTTCACTATCTTTCTCATTCTGACTTGAAATATATACTGTAAATTTGGTAGATTCTGATTTTATTTATTCAATAAAATACATTTTCCTATGACTCTTATTTTACTCTTGCCTCTGTGGGATTCTATCTATTCATGGATAATTATTTATGTATTCTCAAAATTACATTGTCATGAATATTCATAACTCTCCAAACTCAGTTTAATTCTCTCACATTCAACCTGTGTCTTTATAAAATCTGATAAACATTTTACCTATATCACACTTTTCCTAAATTTTCTTAATACTCGGACCTCTAACATGAATTTTATATTCTAGTTCTCTTTCTATTTTATAGAAATACATCTGGACCCAAGAAGCACATGTGTATTCTTTTCTTACATGTCCTATCCTCTCTTTATTCTTCGATTTACTTCATCTAATCTCCTATATCTACTTATGTGAAAGGGCCAAGTTTATGCTTTATGAGATAGTTTATTGGCCTCCAGTTAATAGAGCATAGGTGCCAGGTGCAGCTAATTGAGCATCCAGGTGCTTAATTAACATCTTTCTGGGAAGGCAATCATGAGTAACACATGGCACCTCGGTCAGTTTTTAAGGAATTTTTGGGAGAAGGCCTCAGGTCATGTGAACATTTCAAGAGCTTTGCAAGACTACAGACAGATCTTGCATTATTTTTTACTTCAGACTCAACTTATCTCTTTGCATTCACTAACATTTTCATTCTGACTTCAAATGTATACTGTAAATTAGGTACATTCTGACTTTTACTTATTGACAAAATACATTTTCCAAAGACTCTCATTTTACTCATGCCTGTGCAGGATACAATCTAATCATAGATAATTTTTTATGTATTCTCAGAATTAAATTTTCATGAATATTCATACCTGTCCAAACTCAGTTAAATTATCTCACACACAATCTATGTGTTCATAAAATCTGATAAAAATTTTACCTATATTCTTACTTTTCCTAAATTTTCTTAATACTTGGATCTCTAATATTAATTTTTAATTCTCATTCTCCTTATATTTCATAGAAATCCATATGGCCCCAAGAAGTACATGTGTATTCCCTTTTTACATGTCCTATGCTCTCTTTATTCTTTGGTTTACTTCATCTAATCTCCTATTTCTCCTTATGTGAAAGGGCCAAGTTTATGCTTTATGAGATGTTCCATTGGCCTTCAACTGATGGAACATAGGTTCCAGGTGTCTCTAATTGAGCATCCAGGTGCTTCATTAACATCTTCCTGGGAAGGCTATCATGAGTAACACGTGGCACTTGTGGCACTTCGGTCAGTTTTTAAGGAAGGTTTGGAAGAAGGCCTCAGGTCATGTGAACATTTCAAGAGCTTTGCCAGGCTACAGACAGAACTTGCGTTACGTTTTACTTCAGACACAAATTATCTATTTGCATGCACTATTTCTCTCATTCTGACTTCAAATGTGGTACATTATGACTTTTAGTTATGGACAAAATGCATTATTTAATGACTCTCATTTTAATCATGCCTGTGTGGGATTTTATCTATTCATGGTATATTTTTCACATATTCTCAGAATTACATTCTCATGAATATTCATAACTGTCCAAACTCAGGTAAATTATCTCACTCTCAATCTATGTGTTTATAAAATCTGATAAAAATTTTACCTATATATGTACTTTTCCTAAATTTTCTTAATACTCAGATCTTTAATATGAATTTTTAATTCTAGTTCTTTTTCTATTTCATAGAAATCCTTCAGGTCCCAACAAGTACATTTGTATTCCCTTTTCACATGTCCTTTGCTCTCTTTGCTCTTTGGTTTACTTCATCTAATATCCTATTTCTCCTTATGTGAAAGGGCCAAGTTTATGCTTTATAAAATGATCCATTGGCCTCCACCTGATAGAGCATAGATGCCAGGTACAGGCAATTGAGCATCCAGATGCTTTATTCACATCTTTCTGGGAAGGCAATCATGAGTATCATGTGGCACATGGTTCAGTTTTTAAGGAAGGTTTGGAAAAAGGCCTGAGGTCATGTGAATATTTTAAGAGCTTTGCCAGGCTACAGACAGAACTTGCCTTATGTTTTACTTCGGATTCAACATATCTATTTGCTTTCACTATCTTTCTCATTTTGACTTCAAATATAACCTGTAAATCTGGTAAATTCTCATTTTACTTTTTGACAAAACACATTTTCCAATGACTCTCATTTTACTCATGCCTGTGTGGGATTATCTCTATTCATGGATAATATTTCACGTATTCTCAGAATTCCATTGTCTTGAATATTCATAACTGTCCAACCTCAGTTAAATTATCTCACACTCAATCTTTGTGTTTATAAAATCTGATAAAAATTTTATTCTATATTCTTACTTTTCCTAAATTTTCTTAATACTCAGACATCTAATATGAATTTTTAATTTTAGTTCTCTTAATATTTCATAGAAATACATCTGGTCCCAAGAGGTACATATGTATTCCCTTTTTACAAGTCCTATGCTCTTTTTGTTCTTTGGTTTACTTCTTCTAAACTCCTAATTATAATTATGTGAAAAGGCCAAGTTTACACTTTATAAGATGGTCCATTGGCCTCCAGCTGATAGAGCAAAGGTTCCAGGTGCAAGCAATTGAGCATCCAGGTGCTTAATTAACATCTTTGGGAAGACAATCATGAGTAACACGTGGCACCTGGGTCGGTTTTTAAGGAAGGTTTGGAAGAAGGCCTCAGGTTATGTGAATATTTCAAGAGATTTGCCAAGCTACAGACAGAATATGCCTTATGTTTTAATTCTGACTCAACTTATCTATTTCCATTCACTATCTTTCTCATTCTGACTTCAAATATATACTGTAAATTTGGTAAATATTGATATTTTTAATAACAAAACACATTTTCCAATGACTTTGATTTTACACATGACTGTGTGGAATTCTCTCTATTCATGGATAATTTTTTAATTATTCTAAGAATTTGATTGTCATGAATATTCATAACTGTCCAAACTCAGTTGAATTCCCTCACACTGAACCTATGTCTTTATAAAATCTGATGAAAATTTTACATATATTCGTACTTTTCCTAAATTTTCTTCATACTTGGACCTCTAGTATGAATTTTTAATTCTAGTTCCCTTTCTATTTCATAGAAACACATCTGACCCAAGATATACATGTATATTCCCTTTTTACCTGTCCTATGCTGTCTTTATTCTTTGGTTTACTTCATCTAATCTCCTATTTCTCCTTACATAAAAGGGACAAGTTTATGCTTTATAAAATGGTCCATTGGCCTCCAGCTTATAGAGCATAGGTGCCAAATGCAGGGAATTGAGCATCCAGGTGCTTAATTATCATCTTTCTTGGAAGGTAATCATGAGTAACCGGTGGCTTCTGGTTCAGTTTTTAAGAAACATTTTGAAAAAGGCCTCAGGTCATGTGAAAATTTCCAGAGCTTTGCGATGCTAAAGACAAAATGTTCCTTATGTTTTACTTCTGACTCAACTTATCTATTGGCATTCACTAGCTTTCTCATTCTGACTACAAATATATACTGTAAATTAGGTACATTTTGACTTTTAATTATTGACAAAATAGATTTTCCAATGACTCTCATTTTACTCATGCCTGTGGTGGATTCTCTCAATTCATAGATAAAATTACACGTATTCTCAGAATTACATTATAATAAATATTCATAACTCTCCAAACTAAGTTGAATTCTCCCACACTCAACCTATGTGTTTATACAATCTGATGAACATTTTATCTATATTCGCACTTTTCCTAAATTTTCTTTATACTTGAACCTCTAATATGAATTTTTAATTCTAGTTCTCCTTCTATTTCATAGAAATACATCTGGTCCCAAGAAGTACATGTATATTCCATTTTTGCATGTCCTATGCTCTCTTTGTTATTTGGTTTACTTCATTTAATCACCTATTTCTCCTTATGTGAAAGGGCTAAGTTTATGCTTTTTAAGATGATCCGTTGGCCTTCATTTGATAGAACATAGGTGCCAGGTGCAGCTAATTGAGCATCCAGGTGCTTTTATAACATCTTTCTGGGAAGGCAATCATGAGTAACACGTGGCAGGTGGGTCAGTTTTTAATAGATGTTTGGAAGAAGGCCTCAGGTCATGTGAACATTTCAAGAGCTTTGCCATGCTACAGACAGAATTTGCCTTATATTTTACTTCTGAATCCACCTATCTATTTGCATTCACTATCTTTCTCATTCTGACTTCAAATATATGATATCAATTAGGTACATTCTGACTTTTAATCATTGACAAAATTCATTTGCCAATAACTCTCCTTTACCCATGGCTGTGTGGGATTCTATCTATTCATGGATAATTTTTCATGTATTCTCAAAATTAAATTCTCATGAATATTCATAACTGTCCAAACTCAGTTGAATTCTCTCACACTCAACCTATGTCTTCATGAAATCTGATAAAGATTTTACCTACATTTGTACTTTTCCTAAATTTTCTTAATGTTCAGACATCTCACATGTATTTTTAATTCTAGTTCTCTTTCTATTTCATAGAAATACATCTGTTCCCATGAAGTACATGTGTATTCCCTTTTTACATGTCCTATGCTCTCTTTTTTCTTTGGTTTACTTTAGCTAATCTCCTATTTCTCTTTATGTGAAAGGGCCAAGTTTATGCTTTATGAGATGATCCTTTGTCCCCTGGCTAATAGAGCATAGGTGCCAGGTGCAGGCAATTGAGCATCAAGATGCTTTATTAACATCTTTCTGAAAAGGCAGTCATGAAAATCATGTGGCACCTGGGTCAGTTTTAAAGGAAGTTTTGGAAGAAGGCCTAAGGTCATGTGAACATTTCAAGAGCTTTGCCATGCTACAGACAGAATTTTCCTTATGTTTTACTTCTGACTCAACTTATCTATTTGCATTCACTATCTTTCTCATTCTGACCTCAAATATATATTGTAAATTAGGTACATTCTGACTTTTACTTATTGACAAAATACATTTTCCAATGACTCTCATTTTACTCATGTCTGTGTGGGATTCTATCTATTCATGAATAATATTTCACATATTGTCAGAATTACATTCTCATGAATATTTATAACTGTCCAAACTCAGTTGAATTCTCTCACACTCAACCTATGTCTTTATAGAATATGATAAAAATTTTACCTATATTCGTACTTTTCCTAAATTTTCTTAATACTCGGACCTCTCATATGAATTTTTAATTCTAGTTCTCTTTCTATTTCATAGAAATACATCTGGTCCCAAGTAGTTCATGTGTATTCCCTTTTTACATATCCTATTCTCTCTTTGTTTTTTGTTTACTTCATCTAATCTCCTATTTCTCCTTATGTGAAAGGGCCAAGTTTGTGCTTTATGAGATGTTCCATTGGCCTCCAGCAGATAGAGCATAGGTGCCAGGTGCAGGCAATTGAGCATCCTGATGCTTAATTAACATCTTTCTGGGAAGGCAATCATGATTAACACGTGGCACCTGGGTCAGTGTTTAAGGAAGGTTTGGAGGATGATGGTGTGCAGAAGCTCTGTGTGTCAGGAAGGAGCCATTATTCATGACTGGAAGCACAGTAAACAAAGAAGCATTGTGAAAAGAGGCTCTCCATTGTTCCCCAGGATGGCTTTCAGAAACAAAGGTATGGTTCAAATTGGGTTTGGGGTGATCTGAGGTCTTGGGAGGCCAGTGGAGACTTGTCCCTTTGCTGGCTGATTGTGCTGCCTAGGGCAGTGGACCTGGGAGTATAGGCAGGAGCTATCACTTGGGAGGCAGTGTGAGATGGGAATATCACCACCATAGAAAGGGGAGTAGTGTCCACGGCAGTGTTCTCAGGATGCACAATAGGATGCTGGGTCAGGTGAACAGATGACTTTGCTCTGGTGGTCGGAGACACTTGCACCAGTTAAGTTCTCCCCGTGGCTACTAGGGTTGCAGTTGGCAGGACTAGAGTAGAGTTTGGGAAGTAATGAGGAGGAGGAGCAAGTGGAGGAGCAAGAGAAGGAAGATCAGGAGAAAGGCCATGAAAATCAGGAAGAGAAGGATGAGGAGAAAGAGTAAGAGGAGAATCAGTACACATGGGGACTGGGGATTCCATTTTGCAAGGAATAGGCTTGGAGGGAAAAGGGACCTGGATATGAGATTTGGGAAGGTGAAAAATCAGAGGTACCACAGGTCTTGTCAAGTGTGTAGATTGGTGAAATTCAGTAGGATAACTACCACATTGGGACTGGGCCTCAAGGAAGAAACAGGGTTAGTTGTAAGAGACAGAGAAAGAGAACTGGGGATTATCCCCTCATCATTATTTAGTGAGGGGGAAGGTAGAGGGCCAGACAGGTTCAGGGGCACAGCAGGCTGGAATATCAATTGTTTTCTGGCAGGAATAGCTGGGACCCAGGAGGTATCAGTGAGTAGGGTCAGTCAGTCTGCATTCCCAGCAGGGGCCACAGGTGGGGAGAAAGAATGGACAGGCTGAGTGGTGGTACAGGCCTCCACAGCCTCTCTACTACCCTCCAATGTCTCCATGCCAATCCTCTAAGTTCTTTTCAATCAGAACCTCCAGCAGCAGGGTGCTTAAGTCTTCATCCAGACACAGAAGAGGCCACTTAGCAGGTTGGGGTAGTCTACCTTGATGCCAGAGCAGTGACCATGGCAGGGCCATTTGCATAGGTTTCTTTCTTTCTCTTTTTGAGCCTCCAAGTAGAAGCTCTGGCTGGAGGACAGCTCCCTTGTGGACTATCCAGAGACTTTTGGCCTGCACCCCCTTGCTCAATCCCTAAGAGCCTCAAGAACTGGGCAGATGGTGAATGTAAAGCCTCTCCTTGACCTACTTGCCTGGCAGTGAGGAGCAGCCTGAGTCTGGCTCCAAGAGCACTGCTGCCTCTGAATCGACCTGAGCCATGGTCAGCACTCCTGTAGCATGTCTGTGGAAGCTGCAGATGGCAGTGCCCCTACAAGAGAAGTTCTTGGGAGATTCCTGGAGCCTATCTTGAAAGATGTTTCCCCCCAGAGGCTCAAGACTGGGCTCCAGGGCACTTAGGTCTCCCAAGGATGCATTGGTACTGCTTTCCCTTTGCTCTGGGCACCCCTTTTCAGATCTTCCTGCCTGTCTGTCCCTTGGGGACCCTCCTTCTTCTCCTCCTGATGGACCACATCTTCTTCAGGACACTTGGGCCATCAGCTTTGTGTCCTCTGAATGAGGAACAAGGAGGTGAGTGAGTGTCATGGGATCCAGTCTGGAGGACCTGCTCATGTAGTAAAGGCAAGAGGACTGGTCTGTGTCCAGAAGGAGAGATTCTTATGGTTCTGGAGGGTCTGAATATCCACAAGTTGATAGAAGACTGCACTGTCTTTTTGTCAGAGGCATCTCAGGACACCAGTGGCAGGACCCCCAGAGAGGAGGGCACAACCTGCAAGACAGCCTCTGTAGCAGCCAGCCGAGCCAGGCACCTGAGGATGGGGATCTTTGTGGAAATGCCTGCAGGCAGGGCTGATGACAAATGCTGGAGCATCAGGGTGATCCCTGTAAGCAGGAGCATCAAGGTTCAGGCAGATGGGTTTCTGATGGTCCAACAGGGCCAAGTGGTGGGCCTGTGGCCATGCTTGCTAAGAAAACTGCCCATTCAGAGCACTTGGTGTGGGTCAGATCCAACACCAATGAAAAGACCAAAGGAGTTCAGCTGGTACACCAGCTCCTCTGTATCCCAAAGGTACACCATTGAGTTTAGCCCTTGTGATGTCTGGCTGGAACATGTGATGGAGAAAGGGTTGAGCAGGTTCATCAAAGGAAGGCACCAAGGGTAAAGAACCACCTCCACTGTCCACTGCTGGTCTAAGTTTAGAACTCCTCCAGACTCTGCATTGCTTCTTTTCCCATAAGTACCACAAAATTATTCTCACCTCTTCAGTGTTATTCTGGGACTGCTTTTCTTCTGGTTATTTAGGCAATCTTACTACATGACTTCAAATAATATCTGTATGGATTCTGCTTGGCATTACTATTGCCATCTAGAGTCATCAATTACCCAATCAAACCTGCCATCAATTACTCAGAACAGCTCTAGTCAGTTTTTCTTCCATAATTTCCCAGCATACTATAAATTTAGAAAACCATTAGAATAGTTGGTGGAACTGTCCAGGATTCTTGAGCCAGTAACAGTGCCTGACTCCTTGATATTCCTTCAGGTAAAATATGTACATTTTGGTTGGGATCAAGTCCCTTTTATTCCAACCAAAACATATACACATCCTTATTTCTGAATCATATCAGTCAGCAACATTCCTTGGCAGATGTTTCATGAAATGGAATCTCCTAATCCCAGGGTCCCTGCTGCAGTTTCAGCTTCCATCTCACAGCTTCACACATGACCCTCTAAGGGCTAACCTACATTCTGACCTCTTTGTACTTTGAACTGCCAGGCCTTCCTTTGAGATCTTGTTGAAAGCCTCCATGACCATCTAAATCCATATCCTGCATTCCTGCAGAACCAGCACTCCATGATTGAAGCCAGAATCTGCCACCATCTCGAGCAGTAGCCAAGCATCTTGGGACCATGGCTGCAGCAGCCTTTGAATGGCTGATTGATTGAGCATGGGGAAACCACTTTCTAGGACCCCTGGTCTCTTCTCAAAGGAATTTTTACTTTTATATCCTATGAACATGAGTTGAGTATGGTCTTGCCAATTCCTAAGATGGCCTGAAGACAACTCTCCAATTATCTCTGAGTAAATTGTTTAGCATCTCTATAGTGACTGTAAAGCCTTAAAACCACTAGTTCCTGAGATTCAGTTTTACTCCAAATTTTTTTTTCCAAACTGCAAGTTTACCCTCTCATTTCTGCTCCTTGTTATCACAGTAAACCTGGACAAAAGCAGCTAGCAATATCCATACCACTGCCTGAATGCTGTGCTGCCTTGAAATTTCCTCTACTAGATTAATTAGTATATCACCTCTAAATTCAGCCACACAGTCATAAGACATGTGCAAAATGTGGATAATATCTTTGCCGTAATGTACCATGAAAGGCCTTTAGTCCAATATCCAATAGAGTCCCGCTTCCATAGTTAGTGTGAGGTTAAAAATTTTTAAAAAGGAATTTCCTGAGGTAATTGTTTTTCATCTGGAACTTTAATCAGTTGAAATGTCATCACTTTAACATCATGCTTCATGGTCAGGCTCTCCAGTGGTTCTATTTTAGAGTGGTCAGTAGGCAGCTGGTACATGTGCTCAGTGCCACACTGTATGACTTGTCCTGACACATGCCACAGTGTGATGTGCAGCCTTACAGGGGCTGTTTCTTTTAGCTGCACCAAGAACAATGGTATCTAGAAAAAGCACTTTATAATTCCAATCTCTATTTTCCAGGCATGGGTGCATTTGGCATTTTAAGAGGTCTGGGGCACTATGAACAGGTGGTCCATGATTCAGGTGGCTGTGTATATCTGATCAGGTGAGAGGGTGCCAAAACCCTGATTATGGTGGTCTGAGATATGAATCTACATAGTGAAAAAGAGCATGTCATTCAAATTGCATTGCAGGTTCTTCTCAAAACCTCTGATGCAAATGGATATTCTGAGGTGAATGTATACTGTATTCCTGAAAATAGGAATATGCATGCAAAGCTGTTATACTTACCCAGTTCAGTAAGTATGGCAGACACGTCAACAGCTATTTGTACACTGTAGGCCTGGTGTGACATATTTGATAATCTGATTTATGCTTGCTATTTCCCCCCAGTGTTACTTCTGAGTTGGAATGCTCTTTTCAAATGTTGGATTTGGACAAAATAGCTGAGAATATTTTCACCAATTAAGCAACACGAACACACACAGAAATGCCACAACCTTTAACTATAAATTTCCAAAGTAGGCAAACTTGAAAATTTTCTAAAAATATAAAGGAGACTAAAGAGATGTGATCACAGTATGAAAAAAATGTCATCCTGGGTGGAATCGGTGCTAGCAAATGAAAAGTATTATCAAGGATTTTATTAAAACAACTACCAAACCTGGGCAGTAGATTGGAAGGAAAGCATTGTATCAAGTTTAGTTTCCTAAATTTAGGGAATTTCCAGAATTAGGAGATAGAATGTGTTTTCCTGGGTAATTCACTATAAATTAAAGGCATTAAAGGGTACAGGGGCATAAGGCACACAGATTCTTCTCAAAAGGTTCAGAAAAACTGAATTAGAGAAGGAAGGAATGATAAAGTAGGTGTTAAAAAAAGTTAAATGTTTCTAAATCATCCTGGCAATGCAAAATAATTATCATCTAGAGTCAATAAATAAATTTTTCTCAGGCAAATTCAGTAGTTTTCCCACCCCACACTGTGGAAGAAGTCAATTTTTCATCCATTTGCAAATTCACTTCAGTATTTTTCATCTACTGATGAATCTTTGGACCAGTTATAATATTCACCTGTCTTGCTCATTAATGAGCAAGAATTAAAAGCATTAAAATCTTTTGCTCAACAGGATTGACAAAATAAAATAACTGCACCAAGAAAAGAAAAAGTCAGAAACTAAGGCCAACCCATATTTTGTAGACAGCTCTGCAAAGGGATCTCCAAGGAAGCCTAAAGAAAACAATGGAAAGGGCCTCCTCCATTGTGTATCAATATGCTAGTATAAGGCCCAAAAGGAGCCTCTGGGTACAATTGACAAAGGGGAGCTCACTTAAAGTTGATGGCATTGTGATAATGAAAGGGAGACAGGTCAGGCTCAAATATCCTATGATTCAACCCCTTAAATGCATTCTGGGAGAAAGAAGATTAAGGCACATAGAAGGTATCATATATGCTAGAATGTCCAACTCTCTCCTGGGATGAAACTTGTTGTGTAAATTAAATGCACAGATAACATTCATAAGGTCTGTTTCAGAATATGAATTTTAAAAATAGTTCAAAGTAGAGAAGATAAAAGAAAGTTATAGGTATGAAGTATATTATAGTTCATAAAATTAGAAGGTAAAAGAAATTTTTCTGGATGAGAAAGTATTTTGTCTGATAAAGTAATATTTTGCTCTAAATCCAAGATGAAAAAGAGGACAAAACTAAGGATGTAAACAGTTGTAAATGTCTCAGTAATTCACAGAAGGTTTGCAGAAGGTAAATCTCAAAAAGTTTGTGATTAAATTGGCTATAATTAGCACAAAGGTATTTGAACTTCAATTTACTGTTAGGTTTTAGTTTTTAGTTTACTTGAGGAAACTAAGTTTTAAACAAATTAGGGTTTGTATCTATTTTAAAGTCTTAAATGATTACTTTGTAACTGGTTAAACAAAGTTTATTTAGATTATGACAATATAGTCGACACCCTAAATATATGTGAGTAGGTATATGTATGCATCTGAGAACTATATACGTCTAAGCCTTGGAAGATAGAGCAAAAGACAATTCTCTTCAGCTAGGAATACACCAAAGGAGTCATGAAAGAAGTAGAATTTGTACTAAGCTAGGATTTCCCAATCTATAAAAGAGTAAAGATATTCCAGAGGAAGAAAGAACAAGAATGAAGATTTTTTTAAATGTGACGGCACCTAGTGCATCTGTACAACTCATTGCTACAGAAATATAACACAATGCTGAGCACGGTGCACACACTTGTAATCCCAGCAGCTCAGGAGGCTGAGGCAGGAGGATCGTGAATTCAAAGCCAGCCGCAGCAAGAGCAAGATACCAAGCAACTCAGTGAGATCCTGTCTCTAAATAAAATACAAAAATAAGGCTGGGTATGTGGCTCAGCAGGCAAGTGCCTTGAGTTCAATTCCCAATAACAAGAAAGAAAAGAAAAAAAGAAAAAGAAAGAAAGAGAAAGAAATAAAAGAAAGAAAGAAAGGAAGGAAGGAAGGAAGGAAGGAAGGAAGGAAGAAAGAAAGAAAGAAAGAAAGAAAGAAAGAAAGAAAGATAGATAGATAGATAGATACGCAGGAGGGTAGAAGAGAAGTAGAGGCTGGGAAGGTGTTTGGGAGTGACAGATAAAAGAGACTGAATATGCCAGATGGTCTAAAGTTTATTATATAAGGAAAGTATAATTATCATAGGTTTTGGAAGAAAAAAATCATGACTTACCTCTCCTCCTCCACCTCCTACTTCTTGTTCCTCTTCCTTTTCTTCTCCTTTTCTTCCTCATCGTCCTTCTCTTCCTCTTCCTCCCTCTTTATTCTCTTCTTCTTTCTCCTTTTTTTATATTAAATTTACTTATTTGTTCTATTTAGGCTATATACACATGATAACAGAGTACAATTTGATTCATTGTACATAGATAGAGGATAACATATCAATTCCCTAGTTGTAAGTTGTATAGAATCACGACATATATGGAGTCACATATAAAGTTAGGGCTACGATGACCATCATATTCCAAGACCTTTACTGTCCCCATGCCCCCTCCCCCCTTACACCCCTGTGAACAGAGTTCCACCATTGTTTCCATGTTTTTGCCTGCGTTATGAATCAGCATCCACTTATCAATGAGTATATTTGGCATTTGTTTTTCTGAGATTGACTTACTTCACTTAGCATGATATTCTCCAACTCCATCCATTTACCTGCAAATGCCATAATTTTATTCTCTCTTATTGCTGAGTAATATTCCATTGTGTATATATAACACAGCTTCTTTATCCAGTCATCTATCAAAGGACATCTAGGTTGGTTCCACAGTTTAGCTA
>CM053403.1:98944126-98962472 GCA_028644305.1 Xerus rutilus
ATTTCATTGATTTCAGCCCTAATTTTGATTATTTCCTGTCTTCTACTTCTTTGGGTGTTAATTTGTTCTTCCTTTTCTAAGGCTTTGAGATGAAGAGTCAATTCATTTATTTGTTGACTTTTACTTCTTCTAATGAATGAGTTTAATGCTATGAACTTTCCTCTTAGCACTGCCTTCATGGCATCCCAGAGATTTTGATAAGTTGTATCAGAGTTTTCATTTGCCTCTAAGAATTTTTTTTATCTCTTCCCTGATGTCTTCTGTTATCCATGCATCATTCAGTAGCATATTATTTAGTTCCCAGGTGATGGAGTAGTTTCTGTTTTTTAATCTGTCATTGATTTGTAATTTTATTCCATTGTGGTCAGATAGGATGCAGGGTAGAATCTCTATTTTTTTGTACTTGCTAAGACTGGCTTTGTGACATAACATATGGTCTATTATGGAAAAGGATCCATGTGCTGCTGAGAAAAAAGTACATTCGCTCGTTGATGGACGGAACACTGTATATGTCTGTTAAGTCTAAATTATTGATAGTTTCATTGAGGTCTATGATTTCTTTATTAAGTTTTTGTTTGGAAGATCTATCCAATGGTGAGAGAGCTGTGTTAAAGTCTCCAAGTATTATTGTGTTGGGTTCTATTTGATTCTTGTATTTCAGAAGGATTTGTTTGATATACGTAGAAGCCCCATTATTTGGGGCATAGATATTTATGATTGTTATGTCTTGTTGATGTGTGATTCCCTTAAGAAGTATGAAATGACCTTTTTCTATCTCTTTTCACCATCTTTGGTTTGAAGTCCACTTTATTTGATATGAGGATAGAAACTCCTACTTGTTTGCAGGGTCCTTGTGAGTGATATGGTTTTTTCCACCCTTTCACTTTCAGTCTGTGGATGTCTTTTCCTGAGAGATGAATCTCTTGAAGACAGCATATTGTTGGGTCTTTTTTTTTTTAATCCAGTCTGTCAGTCTATATCTTTTAATTGGTGCATTTAGGCCATTTACATTCAGAGTTATTATTGACATATGATTTGTAATTCCAGTCATTTTGGTTTGTTTTTGGTTTTTACCTTGAGTTGTTTTCTCTTTTGAATGGTCTTTCCTTTAGTGTAGTTCCTCTCTTTGTAAGTTTTCATTGTTGGTTATTGTTTTCTCCTCGTGGAATATTTTGCCAAGAATGCTGTGTAGTGCAGGCTTTCTTGCTGCAAATTCTTTTAACTTTTGTTCATCATGGAAGGTTTTTATTTTGTCATCAAATCTGAAGCTCAATTTTGCTGGATATAGGATTCTTGGTTGACATCCATTTTCTTTCAGGGCTTGGGATATGTTATTCCATTATCTCCTGGCTTTTAGGGTCTGGGTTGAAAAATCTGCTGAGATCTGAATTGGTCTCCTGTTATATGTAATCTGGTTCCTCTCTCTTGCATCCTTTAAAAATCTATCCTTTTTCTGTATGTTGGGCATTTTCATTATAATGTGCTTTGGTGTAGATCTGTTGAAATTTTGTACGTTTGGTGTCCTGTAAGCCTCTTGTATTTGATTTTCCACTTCATTTTTCATATTTGGGAAATTTTCTTATGTTATTTCATTGATGAGATTGTGCATCCCTTTGGTTTGAAATTCTTTGCCTTCTTCTAGCCCAATAAATCTTAAATTTGGTCTTTTGATGCTGTACCATATTTCTTATATGTTCTGTTCATGATTTTTTACCATCTTCACTGTATGGTCAAGTTTATTTTCAAGATTGTATATCTTGTCTTCATTATCCGAGGTTCTGTCTTTCAGGTGATCTAATCTACCGGTGATGCTTTCTATTGAGTTTTTTTATTTGGTTTATTGTTTCCTTCATTTCAAGTATTTCTGATTGGTTTTGTTTCACAATTTCTAGCTCTTTCTTAAAGTAATCTTTTGCTACTTGTAATTGCTCTCTTATCTCTTTGTTAGAATGATCGATGGTTGCCTTTATTTCCTCTCCTATTTCTTTGTTGGATTGATCAATTTTTGCCTGTAATTGTTCACTTATGTCATTCTTTAGTTCGCTGATCATTTTAATTATGTGCATTCTGAATTCTTTCTCTGACATTTCATCAACCGTGTTGTCAATGGATTCTGTTACAGTGGTATCGATGTTTATTTGGGGCACTTTTTTCCCTTGTTGTTTCATGTTGGTTGTGTATCTTCCTTTCTTGAAATACGGATCTGAGGTATTGCAGCTTCTATCCTATAATCTTGTATTGACCCTCCAGATTACCTGTGTCTCACCTTGGAGCTACTACTGTTTCCCCAGTGTCCCCAGATGGGCACTACTGCCACTAAAGTTGGTGGCAAAGGTAGTGGACGTACCTCTAGAGGGCAGTGGGAGTGGCCGTGGCTGGGCTCCTGAGGGGGCCCCTGAGGGCTGTTTTGCCCCTCTCTTGTGCTCCTGCTGGTGAACAGGAACTCTGGAGCAGAACTGGAGGCAGGCCCAGGTCTCACTTAGGCAGGGTCACAAGCAGGAGAGTCTGTGTGCGACCCTTACAGTGAGTGTGAGCTGCCCTGGGGCTAGAGGCTAGCAGGCTCTGGTCTGCCTTCAGCTGGGCACCCCTGGCATTCTCTAAGGGTAGTTTTTGGCCTTCTGTCTCGCCTGACCACAGGAACTCTGGAGCGGAACTGAGGCGGGCCCAGACCGCACTTGGGTGGGGCCTCCTCACACTGGGATCTCTACAGGCCACTCTTACCCTGGGTATGCCTTCCTCTGTGGCTAGTGGCTAGAAGCCCCTGGTCTCCCATTGGCTGGACACTCATTGATTTTCCTGAGGGTGGATCTGGGCCCTCTGCAGCTCCTGCTGGTCCACAGGAATTCTGGAGCAGAACTGAGGCAGACCCAGGCCACCCTTAGGTAGGACTGCCTCTGCTGGGGTCTCTGGAGCAACTTTTGCCCTGAATTTGGGCTCCCCAGTTGCTAGAGGTAGCAGTCCCTGGTCTCCCTTGGGCTGGACTACCGTGGAGTTTCCTGAGTGCAAATCAGGGCCCTCTGTGTCTCCTGCCAGTTCACAGGAACTCTGGAGTTGAACTGGGGTGGGGCAGACTGCCCTTGGGTGTGTGGGGGCTTGCCTTGAGATGGCACCAAGCAGCCAGCTCAGGACTGACCATGCTGCCCTGAGAAAGCCACATGCCCTCACCCTTATTGGTTGACCTCTGCTCCCATGCTCATGGACAAAGCATGGCTCTAACGTAAATGAATCTATACCATTACACGTGGACAGCCCCCTTCTGCATTGTTAGCTTAGAAACAGGACACTGCTGTACCCCCTCCCCTGTATAAGCTTGTAACCTCCTCTCAATAAAACAGTTCTTGCTTGAGACAAGACTCCCCAGCTTGTGTGTGGTGATTTCGTGCCGGGCGGCTTTACTTTTCTCAGTTCGTGTTTGTCGGGGGCTCCTGGGGAGCACCTCCCACCCACAGGTCCTGGGGGAGATTGCTACCTGGCTAGCAGAACCCCAATATCTGGTGCCCGAATGTCGCGGGGACGTGACTTGTACATAATCAGCGGACTGAGCTAATCGGAAGGAACAAGGTAAAGCATCCCTGGAAAGATAGGGCAAACATCTTTGAGGGTGGATGACCCTGCACTTAAAGCGCTGATATACATGCTTAAGAGTAGAGGCTTAGAGATTTCAGATACTCAAGTCGAGAAAGTCTGGGAGGCACTTACATGCTTCACTCCCTGGCTTTCGGCAGCTAATTTCTTTAATGTGGATACCTGGAACAAAGTGGAACGATTGATGTGCAAACAAGAAACAGAACTAGGGGAAAACCCTCCTATGAGGGTGTATCCCATGCTTATGGCTTTAAAGGGTTGCTTTGTGCCTGATCCACCTCCTAGAACAAAGAAGGGGAACTCAGCCCCTCCCCTCCCCCAGACGTGCTCTGAAAAGGGAGCTCCTATCGGAGAACAAGCAGCCCCTCCCTTCTCTGAGACGCACTCTGAAAGGGGAACTCCTATCAGAGAACAAACCTCTAATTCTCAAGCTCAGGGGGAAAAAGCCAGCCTTACCACATCCCTGGGTGCCCTTCAGAGGCCCAAAGCCCACAGGGCCCCCCCTCCGCCGCCTCAGCTCCTCCAGGGGAATCTTCTCCCGGCCCGCCGCCATACTGTCTTCCTCCCACCCAAAGTTTCCCGCCGCTTAGCTCAAATGGTGGAAAACCACCGCCCCCTGTTCTAATAGGGAGGAGCCAACGCCATCTTGCCTTTGTTCTGCTTGGGGGAAGCCAATGCCATCTTGTTTTGAGGGCAGGTCTCTGCCACTGGCTCAGAGCCAGCAGCCTTCTTGTCTTTCCAGTGAGAACAATAGCCTGCCATTTAGTAACTTTTCTGAGGCCCCACCTGTGCCTATTCAGGCTTTCCCTGTTAATGTTAATCCAGGTGGTAATAGGCCAGCCGCCTGGTATCCATGGGAGCCCCACAATTTAAAGGAGCTTAGGAAGGCTATAGCAGAGGACGGACCTAACTCCCCTTGGGTGGAATCTATTTTACAAGGCCTGGAATTCCAGCAATGCACTGCTCAAGATTGGATAAACCTAGCAAAAGCTGTCCTTCCTGGGGCCCTTTTTGTGAAATGGTTTGCATTTTTTACTGATGAGTGCCACCTACAGGCAGACAGGAATCATAATGCTGATCCCATGGTTCCTATTACTTACGGGATGCTATCGGGAACTAGTGATCAATATCATACTGGCCTCCAGCAAGCTGCTATCCCGGCCCCATATAGAGAACAAGTGAGAGCATTAGGGCTGGCGGCTTGGAGAAGGCTAGAAGAAGGGCCTACAGAACCTTCAATCTCTGGCATTACTCAGAAACCAGATGAGGAGTTCACTTCCTTCATAGAAAGGGTAAATTGGAGTATCAACAGAAAAGTCCCAGCTGGGCTCTTGAGGGAACAAATTATTAAAATGATGGTTTGGGAAGGAATGGCCGCTGATCACAAGCTGGCAAGCACAGGGTTAAAAGAACAATCACCGAGGTGCTGGGTCATCCTGCAAGGACATAGGAACCCGTGCTCACCAATCCAAAATGCTGACCATGGCTTTACAAGCCCAGGCAACTTCCATAATGGACTCTATAACAGAAGCCCTCACTAATGTTCTGGCATTCTCACAGAATAAGGAAGGAGGAACCTGTTATGGCTGTGGCCAATCAGGACATTTTAAAAAGGAATGTCCCAACTGGGGCAAACCCAAGAGGCCAAATCAAGGGCAATCCACTATTCGAACCCAGGGTTACCCTGTGCCCAAAACTGTCTTCCCCAGATGCTGGAAGGGACTCCATTGGAAAAAAGACTGTAAATCCAAATTTGATATTGATGGGAAGCCTTTAAACTAGAGGAGGGGCAAGCTCCAGCCCCATTACCCAAAGGATGAAAACAACATAAAAGACCCATTTGGGCACACTGGACTGTCCCTATAGTAGCTGGGGTCAGACCCAAGATGGATATACATATTGGTGGGAAAAAATTTCACTGCCTGATTGACACTGATGCAGACCGCATCATACTTAGGAAAGAAGAAGATCCCCCTCATTGGGAACTCATGCCAGGGCCTCAATTCTTGGGGGTGGGAGGTAACACCAGATCTGAGGAAACTAAAAAATATCTTAAATGGGTAGATGCAGACCAAAATGAGGGAGAGGTATGCCCCCTAGTGGCCACTGGGCTCACAGCCAACTTACTGGGACAAGACATACTAGGAGAAGCTGAGGCATTCATTACCACAGATCATAGGGCTCTTTATGAGGATATTCTTGAGGAAGAAGAATATCAACAACAGTTTAATCTACCTTGCTCCCCAAACTATAGGAAAGACCCTCTCTTTGAGTTCTCTCATAGGGGAATTCCTGCACCCAAAATACAGCCTCACCCAATCCTAAAGGCCACTGCCCCAATGACGCCAATGGTGCCCCCCATTCAATGGAAGCCTGGGGCAACCGTATGGGTGGAGCAGTGGCCACTTCCTCAATCTAAACTGGCCCCACTGAGGGACATTATCAAAGAGCAACTATCCCAGGGCCACATTCAAACATCTCTAAGCCCATGGAATAGTCCCGTTTTTGTAATAAAAAAATCCTCAGGAAAATGGAGGATGTTACAAGACCTCAGAAAGATCAATGAGAGGATGCACCTAGTGGGCACCCCCTTAAGGGGCCTCCTCTGGATTCCTTCCATTTCTAAGGAACTCAAGTTCATTGTAATTGATATCAAAGATTGCTTTTTCTCTATTCCCTGCACTCCTAGGACTGCGAGAAATTCGCCTTTTCTGTTCCTGCTACTAATTTTAAGGGACCTGATGATAGATATGAGTGGACTGTCCTACCTCAGGGCATGGCAAATAGTCCAGCCTTCTGCCAACACTATATGTCACAGGTCTTGTCACCCCTCAAGTCTCAACCTGGACTGACTTTATACGTGTATATGGATGATATAATATTAGGGCCTTAACAGATTATTAATTAAATGAGGCTTATACAAAACTAAGGAGCCTCTTGGAGGTGGCAACATTTAAGATCTCCCCAGATAAGGTCCAAAATGTGCCTCCTTTAAAAATCTTGGGGACAAAATTAGAACTAGATGCTATCTACCCCCCTCAAACCTCAATTGGATGTCTGGCCCTCTTATTCTCTGACAGAGCTACAAAAGTTATTGGAAGAAATCAATTGGCTCTGATCCTGGATAGGGACATCTACTGAGGACCTGCTTCCTCTCTTTAATCTGTTATGAGACAAACAACCCACAGATGTTATAGAGCTCTCTCTAGCCCATTTAAAACTCTTAAAAGACATACAACAAGCCATTGATGTGGCTTAATTAGCCCGCTACTCACCTGACTGTCCACTCTCCCTATGGATCCTCCCTGGAGAGAAGCTCCTCACAACAGCCTTAACACAAGAGGGGCACCCCCTACAATGGGTGCATACCTCCGTGGGGGGAGCCCCAAGGGTGTATTCCCAAATGGACCAAATGGCAGACTTAATAATAAAAGGGAGGGATCTTGCTATCTGCCATTTTGGGACAGATCCTGACATCTTGGTAGTCCCTCACTGACTTTCAGATTTCGAATGGATCCAAATAAACCATTCTCGGGTGTCATGTGCCCTGGAGGGATTTCTAGGAAAAATTGACTGTCATTACAGGTCCTCTAAGTGGGTCACATCTTACTCTCGATTGCAATGGACACCACCCACTTTATTTTCTAGCAGACCTCTACCAGATGCTACTAATGTGTTCACTGATGGAGGCAAACAGGGGGCTGCTGTCATAATTTACCCCCCCCCAGACTTACTGAGTTCACCCCACCAACTAAAACCCATCACTTTCTCCTGGCTGATGGCTCAGCTCAATATAAAGAACTACTTGCTGTTGCTATGGCCCCAACCCATGTTCACGACCCCATAAATCTTTTTTCAGAGAGCTTGTATGTTGTTAACCTGCTCCCTGCCTTAAGCCTGTCTTATATATGCTTGGATTCAAACCCCATAACCCCTTTAATGCTCCAAGTGAGGACACTCCTGACTGAACGTTCTAACCCCATTTACTTACAGCATCTAAGGGGACATCAGAACCTTCCAGGGTTTTTGGCCTCAGGTAATAAAGAGGCTGATCAATTGGCCACAATGGGTCCACAAGTTTTAAATCCTCAAACTTTACCAGACACACAATTGGCCCAAAATCTGCATGATCTCACCCACCTTAACTGGAGAGGATTACATCATAAATTTCCCCTTGTCCCTATTAAGGACTTAAAAAAGTTTGTATGCATCTGTAAATCTTGTATGCCATTTCTACAGGTGCCTCCTCTCCAGCCCCCCAGGGTCAATCCCCAAGGTCTCCAACCCAATCAGATTTGGCAAACTGATGTTACACATTATGCCTCTTTTGGAAAACTAAAATATATATTTATGTCTATAGATACTTATTCTCATGCCTGGTGGGCCACTGCTCATGCTGGAGAAAGGGCTAAACATGCTGAGAGCCATTTTTTACAATACTTTGCTATTTTAGGAATACCTCTCCAAATCAAAAAAGACAATGGTCCATGCTTTATAAATAAACCATTACAAACCTTCTTCCAATCTTGGAACATTAAACACAGCACAGGCTCGCCCTATAACCCTCAAGGACAAGCAATAATTGAGAGACATAACAAAACCCTATAGGATCAATTACAAAAACAAAAAGGGGGAACAGACCCCCATACCCAACTAAGGCTGGCATTACCTACACTAAATATTTTAAATTTTTCTAAGAACTGCCCTCTGACAGCATTTCAGAGGCATTGGTCACAACAAGCACCATATGTCGCCGTTGAAGTTCAGTGGAAAGATCCCCTGACAGGCGACTGGAGAGGCCCAGACCAGCTCATAAGTTCTGGGTGAGGATTTGAATGTGTATTCCCTCTTGGAGAAAAACAACCTATATGGGTCCCAGCAAGAAATCTTAAATACACCCCATCTAATAACCCCTGCCCAAGAGAAAGCCTCTCTCTTGAGGAATGAATATTTATGTCTTACAAGAATGCCTAAATTGTTCTGGACTCTCTGCCTGATCTGCGTGATCACCTTTATTGTGATAATCTGTATCTCAACGGGGCTAATTCTCTTTAATCATACTGTAGTCCCTTAGTGACCATGAAAATATACATGTTTCTTTTCCTGGTCCTCAGTGGCCTTTCTCAGGGAACTAATCCCAACCCCCATCAGGCCTGTAACATCACCTGGGAAGTATTCATCCCAGGCTCTGGAGCTATTGCATCCAGCATTACAGGACTCCATCCAAAAACCTGGTTTCCTTCCCTGACAACGGACTTATGCAAATTAACTGATGGGTATTGGAACCTACACCCATCAAAGGAAACTGGGACCCCTAATTGCAAATCTACTTGGGAGCTTAGCACCTTACAAAAGGAGGTCTTTTACGTGTGTCCTGCACATACTAAACGGTGAGGCTGTGGAGGCCCCAGATCCTACTACTGTGCAACCTGGGGTTGTGAAATTGTGGGTACAGTGCACTGGAAAAAGGGGAGCCTCGGTGATTTCATCCAAGTCTCCCAAAAAGAGACACCCTCCTGTAACAGGTGGAAGGCCCTTTGTAACCCCCTCATTATCACCTTTACAGATAAGGGAAAATATTCCACTGCTTGGGATGGAGGAAGTATTTCTTGGGGGCTATGACTTTACCAGACAGGGTATGATAGTGGGCTCCTCTTTGGAATCAGGAGAAGAATAACAACCATTTCTCAAACCATTGTGCCAAATAAAGTCCTTGCCCTCCCCCAAGGTTCCCGTCCCTTGGCCAGGCCCATGCCCCCAAAAAGACTGGAGTCCACAGCCCCCCAGGGTAATGCTCCTATGACCTCCCCCCAAAACCCTATAACCTCACCCCAGGGTCTCACTACCCCTTCTCTAGGTCCTTCAAAGGGAACTCCCAATCCCTTATGGGACGTTATTTCTGCCATGTACAATAAGCTCAATGGGTCTTACCCTAACCTCACTGATACCTGCTGGTTGTGCTATGATGTTAACCCTCCATTTTATGAAGCAATGGGAATGAATGAATGCTTCCTTTAGCTTGTCCCATGAGACCCCAACAACCTGGATGAGTAAAAGAATTGGATTAACCTTAACCCAAGTCAGTGGCCAAGGTACCTGTATAGGAACTGTGCCTTCCCACAAAAAGGGCCTATGTGCCAATGAATTTGAATCCCCTTGCACTGGAGAAAACACTCAAAATTGGCTAACCCCCGGTGGAGGGAGTTACTGGATTTGCTCTGAGACAGGTCTAACTCCCCACGTGTCATGTCAGCTGTTTAACCAATCTCCAGAGTTTTGTGTTATAGTGGCTGTCCTGCCCCACATTATCTACCATGATGAGGATTATGTCTTCTCACACTGGGATGAAGGGCACCCACAGAGGACAAAAAGAGAACCCCTTACTACACTGACTGTCACCGCCCTGTTTGGTCTGGGGCTGACCGGAGCTAGCACTGGCATTGCCTCACTGGTTACCCAACAATGAGGGCTTACTTCTCTGTGGGCTGCTATTGATGAGGACTTAAAGGAAATTGAACAGTCCATAGCCTCCTGGAAAAGTCCCTGACTTCCCTATCAGAAGTTGTCCTACAAAACCAGCACGGACTTGACTTATTACTCTTAAAACAGGGGGGCCTTTGTTCAACATTAGGGGAGGAATGCTGCTTCTATGCTGACCATACCGAGGTCGTTAGGAACTCCATGGCCAAACTTAGGGAAGGACTCGCCAAAAGAACACAGGAAAGGGAATCACAGGAGACCTGGTATGAGTCCTGGTTTAACCAATCTCTATGGCTAACTACTCTAATCTCTGCCATAGCTGGGCCCCTAGTTCTTCTGCTACTGGCCCTGACCTTCGGTCTCATTATTGTAAATAAGCTAGTGGCCTTTGTCAAAGAGTGAATCGGGAGCATACAATTGATGGTCGCAGAATGCCAATATCAGGTGATGAAGGCCAGTCCTCGCTATGAGGAACTCTCTCAGGAGGAAGAAGACCCCTCCCCCGGGGCATTCCAGCTGGATGACCTCTAGGCAAACAGGACCTGAAGTGCTAGTGTGGCAGCCAATGATGGGTAAGACCCTCTGAAAGATGGAGGCGACCTAAGACAGGTGGGCACTCAAGTATGGCCCGCTCCGCCTATTACAAAAACAAAAAGGGGGAAATGTGGGGGCTTGCCTTGAGATGGCGCCAAGCAGCCAGCTCGGGACTGACCATGTTGCCCTGAGAAAGCCACATGCCCTCAACCTTATTGGCTGACCTCTGCTTCCATGCTCACGGACAAAGCATGGCTCTAATCTAAATGAATCTATACCATTACACATGGACAGCCCCCTTCCGCATTCTTAGGTTAGAAACAGGACACCACTGGACTCCCTCCCCTATATAAGCTTGTAACCTCCCCTCAATAAAACAGTTCTTGCTTGAGGCAAGACTCCCTAACTCGTGTGTGGTGATTTTGTGCCGGGCGGCTTTACTTTTCTCAGTTCGTGTTTGTTGGGAGCTCCTGGGGAGCACCTCCCACCCGCAAGTAGAGGGGGAGATCGCTACCTGGCTGGGGGAACCCTGATAGGGTGGGGCTGCCTCATGCTAGGGTCTCTGCGGGGACTCTTACCCTGAGTTTGGGCTCCCCAGTGGCTAGTGGCTAGCAGTCCCTGGTCTCCCGTTGGCTGGACACCAGTGGAGTTTCCTGAGGGCAAATCTGAGCCCTCTGAAGCTCCTGCTGGTCCCTTCTCCTTCTTTTGTACTGGGGATTGAACCTAAGGGTTTTTTACCACTGAGCTACATCCCCAATCCTTTTTATTTTTTACTTTGAAACAAGATCTCACTAAATTGCTAATGTTAGCCTGGAAATTGTGATCCTTCTGCCCTAAATCACCAGGATTACAGGCATGCACCACCATACATGGCTTCTCCATTTCTTTCCCAGTCTTTTTTATTATAACCTATCATCCATATTCCAGCTATGCCAGAACCCTGGGATAGGTTGTGGGAAAGCCAAAAAATTGCTCAGAGACAGTATTGAAGACATATGATTTATTGGAAAGAGCTTACAAGAGATCAAAGAGTGCTCCAAGAAGAGTTCAGTGGTGATAAGCTGACAGATGGCATCTCCATCCCTCTCAATGCTTTGCCAAGCATTGCCTCCATCCCTCAAGGGGCTGTGTCCAGTGGCAGCTGACTAGACAAGTGGCATGTACCCTCAATTCCCTACTCATTAACACTCAGAGTGGGGCTGATATCTTAGGCTGCAGAAGCAGTGACATCATCAACATTACCTTGCTTAGTTTGCTTGTATGGCCAACATACCAAGGAGCAACTGTCCTGGAATACATACAAGGAAGTAACTTTTGACAGGTAATTGCAACTTGCCCTAGTCCCAGTGTGCATAAGAGAAAGCCAATATCCTTCAAGATAATATGTATCTCAATTTTCTGGATCAGGCCTGCTCTCATTGTGTCCTTAACTCGGCTAGGTCCTTGGGAACAGAAAAGGGAAATTCAGGGACATGGTATTTTACTGTCCCAGTTTTCTTTAGGGAAGATACACTCCCATGTGCCTGAATGCCCTTACAATCTTATTCCGCCCATCTTCCGCAATGTCCCTCGGGCAGCACATTAGGATGTACAATGTAACCAAGTTCCACAAAAGCAATTCAAAGAGCAGCAGAATGTGATCAGCCCTTGTGTAAGAGCAAGAAAATTGAATACAACATGTGTCCAGATAGCAGGGAGACATAGTATCAAATAGAAACAGGATCAATACCAGGTTTACCAATGGCCTTAACATCAATTCACAACCTATGTAGAACCAAAGGCACTTAATGCTAATCATCAGAAATACATGCATAACATTCTGCTTTGATGAGGGCACAGGTGCCTTTCATGCTACAGTGAGCATGTCTAGCATTATTCTACTCTGAAGACTCACCTTCCACATTTGCATAGTTTCTTCATTAAGCAAAGTCCTGGTTTGGATTATGGAAGGCAGCATCTGGGTGTTTAAACACTCAACTGGGAACACATTGTCAATCCTTGCTGACTAAAGAGAAAGCATAACAATTGGGTTAAACTACCAGGCAACTTGGGTCACTCTGTGCCTAGCTCTTACCAGATTGCAACTAGCAGGAAACATGGTGGGAAGTATGCATGTGCATAAAAGGACTTTTCCAAGTTCATCAACCAATCTCACAGATACTGTTGACTTGGTCATGCTAAGTAGGCAGTATCTGTGAGGATAGTAGCTAAATTTCACAATCAACAGGGGTCTACCTCAGACTTACATAGGGTAGAGAGGTGTCACTGCCATTGTATCTTTCTTTACAGGGAGGAACTTTCCTTTTCATTTGCACCAGTGTTGCATACAGCCACCCCAAGCTGTCAACAATGGACCCCAGCAAAGGCTTAGGCATAGTTATTCATTTCCACGTCAAATGGAAGTCATGATTTTTGGTGTCATTAAAGGCAGGTGAATTTACATTCAAGTCCATAGGACAGTTGTCCAGCTGTGTCCATGAGCTGCAGGTGTTGCTCTAGTTTTACTATTTTGCTTCCATTGCACAAAGGTGGGTGACTGAAGATGCCATAGGAGATGGGTGGAGAAGGACAGAGGCAGCTCACTGCATAATCAGGAATCATTTTATTCTGCACCTCTGTGATGATACTTGTCCATTATGCCAATACATTAGCTCTAAGGATAAAATGTAACAGGTGTTAAGACATGCAAATTTGATTGTTCAACAATACATAAACAATCTAATCATTCTGAGTGAGAATAGTAAAAGCCTGTGTTCCATCCTCAGGTTTAAAATACGATATTTCTTGTTTCAGTGGTCCCTGTGGCTTGCACAACAAATAGTATGACAACAGTGAGGTTGTCACTGACCATAATGAAATGAAACATTCTCACTCAGAGATGAAAAGTCCTGTGTTGGTAATTTTTTCTATTTCTACATCTTGATCTAGTCCCTTCACTCAAAGACCTAGGAAATCACATCATCGAGGCCCTTTTGCCATTCCCATAGACAACAGACTCTATAGGGCCCCTGTGGCAGGTCCTGTGGCAGCACTGGCAGCAACGAACCCTATGTTCCCATGTGTGCAGTATGGTGTCCTTCTCAAGCATCAACCCTAGAATCCAAATTTCCTTGGGTTCTTATGTGGCAGACATGGGGGCTTACACTGCAGTCATATTCATTGATGTCCTGGTGGCCATTCTTAGTCACTCAGTCCATACTGCCAAGGACCCATCTTCCATATTTAGTTGCTATTTTAGTGGTCCATTCAATCTTGAAATTAATCTACTGAAGCTGGGTTACAAGGTAAATGGAGATGCCAATGTATGTCCAAATTCTCAGCTCATTCCTGTACCACAAGGCCTGTAGGGGCCATTGTCTGTGTCTGTATGAGCAACATATACATTGTCTATATCTGTAGGAGCACCATACATATACCAAGCAAGTTAAGCCATATGTGTTTACCTTCTGTGAGTTCCTTCTGCAATCACATGCCTGTAGTATCTCAGTGTGTGTGTCCACACACCTTAGGACAAACTTACAGCTTTTCATAGGGACAAGGATCTGAGTGAAGTCTACCTGCTATTATTGGACAGGCTACCTTGACTTTCCCTCCCATCACCTGAGGCACAGGTCATGGCTTTTTTATGGAACAGACAAAGGAAGCCTCAAACACACATATAATGTCTAAGTATCTTGGGAGCTCCTTATTCTTCATTATGGGTGGAGAGTTTTCTTTTTCTTGTGACCTGTCTTTCTATATAGCCAAATGGCCACATCTCTAGCTAGCAAATTTCCAACCACACTTATGTTGTCTACTTCCTGATTCCCTGGTGGAAGAACACGATTGCAGGCTATGATATAATACACAGTCAGTTCCAAATGTGGCAGTTTATTCCAAATGTCTTTGTATATCTTTGCCCCCTTCCATAACTGTGACCAAGGCCCTAAGGGAATTCATTTATTGCCCTTATGTTGCCACAGGACCCACTCAAACACTTCAGGGTAGCAAAAAACATCCAATTCATAGGACTGTTCTTGGGCTAATATGCCAAAGGATTGTAATTACAATAATATTTATTTTAGAAAAGGGCTTGAAATGTTCAAGTTCTCAGTCCCACCAGGCTAACCTTTTTATTAAATCATACAATATTTTTAACATTAGTGATAAGTATGAAATGGAGTGACACCAACATCTCAACGTTCAGGAAGGTCTGTGACTGGGAGTAGGGAAAACTTGGACTTTATCTACAACAGCGAGGCCTAACCAGATAACCCCCAAACACTTGATAGACAGGCCAGGTCCTTGCAACTGGGAGGAGTTGATATTCCATCCTCTGTCTTAGAGGTATGCCACCACTGTTTGGGCTGCTGTCTCTAGGGCTGGGAAAGACTCAGAAGTTAACATCACATCATCAATGTAACAAAACATTGTTACTGCTTCTGGTTTTGTCTATCAGACCATAGCTGCCACCCCCATCCCATAACTTATGGTCAGGCTATGTAAATACCCTTGTGGAAAAACAAAGTCCATTGTTGACCTTCTCACATGAAAGCACGTTGTCCTTGCTTTTCCTCATTGGACCTCTTATATTTCCTTTGCCCTCTATTTCTTCCACCTTCTAAACTATACTCTGTATTCCTCAATTCCTGATCTTTTCAGGTGATTCCATACAGCCACATCCTGTGTGACTTCAAAAACAGGAAATCCCACTCAAGGGCTCAGGTTTGGCCCTGTAAGCCACCTGAAAATGGTCCTTCATTTTTACCATGAATGGTTCACTATCAGGACCAGTGCAGATTGCTACTTGAAGGTCCTGCTTCATCCCTGATTCCCTTAGAAAGTCTTGCAATTTTTCCATAAATTGCCACCACAGGGATGCCATGGGTGACTACCCCATACCATGTTAAGCATTGTTACAGGTAACTATCAGCCAAGACAATAAAGATATGGCAGAGATCTCATCCACAGCTGAATACAAACATTGCTGTAGGGTAGAGTTTGTAGTGACTGATTTGATTTTACTCATTTTACTCCCTAATAAGGAGTACATCTTTAGCTCCAGTATCCAAAAAAACCATAACAGGCATTCTGTTACATATTTCCCTAGCTTTCTTTATAAATTATAACCCAGTTATACCAACTGAATAGAGTATAATCTCTCATGGACATATACATATGCCAGTGGGGAGGCAGCAGATGTTCAACATATACATACACTGACCATGTTCAGTGTTTAACTTTTGAGTTATAACCCATCTAGCCTCTGGCTCTGGCACCTAAGTCAGCTAATCCAGTTCCCATCCTCTTCTTCTGAGGTTCTAAGTATACAAGGGTCCCATTTAAGGGGTTCCAGTCCTGAGCAGGCAAACTAGGCTGTAGAATCCATGATATCCAGTCACCTCTTTTTTCTTTGTCTAAAGGAAGCAATATTGACATCCCAAAGGCAGCCTGAAAAATGTATGGTGGCAGCAAAGGCAGCTAAGGAAGAGGAGAGTCTCTTAGACACAAAGGCAGGAAAATGAGGAAAGGGGTGCCCCTAGCAATGGGGAAGTAGGACCATCCAAGCTGGCATGCTCAAAAAGACCATATTTTCTTGATCTTACTTGAATCCAACACATTGTTTCCCTATCAACCTGAGAATCAATGATATGTTTGTTTTCTAGTCCTATTTCAGAAAGGCCACACCAACTGGCTTCTGATCTATATGGAATATGCTGAGTTTCCTTCAGCATGAATCCAAATGGGTTTAAAATATAACCTTTCCATATTTGAACCCTTGGAACTGAACCAAGAAGAAATCTGGGCTTCAGGGCTCAATTGGAAGAGAGATAGAGGGATGATGCTCTGTTGACAACTGGCACCCTACATCTTCTGAGGATACTAGAGCCTAGTGTGGATAATTCATGTGCTCCTTACTGATTGGACATGGTGCTCAAGACCCAAGGGCTACAAAAAAGAAAGGGTGCTACATATTGCATATATAATCTACAGGGGCACCAGAGAGCACAGCATGAGTTCATCACACAGTCTTGGTTCAAAGCCTGGCTGGGCAGGTGACTGACCTCAGGAAGGATGCAGGGCTTCAGTATGTTCTTATCAAATGCTTTCAAATAAGTGAATAGAATCTGCATAGTGGAAATTAATGGCACTGGACTGCAACATCCAACCAGCTCAGGGCACCACTCTCTCTCCTCAGAAGCCCAGGCCCCACAAGGACAGCCCTGACAGCCTTAGGGAAGGTACAGGGTGACAATGTGGCATTGAGGCACTGGAGAGGTGGCTGGAGGGGCTGGCAAAATCTGAGTTGCCCTGTTTCTGAGCTATCAGCATCACCTGCTTTCTGTGCCACATCCTAGCAATCCTCCATCCCTCATCTCAGCACCCCCAAATCTCTCCCATCTCCCTTGATGCTTTTAAGGAGAGGGCTGGGAACACACAAGCTCTGGGTTCCCAAGCTAGTGCACTAGGCAAGGCACCACAAAGCCTTCAAAATGGGTATCCAGGACCCAAGAGCAATGTGGGATCTCACCTACATTCGTAATAATTCCCTTGTAGTGTCCCAGGTGCCATCACACACCTGCAAGGAGCAGAGGAAAGTCCCCAGGAGCTACAAAAGGCAGCCCCACAGTGGACAGTGGGCCTTGCCCTTTGTCCTGGGGGCCTCCTATTGACAAACTAGGCTTCACTGCCAACTTCCTGTGAGCCCTTTCTCTGTCATGTGTTCCAGCTAGAGGTCACAAGGGCTGAACTGCACAGTGCACCTTTTGCCAACGAAAAATGACGGTGTTCAAGCTCAGCTCCCTTGGTCTCTTGTGTCAAAACTGGACCAGCACCATGTGCTCTGAATGTCCAGTATTGTCAGTAAGCGCCCGTAGGGGGCCCTGTGGCCTGGCCCTATCCTGCCCTCCCCCGCCAATCAGCCTCAACCGAGAAGTTCCTGCCACAAGGCAGGATCACCCTGCAGCCCCAGCACCTGCCATCTGTGCTGCCTGCAGGCACTTAAACAAGGATCCTTGTCCTAGTATGCCTTGTTTAGCTGCTCTAGCAGACTGCACACTCCTTCCTAAGAATCCTCTGGTCGTATTCCTGGGGAAACTCCCCTGAGAAAGTCTGTGCTATCCACTAGCAATTCACACTTGTTCAGACCCTTCAGAACTATAAGGATACCTCTTCCCTGGCACAGACCCATTCTTCTGCCTTCAACACCTAAGCACCTAGACCAGACTGTGGGTCTCTTGATACCCAATTACCTCCTTTTTCCTCTGGAAGAAACAGAGGTGATGAACCAAAAGTAGCCTGAAGAACTGATGGCAACCACAGTAGCAGTGACTGAGGAGAAGAACTATAATCAGCAATAAACAGACCAGCAGGACAATGGGGAATGGGGTGCCACTGTCAATGGCAAAGGATCACCATCCAAGTCTTTGGAGACCCAGGGAGACCTTACTTCCGAATCCAATCCAGGGCCTTAGAAGCCAAATGCCTTGAATGACAGCACCCAGGAGTCACCTGTGAACTTCTCTCCTGATGAGCTTGGTGGTGTCCCCAGCTCACACAGCCCTGCTTAAGGTGTGCCGAGTCTGGGGCAGCCTGATACAAAGGCAGGAGGAGTGCTACCAAAGCCAGCCCCAGGTTGCTCCACACTGCCAGAGAAGTGGGCCAAAGATGGGCTGGATGAACACCATCTGCCCAACCCTCCAGGCTCCCAGGGGTCAGGCAAGGGGTGCAGGACAAAAAGCCTTTATCTGGCCCATTCAGGAGCTGT